>JAVSCE010012231.1:0-118844 GCA_032199065.1 Smutsia gigantea | reverse complement strand
GGAACTCCTTGTGCTATTTCCACATTTTTGTAAATCTAAAAACTATTCTAAAATAAAAAAGTTATTAAAGAAATAAAACACCGTTTTGCTACCAAAGAAATACCATTTCATTCTCATGAGGAGATATTCTGACATGCACCGAGGCTAATGCAAAACATTCATGGGGCTGGAAATGAGCTCAAAACAAGGTCCTGTGCCACCACTCCATGCACGCCCAGACCTTAAAAGTGGCCTTGGCCTTGATGTGGTTACACCACTCAGTCCATTTCAAGAACACAAAGTACAAAGTATGCTGGGAACGGTCTGTGCCCTCAGCATGGAGATTATTTTCTTGTTTTAAACATTTTCTTTTTCAATAATTTCAAACATTTTCATGCTATGAGAAATTCAGCATGAAAGTGTTGGGAGTGTCAAAGTAGGGAGTGATTGGACAAAATTTAAAGTAAAGTTAGGGGAATTGGGGAAACTTTGGCATCATCCTGGGCATGCTTCTTGCAGTTTAAGATGCATGCAAATCACCCCAGAGCTGGTGGACATGCCTGTCGTGATCCAGGGGATTTGGGGTGCATCCTGAGGGTCTGTCTAATAAGCTCCCTGGAGACACTGCTGCCACCGGTCCTCAGACCATGCTTCGCTCAGCAAGGATGGAGGTAAAGAGAAATTTCAAAGCCAAGGACCGCCACCTTCATTTACACTGGGACTAGCTCTCCCTACCCACTTTCCACTGTCTGCCCATGGGAACCCCTGCCTGCCTCACTCCCTGTGAACAAAAGCTGAACTCATCCCATCTGACCACACAATATCCGCACAGGCATTTTCCTTTTGCTGTTCTTCCCTGTGCACCCTCAGTTTGTATTCCTGTTAGATACCAGACGCTGGGAGCAAGGCTGTCAACAAAACCTGCCCCAAGGAGCCCAGAGTCTATCCAGCAAGATCCAGTGTGTAAGGGCTGCTTGTAGTGCAGTGTGCTAAGTAACACAACATGGTAAGCAGGTGCTAGAAAGATATACAAAGCTGCCCCTTACATTTAGAGACTTCTCATCTATGCAGCATCGCCGGCACAACCCATGGCTTACTAACTGAGTAATCAGTGTATCTAGAATTATCTGGCATTGCCTAAACCCTGTGTATATAGTGAATGTTACATAATACACCATGCAAATGTGTTTGAATTGAATTGACTAAAGACACAAATAGCTTGTTCTTCTGGCATATATTAAATGTTTATATGAAGGGGGAAAATGTCCCTTATCAAGCCACAGGTGGTCAGAGAGCGCCCAGAGAAGCGGGCATCAAGGCTGAGACCTCAAGGCCAGTTAGATAGCAACCAGCTGTTAGCCACCGAAGGAGAGGGCTGGAGGAAGAGCGGTCCCAAGGACTAGTCATTGCAAGGCCTGGAATAAGAGATAGGAGGCCTGCACGCGGAACAGCACACTTCAGCACTGCTGGGCCTAGAGTCTGAGGCGAGGACACGCCAGTGGCCAGGCTGAATAGGCAAAAGGACAAAACCCTAGGTCATATCCTATCTCTTCCACATTTTTATTGATCAGCAAGTTACACAGTTAATTTCTTCTTCCATTTAACTTCTATAACATCCATTAGCTTCACTGCTCATCATAGTTACCTTGACTTAGCGATTTTTGCAAATGCCTCGTTTAGGTAGAAAATCCCTGGGGAAAAGGATGGTGCTTGATTTTTCTTTATAACATTATCACTCTGTCCTTCATATAGTTGGTACTGAGACAAATAAGTAAGACATTTGGACAGGCCAGAATTTTGATGTTAAATCCAGCCGTGTTTGTTGCTCTGAGGATTCTAAGTCAGACTCAGTTGGTTCTGTCTTCTACTATTTGGAAAATCTCTGATTTATTTCAGATGCTCAGCACAGCCTAAACATACATTGATCACCTTTCTCTAAATCCTTTTTCTGTGTTTTTTACAGTACTGCTTGAAGCAGTAGATCTTCAAGGGCATAGTTACTTCCTATTCCTGCAGTTGGTCTCTTGATGCATTCTTCTAGAGCATTCCAGGCGGATTCCTAGGCTTCTAGGTTGCAATGCTGCCTAAACTGCGTATTCCGGCCTGGGCCTAGCTAGCCCAGCGGAATGAGAGTACCTGTAGCCCAGAGGAGGCTCCACACTGCCAATACCCCTCCTCTCCTCTCCTGCAGGACCACCCTGCCTCTCTCCTCCATGCTCCTCGTGTATCCAACTTCCAGAGGTACTGCATAAGGAATCAGACCTCTGTACCAGGTCCTAGTGCTCACAACTGTTATATTAACAGAATATTGTGAAACCAAATATGCTGTATTGTCCTTTATAGATAGTGCTAACTGTGTACCACATTCTTTTTTTTATTCTGTTTTAAAAGAAATGAGCTATTAAGCTATGAAAGTTGTGGAGGAATCTTAAATGCATTATTACTAAGTGAGGGAAACCAATCTGCAAAGGCCACATACTGTGTGATTCCAACCTGAAGACATTCTGGGAAGGGCAAAACTATGGAGACAGTGAAAAGATCACTGGTTGCCAGGGCCTGGTGGGTCGGTAGGGAGGGATGAATAGGTGGAACACAGAGGATTTTTAGGACAGTAAAACTACTCTGTATGATGTTATGATGGTGAATCCTTGCCATGATACATTGGTCAAACCCACAGAATGTATAACATTAAGAGCGAGCCCTAATGTAAACTGTGCACCTGAGTGATGGGGATGTATCAGTGTAGGTTCATCAGTTGTAACAAATGTACTACTCTGGTTGGGGAGATGGGCAATGGGGGAGGCTCTACACATGTGGGGGCAAAGGGTCTAAGGGAAATCTCAGTACCTGCCCCTCAATTTTGCTGTAAACTTAAAACTGTTCTAAAAAATAGTCTTAACTTAAAAAATTCCAAAGAGTCCTTAGCTACACCTTTTTAGGTGTTCCTGGAGAATGTGCTTCATAACATAAGGGAATGAGCCAAGAAAAAGGGAACATGGGATCCTACTGTAATAGAGACAGGTACGAAATGGATCCATCAAGAAATGGCAATATAGAAGCAAGTTATGTAGAAATTTGGAGGTTTCTCAGAGGGAAAAGAAAGCTGGAAAAGTTGAAAGAAGTCCATTGGGGGTGGAACTGGGGCTGAGGAAAGATAGGAGAGTATTTTTCAGTATGATCCTTTGAGCACCCTTTGAAAGCATATAGATCATTGCTTTCATAAAAAGTAAAATCAGGGAATGATTTTATTCATCCCCTTCCCTCAATACCCCACTCAAAAAGCCTCAGGAATGCATCCCATCCCTCCCAGTAGATTATTATTCATTCATTTGTTCACCAAGCAATTTCTAAATGTTTTCTAGCTGCCATAAACTGCGTGTAGTCAAGGGAATATGCAAATATGTTAGAACATTTCCAGCCATGAAGAATTTCCCATGCAATTACAGAGGCAAGAAATGAACGATTAAATCATAAAAGATATAAGAAGCTAGATGGTACAAGTTATAACTGTTATAGAAGGTAAGAAATAAAACTCCATAAGGCGTGTCTCCTAATAAAATCTCCAGGATAAACTAGGGTTGGAAGTGGGTATTGTGTACGGTTATGATTCGGGGACAGAAAAGGAGTATTCGAGGCTGGGATAATAGTCATCGAAGACAAAAGCAGATCATAATTCCTGTGGGGGAATAGTAAGAAGTGGATTTAGAAACATGACCTGCAACTAGACCCAAAGGAGTCTGGGAGCGTCAGACTTCTCTCAGTGGGTGATGAGCAGCTTCTAAACTTTTTGACCCTAATAAAACAACAGCAATATTTTGGGCAGATTATTTTAGCAGCAAAGCTCAAAATGACCAGAGGGAGCAGAGAAACTGGAGGAAAGCTCTTTGAAATCATTGAAGCATAAAGTTCTACCAGCCTCACTGGACCAGGCACTACAAGAAGAAATGCTCTCTAATGCATTCATTCATTCTCACCTCAAACAGTCACTGCGCTCAGCATGTGTCAGCTGCAGCACCAGCTGTTGGGAAAGCAGCGGTGCCCTGCCAAGGAGCCCAGCGTTGACTGGGCCAGACACAACGAAACAAGCATAGGAGATCCAAATGGACTTTTCCCATTGAGTCCATCTACTCAATCTCTGACCCTAGAAGAGAGCCAGGAATGTGTTAGGGTTTTGTGGACACATGTTCGTGAAGTTCAAAATAGCATTACCAGGATAACAGGACAAAAGGACTAAGCACACCGGTTACTATAGAAGCACTCAGAGGGGATCCAACTCAATCTGAGGAATGTAAGAAAACATCTAAGAGTAGATGGCTTAAATGGACTCAGAAGGACAAGGATTACATTTTCTCAATTCTGATAGGTACATTTTGTCATTTTTCGACATATCTGAGATTGGGATGTCTCCTAATCCAAAGTAGGTCATAGTTTGATTGGGAACAACTTTGTGTGCCCATGGCATATAAAATCCTGGTGTACCGTGCAATCAGTCCCGTCTCAGGCTTGTTGAAATTGGTACCCAAGCCAGAGTCTTCCCTTGTCAGTAATCTGCACAGCCATTATAGTCACCAAACCTGATAGTTCCCAGCCCTGTAAGGACCCTGCCCATGCCCGCTCCTTAGCACCCCTCCTGCAACCACCACCTCCCACTGGCTATGTGGCCTCATTCTGTCGCCTCTGCTTCCAAGTTTGTCCTCTCCCACCTGTCATCCACTCCTCAACCAGGCAGATCTTCCACAAAACCAAATTTGCTTGTTATTTTCCTCCAAGACTACACTCAATACTATGGTGTCCAGGACCTTCTAAGATCCAGTCTCTACAACCCGGTTTGGCTGGTTCCTGCCCCCTCCACTCTCTCACTTGGCTAACTCCTAGTTTCTTTTTTTTTTATTAAGGTATTATTGATATACACTCTTATGAAGGTTTCACATGAGAAAACAATGTGGTGACTACATTTACCCATACTATCAGGTCCCACCCATACCCCAATGAAGTCACTGTCCTTGGATGTAGTTAAGATGCCACAGATTCACTATTTGCCTTCTCTGTGCTGCACTGTTTTCCCCGTGATCCCCCACACCATGTGTACTAAACAGAATACCCCTCAATTCCCTTCTCCCTCCCTCCCCACCCGTCCTCCCACACCCCTCCCCTTTGGTAACCACTAGTCCCTTCTTAGAGTCTCTGAGTCTGCTGCTATTTTGTTCCTTCAGTTTTGCTTCGTTGTTATACTCCACAAATGAGGGAAATCATTTGGCACTTATCTTTCTCTGCCTGGCTTATTTCACTAAGCATAATATCCTCCAGTTCCATCCATGTTGTTGCAAATGGTAGGATTTGTTTCTTTCTTATGGCTGAGTACTATTCCATCATGTATATGTACCACCTCTTCTTTATACATTCATCTACTGATGGATACTTAGGTTGCTTCCATATCTTAGCTATTGTAAAAAGTGGTGCAATAAACATAGTGGTGCATATGTTGTTTTAAAATCTGAGATATTGTATTCTTTGGGTAAATTCCAAAGAGTGGGATTCCTTGGTCAAATGGTATTTCCATTTTTAGTTTTTTGAGGAACCTCCATATTGCTTTCCACAATGGTTGAACTAGCTTACATTCCCACCAGCAGTGTAGGAGGGTTCCCCTTTCTCCACATCCTCGCCAGCATTTGTTGTTCTTAGTCTTTTCGACACCGGCCATCCTTACTGGTGTGAGGTGGTATCTCATTGTGTTTTAATTTGCATTTCCCTGATGATTAGTGATGTGGACCATCTTTTCATGTGTCTGTTGGCTATCTGAATTTCTTCTATGGAAAATTGTCTCTTCATATCCTCTGCCCATTTTTTAATCGGGTTATTTGCTTTTTGGGTGTTAAGGCATATAAGTTTTTTATTTATTTTGGATGTTAACCCTTTGTTGGTATGTCATTTACAAATATATTCTCCCATACTGTAGGATGTCTTTTTGTTCTGTTGATGATGTCCTTTGCTGTACAGAAACTTTTTAGTTTGATGTAGTCCCATAAGTTCATTTTTGCTTTTGATTACCTTGCCCGAGGAGATGTGTTCAGGACGAAGTTGCTTATGCTTATATTCAGGAGATTTTTGCCTATGTTGTCTTCTAAGACTTTTATGGTTTCATGACTTACATTCAGGTCGTTGATCCATTTCGAGTTTACTTTTGTGTTTCAAGTTAAACAATAATCCAGTTTCATTCTCTTGCATGTAGCTGTCCATTTTTGAAAAACACCAGCTGTTAAAGAGGCTATCATTTCCCTATTGTATTTCCATGGCTCCTTTATCATATATTAATTGACCATATATGGTTGGGTTTATATCAGGGATCTCTAGTCTGTTCCATTGGTCTATTGGTCTGTTCTTCCATGAGTACCAAATTGTCTTGATTACTGTAGCTTTGTAGTAGAGCTTGAAGTTGCAGAGCATAATCCCCGCAGCTTTATTCTTCCTTCTAAGGATTGCTTTGGCTATTCCGGGTCTTTTCTGGTTCCATATGAATTTTAGAATGATTTTCTCTAGTTCGTTGAAGAATGCTGTAGATATTTTGATAGGAATTGCATTGAATCTGTAGATTGCTTTAGGCAGGATGGCCATTTTGACAATATTAATTCTTCCTATCCATGAGCACGGGATGTGTTTCCTTATTGGTATCTTCTTTAATTTCTCTCATGAGTGTCTTGTAGTTTTCAGAGTATAAGTCTTTCATTTCCTTGGTTAGGTTTATTCCTCGGTATTTTATTTATTATTTTTGATGCAACTGTGAAAGGAATTGTTTTCCTAATTTCTCTCTCTGCTAGTTCATTGTTAGTGTATAGGAATGCCACAGATTCCTGTGTATTAATTTTGTATCCTGCAACTTTGCTGAATTCAGAGATATTAGATCTAGTAGTTTTGGAATGGATTCTTTAGTGATTTTTATGTACAAAATCATGTCATCTGCAAACAGGGACAGTTTAACTTCTTCCTTCCAAATCTGGATGCCTTTTATTTCTTTGTGTTGTCTGATTGCCGTGGCTAGGACCTTCAGTACTATGTTGATTAGAAGTGGGGAGAGTGGGCATCCTTGTCTTGTTCCCAATCTTAAAGGAAAAGCTTTCAGCTTCTCACTGTTAAGTATAATGTTGGCTGTGGGTTTGTCATATATGGCCTTTATTATGTTGAAGAACTTGCCTTCTATACCCATTTTGTTGAGAGTTTTTATCATGAATAGATGTTGAATTTTGTTGAATGCTTTTTCAGCATCTATGGAGATGATCATGTGGTTTTTGTCCTTCTTTTTGTTGATGTGGTGGATGATGTTGATGGATTTTCAAATGTTATACCCTCCTTGCATCCCTGGAATAAATCCCACTTGATCATGATGGATGATCTTTTTGATGTATTTTTTATTTTTTTTATTATTTTTTTAATATAATTTATTTTATTATTAATTTACAATTACATGTGCAATATTACGATTATTAAACTACCCCTTCATCAGGTCCCCCCCACCAACCCCATTACAGTCACTGTCCATCAGCGTAGTGAGATGCTATAGAATCACTACTTGTCTTCTCTGAGTTGTACTGCCCTCCCCGTGCCCCCCCAACATTACATCTGCTAATCGTAATGCCCCTTTTTCCCTCTTATCCCTCCCTTCCCGCCCATTTTCCCCAGTCCCTTTCCCTTTGGTAACTATTAGTCCGTTCTTGGGTTCTGTGAGTCTGCTGCTGTTTTGTTCCTTCAGTTTTTTTCTTTGTTCTTATACTCCACATATGAGTGAAATCATTTGATACTTGTCTTTTTCGGCTTGGCTTATTTCACTGAGCATAATACCCTCTAGCTCCATCCATGTTGTTGCAAATGGTAGGATTTGTTTTCTTCTTATGGCTGAATAATATTCCATTGTGTATATGTACCACTCTTCTTTATCCATTCATCTACTGATGGACACTTAGGTTGCTTCCATTTCTTGGCTATTGTAAATAGTGCTGCAATAAACATAGGGGTGCATCTGTCCTTTTCAAATTGGGCTGCTGCATTCTTAGGGTAAATTCCTAGGAGTGGAATTCCTGGGTCAAATGGTATTTCTATTTTGAGTTTTTTGAGGAACCTCCATACTGCTTTCCACAATGGTTGAACTAATTTGCAGTCCCACCAGCAGTGTAGGAGGGTTCCCTTTTCTCCACATCCTCGCCAACATTTGTTGTTGTTTGTGTTTTGGATGTTGGCCATCCTCACTGGTGTGAGGTGATATCTCATTGTGGTTTTAATCTGCATTTCTCTGATGATTAGCGATGTGGAGCATCTTTTCATGTGCCTGTTGGCCATCTGAATTTCTTCTTTGGAGAAGTGTCTATTCATGTCCTCTGCCCATTTCTTAATTGGATTATTTGCTTTCTGTTTGTTAAGGTGCATGAGTTCTTTATATATTTTGGATGTCAACCCTTTATCAGATACGTTTTTTATGAATATATTCTCCCATACTGTAGGATGTCTTTTTGTTCTACTGATGGTGTCCTTTGCTGTACAGAAGCTTTTCAGCTTGATATAGTCCCACTTGTTCATTTTTGCTTTTGTTTCCCTTGCCCGGGGAGATATGTTCATGAAGAAGTTGCTCATGTTTATGTCCAAGAGATTTTTGCCTATGTTTTTTTCTAAGAGTTTTATGGTTTCATGACTTACATTCAGGTCTTTGATCCACCTTGAGTTTACCTTTGTGTATGGGGCTAGACAGTAGTCCAGTTTCATTCTCTTACATGTAGCTGTCCAGTTTTTCCAACACCAGCTGCTGAAGAGGCTGTCATCTCCCCATTGTATATCCAAGGCTCCTTTATCAAATATTAATTGACTGTATATGTTTGGGTTAATGTTTGGATTTTCTATTCTGTTCCACTGGTCTGTGGGTCTGTTTTTGTGCCAATACCAAATTGTCTTGATTACTGTGGCTTTGTAGTAGAGCTTGAAGTCAGGGAGTGTAATTCCCCCTGTTTTATTCCTCCTTCTCAGGATTGCTTTGGCTATTCGGGGTCTTTTGTGGTTCCATATGAATTTTAGAATTATTTGTTCCAGTTCATTGAAGAAAGCTGTTGGTAGTTTGATAGGGATTGCATTGAATCTGTAGATTGCTTTAGGTAGTATAGCCATTTTGACAATATTTATTCTTCCTAGCCAAGAGCATGGGATGCATTTCCATTTGTTAGTGTCCTCTTTAATTTCTCTTAGGAGTGTCTTGTAGTTTTCAGAGTACAGGTCTTTCACTTCCTTCGTTAGGTTTATTCCTAGGTATTTTATTCTTTTTGATGCAATTGTGAATGGAATTGTTTTTCTGATTTCTCTTTCTGTTAGTTCATCATTAGTGTATAGGAAAGCAACAGATTTCTGTGTGTTAATTTTGTATCCTGCAACTTTGCTGAATTCAGATATTAGTTCTAGTAGTTTTGGAATGGAGTCTTTAGGGTTTTTTATGTACAGTATCATGTCATCTGCAAATAGTGACAATTTGACTTCTTCTTTACCAATCTGGATGCCTTGTATGTCTTTGTTTTGTCTGATTGCTGTGGCTAGGACCTCCAGTACTATGTTGAATAACAGTGGAGAGAGTGGGCATCCCTTGTCTTGTTCCCGATCTTAGATGAAAAGCTTTCAGCGTCTCGCCGTTAAGTATGATGTTAGCTGTGGGTTTGTCATATATAGCCTTTATGATGTTGAGGTACTTGCCCTCTATACCCATTTTGTTGAGAGTTTTAATCAGGAATGGATGCTGAATTTTGTCAAATGCTTTTTCAGCATCTATGGAGATGATCATGTGGTTTTTGTTCTTCTTTTTGTTGATGTGGTGGATGATGTTGATGGATTTTCGAATGTTGTACCATCCTTGCATCCCTGGGATGAATCCCACTTGATCATGGTGTATGATCCTCTTGATGTATTTTTGAATTCGGTTTGCTAATATTTTGTTGAGTATTTTTGCATCTACGTTCATCAGGGATATTGGTCTGTAATTTTCTTTTTTGGTGAGGTCTTTGCCCGGTTTTGGTATTAGAGTGATGCTGGCTTCATAGAATGAGTTTGGAAGTATTCCCTCCTCTTCTATTTTTTGGAAAACTTTAAGGAGAATCGGTGTTATTTCTTCTCTATATGTCTGGTAGAATTCAGAGGTGAATCCATCAGGCCCAGGGGTTTTGTTCTTGGGTAGTTTTTTGATTACCAATTCGATTTCGTCACTGGTGATTGGTCTGTTTAGTTTTTCTGTTTCTTGCTTGGTCAGTCTTGGAAGGTTGTATTTTTCTAAGAAGTTGTCCATTTCTTCTATGTTTTCCAGCTTGTTAGCATATAGATTCTCATAATATTCTCTTATGATTCTTTGTATTTCTGTGGGGTCCGTCGTGATTTTTCCTTTCTCATTTCTGATTGTGTTTATGTGTGTAGATTCTCTTTTTCTCTTAATGAGTCTGGCTAGGGGTTTATCTATTTTGTTTATTTTTTCAAAGAACCAGCTCTTGGTTTTATTGATTTTTTCTATTGTTTTATTCTTCTCAATTTTATTTATTTCTTCTCTAATCTTTATTATGTCCCTCCTTCTGGTGACTTTGGGCCTCATTTGTTCTTCTTTTTCCAATTTCAGTAATTGTGTCTTTAGACTATTCATTTGGGAATGTTCTTCCTTCTTTAAATAGGCCTGGATTGCAATATACTTTCCTCTTAGAACTGCCTTTGCTGCCTCCCACAGAAGTTGTGGCTTTGTGTTGTTGTTGTCATTAGTCTCCATATATTCTTTGATTTCTGTTTTGATTTGGTCGTTAACCCATTGATTAATTAGGAGAGTGTTGTTAAGTCTCCATGTATTTGTGAGCCTTTTTGATTTCTTTCTAAAATTTATTTCTAGTTTTATGCCTTGGTGATCTGAGAAGTTGGTTGGTAGGATTTCAATATTTTTGAAATTACTGAGGTTCTTTTTGTGGCCTAGTATGTGGTCTATTCTGGAAAATGTTCCATGTGCACTTGAGAAGAATGTGTATCCTGTTGCTTTTGGGTGTAGAGTTCTGTAGATGTCTGTTAGGTCCATCTGTTCTAGTGTGTTGTTCAGTGCCTCTGTGTCTTTACTTATTTTCTGTCTGGTTGATCTGTCCTCTGGAGTGAGTGGTGTGTTGAAGTCTCCTAAGATGAATGCATTGCTGTCTATTTCCTCCTTTAATTCTGTTAGTATTTGTCTCACATATGCTGGCGCTCCTGTGTTGGGTGCATATATATTTATAATGGTTATATCTTCTTGTTGGACTGACCCCTTTATCATTATGTAATGTCCTTCTTTATCTTTTGCTACTTTCTTCGTTTTGAAGTCTATTTTGTCTGATACAAGTACTGCAACACCTGCTTTTTTCTCTTTGTTGTTTGCATGAAATATCTTTTTCCATCCCTTCACTTTTAGTCTGTGTATATCTTTGGATTTGAGGTGAGTTTCTTGTAGGCAGCATATAGATGGGTCTTGCTTTTTTATCCATTCTGTTACTCTGTGTCTTTTGATTGGTGCATTCAGTCCATTTACATTTAGGGTGATTATTGATAGGTATGTACTTATTGCCATTGCTGGCTTTAGATTCGTGGTTACCAAGGGTTCAAGGGTTGCTTCTTTACTATCTAACAATCTAACTTAACTTTCTTGTTAAGTTATTGTAAACACAGTCTGATGTTTCTTTCTTTCTCTCCCTTCTTATTCCTCCTCCTCCATTCTTTCTATAATAGGTGTTTTATTCTTTGCCTTTAGTTGGTATTTGGATGGTCAGCTTTCTTTGCTATGATTTTTTTTCTCTGGTGACATCTTTTTAGCCTTAGGTGTGCTTCCATCTAGAGCAGTCCATTTAAGATATCCTGTAGTGGTGGTTTATGAGAAGCAAACTCTCTTAACTTTCGTTTATCTGGAAATTGTTTAATCCCTCCATCATATTTAAATGATAATCGTGCTGGATACAATATTCTTGGTTTGAGGCCCTTCTGTTTCATAACGTTAAATATATCATGCCATTCTCTTCTGGCCTGTAAGGTTTCTGTTGAGAAGTCTGATGATAGTCCGATGGGTTTTCCTTTGTAGGTGATCTTTTTTCTCTCTCTAGCTGCCTTTAATACCCTGTCTTTATCTTTGATCTTTGCCATCTTAATTATTATGTGTCTTGGTGTTGTCTTCCTTGGGTCCCTTGTGTTGGGAGATCTATGAGCTTCGGTGGACTGCGAGACTACTTCCTTCCCCAGCGAGGGAAAGTTTTCAGCAATTATTTCTTCAAAGACACTTTCTATCCCTTTTTCTCTCTCTTCTTCCTCTGGTACTCCTATAATGCGAATATTGTTCCGTTTGGATTGGTCACACAGTTCTCTTAATATTCTTTCATTCCTAGAAATCCTTTTATCTCTCTCTGCCTCAGCTGCTCTGTACTCCTGTTCTCTGTTTTCTATTCCATTAACAGTCTCTTGCATCTCATCCATTCTGCTGTTAAGCCCGTCGATCGCTTGTCTGATTTCTGCATTGTCTTTCCTCAGTTCCCTCACTTCCTCCCTCAGCTCTTGCACATTTCTCTGTAGGTCCATCAGCATGGTTATGACTTTTATTCTGAATTCTTTTTCAGGGAGGCTGTGCATTTCCATCCCTTCAGACTCCCTCTCTGGGGTTGTCTGGTTGATTTTGGTCTGAACCATATTCCTCTGTCTTTTCATGGCTATATAATTGGTCACTGATAGTTGCCACGTATGTCAGCTGGGCTCTTTAAGACTTTAAAAAGAGAAGAAAAAAAAAGAGAGAAAAAAAAGAAAAAAAAGAAAAAAAAGCAAGAAAGAAAGAAAGAAAAAAAGAAAGAAAAAACAAAAACAAAACAGAAAACAAAACAAAACAAAAAAAATGCCCACCGGACGTAGATTCTGTGGGAATGCTCTAGGTGGCGCTGTTGCCCCACTATTCCACAGCTGTGACTGTGCCACTCCGCAGGGCCCTTTATCGCTCTGGCAGGGGTGGGAACGAATAGGAGGCTGTTGATCTCAGTGAGAAGTGTTAAGTATGGCTATGCTTCCTCAGTCGCCAGCTAAGGCGTCTGAAACTCCCCAGGACTCCCAGCCTGTTGGGCTGAGTGTGCTGGGGCGATCCGGCTCCTCCGCTGGGCTCCTGTCTCTTTAAGACCGCTGAAGAAAGCGCGCGCTTTTTTTTTTTTTCCTTCCCGGGAGCCGGCTGCAAGCACCCTGGCGCGTTCCCCGCTCAGATCCTGCCCCTCTGTCTCTCCAATCTCCGCTGCACTGCGCAATGTGGGTCAGCGCTCCCCGCGCAGATCACCGGGGCTGGCTACTTCGCGGGGTGTACTTCCACTCCCTCCCGGCTCTGAATCCTCTCCTCCCGCCGGTGCGCTGGGGTGGGGGAGGGCTCGGGTCCCGCCGGGTCGCGGCTCCGTATCTTACCCGCCTCTTGGGGTGCCGAGTCCTCTCGGGTGTAGCTGCACGCTGTGCGCTTTCCTGTGTATTCTCGTCTCTCTTTTAGGAATAGATGTATTTTCTGTGTTTTCGTAGATAAATATAGTGTTGGGAGGAGATTTCTGCCGCCCTGCTCACACCGCCATCTTCCCGGAAGAAGTCTTTTTGATGTATTTTTTAATTCAGTTTGCTTATATTTTGTTGAGTATTTTTGCATCTATGTTCATCAGGGATATTGATCTGTAATTTTCTTTTTTTTGTGGTGTCTTTGCCAGGTTTTGGTATTAGAGTGATGCTGGCCTCATAGAATGAGTTTGGAAGTATTCTCTCTTCTTCTTTTCTTTGGAAAACTTAAGGAGGTGGGCATTAGATCTTCACTAAATGTTTCATAAAATTCAGTGGTGAAGCCATCTGGTCCAGGGTTTTTGTTCTTAGGTAGGTTTTTGATTACCAGTTCAATTTCGTTGCTGGTAATTTGTCTATTCAGATTTTCTGTTTCTTTCTGGGTCAGCCTTGGAAGGTTGTATTTTTCTAGGAAGTTGTCCATTTTTTCTAGGTTATCCAGTTTGTTAGCATATAATTTTTCATAGATTCTCTCATAATTCTTTGTATTTCTTTGGTATCCGTAGTGATTTTTCCTTTCTCATTTCTGATTCTGTTTATGTGTGTAGACTCTCTTCTTTTCTTGATAAGTCTGGCTAGGGGTTTATCTATTCTGTTTATTTTCTCAAAGAACCAACTCTTGCTTTCATTGATTCTTTCTATTGTTTTATTCCTCTCAATTTAATTTTTTTCTGCTCTAATTTTTATTATGTCCCTCCTTCTACTGACTTTGGGCCTCATTTGTTCTTCTTTTTCTAGCTTCATTAATTGTGACATTAGACTGCTCATATGAGATTGTTCTTCTTTCCTGAGGTAGGCCTGTATTGCAATATTTTTCCCTCTTAGCACGCCCTTCCCTGCATCCCACAGATTTTGCAGTGTTTAATTATTGTTGTCATTTGTCTTCATATATTGCTTTATCTCTGTCTTTTTTTGGTCATTGATCCATTTATTATTTAGGAGCATGTTGTGAAGCCTCCATGTGTTTGTGGGATTTTTCATTTTCTTTGCATAATTCATTTCTAGTTTCATACCTTTGTTGTCTGAGAAACTGGTTTGTACTATTTTAATCTTTTTTAATTTACCAAGGCTCTTTTTGTGGCCTAGTATATGATCTATTCTTGAAAATGTTCCATGTGCACTTGAGAAGAATTTGTATTCTGCTGCTTTTGGGTGTAGAGTTCTGTAGATGTCTGTTAGGTCCATCTGTTCTATTGTGTTGTTCAGTGCCTCTGTCTCCTTAATTATTTTCTGTCTGGTTGATCTCTCCTTCAGAGTGAGTGGAGGGTTGAAGTCTCCTAGAATGAATACATTGCATTCTATCTCTCCTTTTAATTCTGTTAGTATTTGTTTCACAAATGTAGGTGCTTCTGTGTTTGGCACATAGATATTTATAATGGTTATATCTCCTTGTTGGATTGACCCTTTATCATTATGTAATGTCCTTCTTTGTCTCTTGTGACTTTCTTTGTTTTGAAGTCTATTTTGTCTGATAGAAGTACTGGAACTCCTGCTTTTTTCTCCCTATCAGTTGTATGAATCTTTTTCCATCCCTTGCTTTTTAGTCTGTGTATGTCTTTGGGTTTAAACTGAGTCTCTTCTAGACAGCATATAGATGGGTCTTGTTTTTTATCCATTCAGTGACTCTATGTCTTTTTAATTGGTGTATTCAGTCCATTTACATTTAGGGTGATTATGGATAGGTATGTACTTATTGACATTGCAGGCTTTAGATTCGTGGTTACCAAAGGTTCAAGGTTAACTTCCTTACTATCTAAGAGTCTAACTTAACTCACTTAATATGCTATTACAAAAACAATCTAAAGGTTCTTTTTTTTCTTCCTCCTTTTTCTTCCTCCTCCATTCTTTATACATTAGTATCATATTCTGTACTCTTTGTGTATCCCTTATTTTGCATTTGCTTAGGAATTAGCTGTTCTACTTTCTTTACTGTGGTTTTATTACCTCTGGTGACAGCGATTAAACCTTAGGAACACTTCCATCTATAGCAGTCCCTCCAAAATACACTGTAGAGATGGTTTGTAGGAGGTAAATTCTCTCAGCTTTTGCTTATCTGGAAATTGTTTAACCCCTCCTTCAAATTTAAATGATAATCTTGCCGGATAAAGTATTCTTGGTTCAAGGCCTTTCTACTTCATTGCATTAAATACCTCATGCCACTCCCTTCTGGCCTGTAAGGTTTCTGTTGAGAAGTCTGATGATAGCCTGATGGGCTTTCCTTTGTATGTGATCTTATTTCTCTCTCTGGCTGCTTTTAATAGTCTGTCCTTATCCTTGGTCTTTGCCATTTTAATTACTATATGTCTTGGTGTTGTCTTCCTTGGGTCCCTTGTGTTGGGAAATCTGTGCATCTCCATGACCTGAGAGATTATCTCCTTCCCCAGATTGGGGAACTTTTCAGCAATTACCTCCTCAAGACTCTTTCTATTCCTTTTTCTCTCTCTTCTTCTTCTGGTACCCCTATAATGCAAATATTGTTCCGTTTGGATTGGTCACACAGTTCTCTCAATATTCTTTCATTCTTAGATATCCTTTTTTCTCTCTGTACCTCAGCTTCTTTGTATTCCTCTTCTCTAGTTTCTATTTCATTTATCATCTCTTTCACTGAATCCAATCTGCTTTTAATACCCTCCATTGTGCTCTTTCACGATTGGATCTCCATCCTGAATTCATTCCTGAGTTCTTGAATATCTTTCTGTACCTCCATGAGCATGTTAATAATTTTTATTTTGAGCTCCCTTTCAGGAAGAGTCGTGAGGTGGATGTCATTTAAATCTTTCTCAGGAGTGGTATTAATAATTTTACTCTGAACCAGGTTCCTTGGCATTGCATATTTGTATATGGTGCCAAGAAGCTCTACTCCCTGGAGCTGCTCAGCCCCTGAAGCAATGTCGGGGGTCACAGGGGAGTGGTACTGGTGCCTGGGGGGAGGAAAGAGCTGTTTCCTGCTTCCCAGCTGCTATGCCTGTCTCCACTGCCTGAACCAGTGGGCCGAGCACACAGGTATAAGCCTCTATGCTTTGCATTTGTAGTTGCTGTAGGCAGATCTTCCCCCTGGCTGGCCTAATGCCAGGGTAGGGTTTGCTGGTTTGCAAGCCAGGTGGGGCTGGCCAGGAGAAAGGCGCAGTAGGCTGCATATCACGGAGGGGGTCCTTGGAGCTGTGTAGCCAGCCAGGGAGCTGGAGCACCTGCAGATTGTCTAAGGAGGAAGATTTCTTTTTCCTCCTTAAATATGAGTCTATATGGCAAAGCTCCCAACTTGCTAGGCAGAGTGCACCCGGAAAATTTTGTCTACCAGTCCTCTCTCCCGAGGAGTAAGCTGTGTGCAATCCTTGCCCCTTTAGCAGCCCTCTTGCTAAGGGCTTCCTTGTTAGGAAGTCTCTCAGACTGCCCATCTTTCTTTTATCCCAGAGCAGCCGGATATGGATCCCTGCTTTCCACAAGCAGCTGGAATCTCAGTCTCTCCAGGAATTCTGCCTGTCTTAGCTTTCCAACCCTGTTGCAAGATACTCACTAGAGTATCATGCAAGCACCATGAAATATAGGTTTTTGCTCCCAGAGCAAATCTCCAGAGTTAGGTATTCATCAGTCCCCAGTCTCCACTCCCTCCCTGCTCTGTTTCTCTTCCTCCCATCAGTGAGCTGGGGTGGGGGGAAGGGCTTGGGTCCTGTCGGGCCACAGCTTTGGTACATTACCCTGTTCTGTGAGGTCTGCTCTTTTCTCCAGGTGTATGCAGTCTGGCGCAGTCCTCTTTCCTGTTGCTCTTTCAGGATTAGTTGTATTAATTATATTTTCGTATTGTATGCAGTTTTAGGACGAAGCCTGTGTCTCACCTCTCACGCCACTGTCTTTAATCCAATCTACTCCTAGTTTCTTTTATGGAATCTAAGGCGCCATTAATGGCAAGCCACACCTTTATTTTATGGAACATTAAGAAAGAAAAAGAGACTCTCAGTCATATGGTGGCATGCTGTCTAAGGCCACATTCCCCAGTAAAAAGCCTCTGAGGAGATCTGAGTGCAGAAGGTTGACTGGGGAAGGCTCATCAGAACGATACCTGCAAGCAAATGAGGGCAGGAGGATACAGGAGTGGGAGAAGCTGATGGAATAGGGATGGAAGTACAAAATAGAGAACACAACCAATGTATTCTCATATCTTGGTACTATAATGGGGTATCTACACCTGTTGTGGCAAGTATCTAGTAATGTATACAACTCTCGAGTCACTATGTTGTACATCTGAAACCAAACCTAATAGTGTATACCAACTTTATTGCAATAAAAAAAAAGAAAGAAAGAACTAGAGGCCTCAGCAGATCCACAGGGAACTCTACAACTGATGGCCCTTCAAGGCAGCCAGAGCTTTGAACCTCCATGTAGATTAGTCACTGAATATGGGATGCAGCATTGAGTGAAGCAGTTCCTTCCAACAGCAAGTAAAACCCACAAAGACACCTCCAGCTAAGCTGTCCTCTGTCAACACTCCAAGAAAATGGACTGGAAAAGGGAATCTGGGAAGCACCCACTTCATCCATGGTTGAAACCATGTCATCAACTATGAGATGGTTTCTGGTATCAGACATGCTAGAATATAAAAAAGTGTGTATCTTTAAATTAAATCAGTTAAATATGGTATATGTGTAATCGGTTCCTTTTTCTGATTACATCATTAGAGTTGGTTTTGGCGACTTGCAACAAAGATTCTTCTTGTAGAAAAGAAAGGAGTCACAGGAAAAATGATACACCTAGGGGTTTTTTTTAACACCTTAATCATTTTTAAGTGTGTAGTTCAGCACTGAGTGCATTCCCCTTGTTTTGTAACCATTACCACCACCCATCACCAGAACTTTCTCATCTTACAAAACTAAAACTCTGTACCCATTAAACACTAACTTCCCATTTCTCATCCCCCATCCCCTTGCAGCCACCATACAACTTACATAAGTGCAATCATACTTTATCTTTCTGTGACCAGCTTATTTCACTTAGCATAATGTCCTCAAATTGCATCTATGTTGTAGTATGTGACAGGATTTCCTTTTTTTTTAAGGCTAAATAATATTTCACTGTATGTATATACCACATTTTATTTATCCATTCATCAGTTGATGGACATTTGGGTTTCTTCCACCTCTCAGCTATAGTGAATAATGCTGCTATGAACATGGGTGTGTAACTATCTCTTCGAGACCATGCTTTCTATTCTTCTGGATATATACCCAGAAATGAGATTGCTGGATCTTATGGTAGTTCTATTTTTAATATTTTGAGGAACACACTATTTTCCATGCTGGTTGCACCATTTTACAATCCCACAAACAGTGGCAAGAGTTCCAGTTTCTCCATATCCTTGCCAATACTTGTTTTTATTTTTGGTTTTTCTTATAGTAGCCATCCTAATTGGTGTGAGGTAATGGGTCATGTGGTTTTTATTTGCATTTCTGTGATGATTAGTGACATTGAACATCTTTTTGTGTTTGTTGGCCATTCTCAAATTCTTTGGAGAAATATCTATTCAAGTCCTTCACCCATTTTTTAATTGGGTTATTTGATTTTTTTGTTGTGGTTGACTTATAGTTCTTTATATATTCTGGATATTAATGCTTTATCAGATATATGATTTACAAACTGTATAGTACATTGTTAAACTTCATACTTTCCTGCAGCCTCGAGAGCACCACAAACAGACTATGAACAATCTACCCAGGTGACCAGGTGACCAGGTGCACCACTGTGATAAGGTTGGTCCCTGCCACAAGTTACATTCTTGCCCTCCCCTGACTGTGACATTAATGACCTTCAAAGGCACCAGTGAAATCTCCTCATGCCTTTTGCTTGTGTACTCCACCTTGACCCCCAGTAAAAGCACTTGTGTATCCCAGCCCCCCATCTTCTAGGTTGAGCTGGCCCATTTGGTGCACCCCCCATGCTGCCTTGCATGGCATGGCATGCCTTCTGTTGGTAGGATGTTTGTATATAAGAAATTTTGTTTTCCTTCACCTCTCCCACCTCTCTTGTGTCCCCTTTTGTGGCTAAACCTGACTGACCATCTCATGAAACAATACAAAACACAAATCTTTTCTCCCATTCTGTAGGTACCCTTTTCACTCTGATGATAGTGTCCTTTGATGTACAAAAGTCTGCAAGTCTGACATAGTCTCATTTATCTACTTTTGCTTTTGTTGCCTATGCTTTTGGTATCATACCAAAAAATCAGTACTAAATCCAACCTCATGAAAATTTTCTGCTGTTTTCTTCTAGGAGTCTCGCAGTTTGGAGTCATATATTTAGGTCTTTAATCTATTTTGAATCAATTTTTTTATCAATGTAAGACAAGGGCACAATTGCATTCTTTTGCATGTGAGCATCCAGTTTTGCCAACACCATATGTTGAAGAAACTACCCTTTCCCCATTGAATGATGTTGGCAGCCTTGTCAAAGATCATTTGACCATATATGAGAGGGTTTATTTCTGAGCTGTCCATTCTATTCCATTGGTCAATTTCTCTGTCTCTATGCCAGTACCACACAGTTTTGATTACTGTGGCTTTGTAATATGTTTTGAAATCAGGAGATGTGAGTCCTCCAACTTTGCTTTTCATTTTCAAAATGGTTTGGGGTATTCAGGTCCTCTGAGATTCCACATTAATTTCAGGAATTTTTTTTTCTATTTCTACACAAAACTGTCACTGGGATTTCAGTAGTGTACCTACTTTTGTGTACATTGAATTTGTGGTCCCTGTGGAATATCCAAGTTCAGTAGACAACTGATTTAGGAGGCAGAAGGCACTGAGGATGGACTTGGTCATCTTGACATAGCATTCCAGCCTTCCCAAGAAGCTTCCAATGATCAAATGTCCTTCCAAAATAGCAGCAGGAGAAACAGCCTCTTTATTGCTGGCATTTTCTTGCCTCCCTATTTAGCCATGGAGTCTATACCCAACATTTTAAAAATAAATTATTTGGCCTGATTTTCCTCAAAGAGAAAAGATAGGGCTTTTCTAAATTTGAGGGAAATCACACTGTATGAGACAGGAGGAGGCTAATGTTCACCCTTCTTACATCTGACCTGGGGCCCAGCACCAAGATAGAGCTTGGCAAGGTAGCTCAGGGCTGGGCAGCCAGCTTGCCAGAGCATTTCCCCGTCCCCATTGACCCCACTGACCAGCACCATTGCCTACCACCACAGGCTGCCTCCCACCTCTTTTTCAGATGAGATAACAGAGACACAGAGCAGACCAGTGAGGCACTCCAGGTCAAATACAGTCAGTTGGAATGCAAATCCAAGGGCGCACATCATAAACTTGTTTCCAACAAATTCTACGCAGGATTTTTTTTTTTAATGGAGGTACTTCCAAAATTTCTAGACAGTGTATAAATCACTAAAAAGAAGTCATTAGGCATGGTTTTTTTTCCCCCTCTTTTGAAACCATGTATCTTTGTAGGGTGCTGGATGTTGGAGTAAAAAGAGCTCATGACCTTCCTTTCCAAGGCAGGTGTGTTCGTGAAGCCTAACTGCCGCATCCTTATTGTATCTGCTTCCTCTCAACATTCAGTGGGTGGCTTAAGGATTGGCTAAAGGATCCCCATCTCCACAAGCCCCAGCACTAGAATCACCAGGAAGGCGTATTTTTAATTTCTGGGGCCATCCACACCTATGCAGGCTGAAGATATGGCCCAGGAATCTACACCCTGAGCACGGTCTCCAGGAGATTCTTATGGCTACAAGCATTCAAGACCACTGGAGTAAAGCAAATGGAAGTTTTACCCAAAGGAATTCAACTAAAAAATAATTACCATAATCAGAGACTCATAATGATTCATGCATAGTTTCCAACATAAAATCAGATATTCATTCACATAGTAGGGCATTTTACAAGTGTAGCATATGCTGATTCTCCATCAGACTCCTATATCCTATTCCGGTTCAAATCTTTTAAAACATGAAGCTGTTTTTTAAAGAAATTCAATCATAAAAGTATGCCTTGAGCTTTCTTACTTTCTCTTTAAGACTAAATAGAATTCCCAACCCTGTTTTATATCATGATTCTCATACTTGGGAAATCCTTTACACTAGCTGTTAAAATCATTAAGCCAATGTCCTCGATTTAATCTTTAAGGTTGACCAGCCAGCATTGAGTCACTGTAATCTTCTAGGTCAGACAGGAAAAGAATTGACGTCGTTACAAAAATACCACTGCGTAAGTGTCTTTGAGAAAATGGTTGCCAAGTGTGTGCAGTTGAGTAATGAGAGGTAATGGGCAGCCATCCCTGAGCAGGTGAGCTGGAAGGCCTGGCACCTGGCTTCACACCCCTAGCAATGCCCTTGTGTGAGCTGTCAGGTATCCGTGACACACATTCTCTGACGTAACACATCTCAGGGAGTTATCAAGATGTTTCCTCTCTCCAGAAAATCAACTGGTCTATTAGGAATGATAATTTGGCATGTGTTATGCTCAAGGGACAAATCCAGCAGGGGATGTTTCACACAAAGGGGCTTCCACCATGAGCCAGCAACGCTGATCTGCAGCTAAAAACAGAGATGCATAAAAATAAACCTTCACCCTCTCACCCTGAACAATGAAGATGTTTTCCAGAAAACTACACACAACCTAAACAGCCTCAGAGGTAGCCAGCTCCTTTCTCCAGCTTTTACTTTTTAAAAGAGGAAAAATTGGAAAGGGGATCAGCTGACCTGGTTGGTTTATCTCACTAAGCTGTAACACTGACTGCCCAGAGGAGAATTATAATACAAATATCCTTGAATGGTCTTGTTGGCTTGTTTCTAGCTTTTAGAAACAAACAAAAAAGTTATTATTAGCCACTAATTTAATATCCTAGATCAGTATAAATATTTCCATGTCAGAAGTTATTATTAGCATTCAACTCAGTTTTGAAGAGATATGCCAAGATAACTTGGCTCCAGTCTCCCATTCATTCTTTCTCTTTCCCTCTATCTCTCCCAGCCTTCCCCAACTTGAGTCAAAGGGAGGGAAAACTTGAAATGACCATCTGAGGATGGAGAGGTAAATGACCATATTAGTCTAAATCCCCCAGGGCCTGTGGGCATGTGTATGAGCAAATCCAGGAAGCAACTGCAGCCCAGAAGGGTCAAATACTGAAGACAAGGCAAATCTCAAGCTAATTCATATCAAAATTAATTTTTTTTTAATCATTCACTCTCATCCCAGGGTCCTGATTGACAAGACAGGAAGATGCAAGCCCAAGCCTATGCAGTGAGTCTAACTCTGCCAGAGAACCAGTTTTACCCTAGGGAATTTTGCACAGGGAGGACCATGGTTAAGACAAAGAGATTGTCCTACCCCAGAACCTGCAAGGCCCCAGTTAGGGTGAGGGAGAGCGCAGGGAGGTCAGCCCTGAATACCCAGAACAACAGGCCCATTAGCTTATCCATAGAGTATCCCTTGTCATACCATCTTCCTATCGCTGTCCCCAACCCCTTCCAACTTCCAACATCCTTATTTAGATGTCTGTTGCAGAAGCTACATTCAACTCAGGCCTTTCTTTTGTTTCCTCTCTTTTTTTTTGAAGACAGTCAATTCAGGTAAATATACTCACATTCTAGTCACAAGAATGTGGAAATGAGGCTTGCTGGGGCTCAGCATCTAGTAAACATGTAGTTAGCTGCTCTGGCCCTCCTCTGCATGCCACTCAGTTCCTCCTGGCCTGTCTGCCCTGGGGAGCGTCCATCCTGACAGTTCTTAAGGCCTCTGCCAGCCTCTCTGGTTTCCTGGGGCAGCCCCCTGCCCCAACCATAAATCCACAGCCCCATGCTCATCCACAGTGTAAAAGCCACACCAGTCTCCACTCTCCCCTGTCCTCTCCATGGGCCTCAGACTAGGTTTGGGAGAAGGAGCAGGAGAGTGCGACCATCAGCCCATGTTAAATTCCTACAGAGGCACATAAGTCCTGGCAACTGCTCGAAGGCGATCTGTGCAGCAAAACCAGGGAAGTGCCCAAGTTTTTAATCTGGGTGGCACTTCATCCCCCTGCACCACTCAGCCCTCATGGAGCTCTGCACATGCCCACGTCCAGGGGGCCAGGGTGGGAGGGGATGAGCAAGGACTCCGCAGGAGAAGCATCCCTAGGAAAGCAGGGCTTGGGGACACCCCCAGGCAATGGCCAGTTCAAAACAATCATTCTTATCAGTGTTGGGAGAACCGTTAAAACAATCACGTTTCTGAGAGAGACACCCACAAAGTGGAAGTGTCAGACTCCTGAGGGTGTGACTAATGAAAGCCAAAGTCTCCACTCTTGCATTCAGAGTAGGTTTTTTTCATTCTTCCCTTTACTCTCTCCCCAGTAAATAAGCATCCAGGACCACGTTCATGCTAGTTTAGGGGAACCCATGACTTCCTTTAAATTACATTTGAGCCTTGAACAACACGGGTCTAACTTCGCGGGATTTTTTTTTCCCATAAATATATTGGAAAATTTTTGGAGATTTGCAACAATTAGAAAAACATTTTCTTTTCTCTAGCTTCCTTTATCATAAGAATACAGTATACAATACATATACAAAATATGTTTTAATCGATTGTCTATGTTATTGGTGAGGCTTCAGGTCAACAGTAGGCTATTCATGGAGTTTGGGGGAAGTGAAAGTTGTATGAGGCTTCTGACCGCACAGCGCGGTAAGCCCTCCTGACCCCTGAATTGCTCAAGGGTCAAACGTACTTCAGTATAACCAATGTGCAAGAGTGTGCGTGCCGGCCAGTTTCAGTCTCGATTCCCCCACGTGCCAGCAGGAATGCACACTCCAGGGGCAGCCGGCGGGCTGCCCATCCAGAACACCTCACCCAGGCCGCTTCCTCACCCTTCTGCGCACGGACCCCAGTTGGCACAGAGGACCCGCACTTCAGCAGCCTACTGAAAACGGACATTCCTTGCCTACACCGGCCACTTACTCAATGTCATGATGAATGTTAGAAGGGGACTCTCACTGCGGAAAACATTCAAAACAGGAGAAATGATGTAAAAGGTTTACACATTCCATCTGGGTTGATGGAAGAGTTCTGGAGGTGGATGGTGGTGATGGTCGCACGACCATGTGAAGGTATTTAATGCCGCTGAACTGTACACTTAAAATGTTAAAATGGTAGATTTTATGTTATGCATATCTTATTACAATAAAAAGGTTTTTTGAGGTCTAGACACTGCCCATCTCTGCATGAACGGGGACTAACAACAGAGAGGCTTGTCTCCAAGACCCTTCAGAAAGGCCCCCACGGCTCGCTCCCAGCTGGGTCTGTGTCTCACTGTTGCCTTAGGAGGATTCCTGTCTACTTAGTGCCAGCTAGAGGGTTCCACGAGCAGACATCGGCAAACTTAAGCAGAGAAGAAAGCAAATATTTTAGGCTTTGTGGGCCGCACGCCGTCTGTTGCAACTGCCTAACTCTGCCATCATACCAGGAAAACAGTGTCAGACAATACTGAAATGAATGAGCGTGGCTGTGTTGCAGTAAAATTTCATTACAAAGTGTGGCCCAGAGCTTCGTTTGCCATCCTCTGTCTAGATCGTTGGGAGGCTGTGTCTCCCGTGAGCAGTCTTTTCACAGAAGGTGAGGTAAGGGCACTCTGCCTTTGCCCATCTGCAATTATTTACTGAGCGTCTGTGGGCAATGTCCCTAGGGATGAGGCTTCCTCCCCTCTGGCTGGAAGTGGGGTGGGGCTGGGGAGGTCAGCCCCACACCTCAAACCTCCTGGGCAGTCCTGTCGTCTGCCTCAAGAACCCCGAAGATGCACAGACCCCACTGGGTAAGGTCCCTTCACAACAAAGATTCTGCCTGGAGCATTGAATAAAATTGAATACAAACAAAACATAAAAAATGGCTCAAAATATTAAGAAGTAAGAACTGCAATAAAGCTACAAAGGAAATCTGTTTGGGGTTGGAAAACAAAAATAACCTACAGATTAGGCCCCGAGGGTGCAGAAAGGAGGTCTCTTATCTGAGCGGGTCTTGAGAGCTATTGGGCCAGCCCTTGCTTGGCCTTGCGGCAGCAGCTCCAAAGAGGAGACTTTGGGGAAGAATTGGATGGACTTGGGCTACTAAACCGCTGGTTTCCCGGGGGGACACCTTGACTGCTGTATTGGTTTGTTTTACCAGGCTTGCAAAAAACTGAATCAAAAGAAAAGGGTGGAGAAGCTGGGGTCACAGGTGCTTCCACTGACCACCTGCCACATCGTGCAGACTAGACTTCAGATTGTATTCTCTTCCTTCCTGAAGCCTCCCTCTCTCTGCTGGCTTGTCTCCTCAGAACTGTGTCAAGCACACATCCTGAATGGTTGTATGGGATGTAGGACATAAGCAAGTTTGACAGTCAGATGGAACAGTCTGAATATGAACTCCACAGTTAATTGGATTTACTTATGTATAAAAAAATTCCTCCCTTACAAGATTGTGATAGAAGCTAAATAACATATTTGTTCAATAACACATTTTCTTCTGTAATTTTCTTGAGCTCTTACTACTATGTGAAAGACACTCTGTAAAGAGTTGTTATTTTAATGTATTTGTCATAACTACACAGTGGGCTTATCTCCATATTACAGATGAGAAAACCAAGACTTGAGGGTTTAATTGAAATAAAATTTTAAAACATTTGGCATACCATAGGCATTTAATAAATGGCAACTACTACTGTTTCCAGCAAAAGCCTGATTTCAAATATGCTGTGTTCTTTCCCCATAAAGAGATGATATGTGGCAACTGGTAGAAGGTAACACTTCAGACCAGATAGATATCATGGCATTCCTCTCTGCATATTTAAATCTTCTTTTCCCTTCACCAAAGAAAGTGTATTAATTCTTCACATAAGCTTATGCGCTTTTTAGCTTTATTCTTAGGTATTTTATGAGTTTGTGGCTATTATTAATGGAACTTTTTTCTAATTGAAGTATAGTTGATATACAATATTATATTGGTTTCAAGTATACAGCATAGTGTTTTAACACAGTTATCTGCACTATTAGATGCTTATCCCAACTATGTAGTTACTGTCAACATAGAAAGATGTTACAGAATCATTGACTATATTCTCTCTGCTGTACTTTCATCCCGTGACTAATTTATATTGTGATTGATATTTTGTGGCTCTTTATCCCTTCAACTATTTTATCCACCCATCCCAACCCTACCCATACCACACAATAACCTAACCTGTCAGTTCTCTGTCTATGAGTCTATTTCTGTTTTGTTTGTTTGTTTTGCTTTTTGTTTTGTTTAGATTCCACATATAAGTGAAATTGCTTGGCATTTGTCTTTCTTCACCTGACTTATTTCACTTAGCATAACACCATCAAGGTCCATCCATATTGTCACAAATGGCAGGAGTTCTTTCTTTTTTATGGCTGAGTAATATTCCATTGTGTATATGTACTACATTCATCTATTGATGGGCACTTTGATTCCTTCCATATCTTGGTTATTGTACATATGCTGCAATAAAATTAATGGAAATTTTTAATGATTCTAATTAGTAATTGCTGCTATAGAGCAAAGACATAAGACTGATCTTCAGTCTGTCTTATGGAACTCTCTTATTAGTTCTATTAGTCTCACAATGGGTGTCTTTTTAAAAATCTTGTATTTCATTTCTTCTCCTTGTCTCATGTGTTGAACAGAAGCCCCAGAACAGATGTGGACTACCACTGTGACAATGGCGTTCTTTTCTTGCTACCATCTTCACCTTAATAATTCTTTGGAAGATGCCCTTTGTCTGGGGCAGTCAGTTCTCCTGTACTTCTAAATTATGAAGGCTCTTTCCTGTTGGCTTGCTTGTTTCCACCAGAACTCCATGTTGAATTTCATCAAATGCTTTTTTAAAAAGCATCTATTGACATGATCATAACTTCTTTCCTTCAACTCCATGACTAGATTTCTTCACATTGCCTGGCCTTGTGGCCGTGCCTTATTATTCTATTAACCCATTGCTTGGTTGGAATTACTAATGTTTTGCTTAGAAATGTACTTCTTATGTGCATAAATAAGATACTCCTGCTGTTTATTTCTGTGTGCTCCCCTTCTTTGTTTCCATTAGCAGGCTGTGTTAACCTCATAGAAAGAGTGAGTTTAAAAGCATCCTAATCTGTCTATGCACTGAAATATTGTATATAATGTGGAGATTATCTACACTTCTGTAGATTAGGTAGATTCTATCCATAAACCTGGACAGTGACTAACTTTTCTGGTGGCTAATCTTGGATCACCATTTCAAGTGTCTAACCTTTCTGTGAGTCGATTTCAGTTATCCACATTTCCCAGGCGGTCACCCATTTCATATAGGTTTTCAAATTTACCTACATAAAAACTACACATAGTGTGTTAGTTTGCTAGGGTTGGAGTATCAAACTGCCACAGACTGGGGGCTTACATAACAGAAATTTATTCTCTCACAGTTGTGGAGGCAAGAAGCCCTAAGTTAAGGTGTTCCTCGGAGGCTCTGAGGGAGAATCTGTTCCATGCCTCTCTCCAACTCCAGAGGATGAACACTTAGCATTTCTTAGCTTGCAGATGCATGACACACACTCTGTCCATCTTCACAGGGGGTGCTCTGTGCGCACACACACAGGTACACGCGTCTGTCTGCATCTCTTCTTTTCAGGACACCTCTGAGAGCTGCCTTGGGTGTTTTAATAGGTAAAGCATTGGTTGTTAATTTGTAAATTCTTTATTTTGTAATTTTTATTTTTTCCTTAACACAGTAGTAATTTAGGTGTATATTGTTAAATTTCCCATGTCTGGGTTTTTTCTTTCTCCTTGTTTGCTTTCATTGTTCATATCTAATTTTATTGCATTCCCTTTTTTGATTATGGCCTGTGTGATTTCTGCTTCAGGGACAACAAACACAGTTTCCCATATCTGTCTATCAGATCAAGCACATTAATAATGACATTGTAGTCTGGTCCTCCATGGTCTTAATTTTTTGCTTCACCAATTGGCCTATTGAGAAATATGTTGGTCTCTCACAGTAATTAAGGTTTTGTCCATTTCTTCATATTCCTAGCCATCTTAACTTTTTATTTTCCAAATTTTTGTGACTGGACACATTAAGATCCATGACTTTAAATATATTCTTGATCAGTTGTGCCTTTGATCAGTCACAGGAGGCCCGGTGGCCCCCCGGACAAGAGCACTGACTGTGAGCCGAGCCTGGAGGTTGTGTTGGCTGTCCCTCCTGGGCTGGTTGGGAGGCCAGATCCTGGTGCACGGCGAGTACTGAAAAAACATTATCTAAGATGATGACAATGATAACAATGACCCACAAGCTCAGAAAGGTTCTTAAATTTGTTTAATGGCTGTAAAAAATTGAAAGAACAGTAATATTTTGTGACATGAGAATTATATGAAATCAAAATTTCATTACCCACAAAGTCTAGAATATTTCCTGTCTGGTTCTTTATAGAAAAAGCTTTGACAACCTCTGCTCTGGGCCATTTGCCCTACACCACAAACCTTCCAGACTTTACAATCACATGACTCTTCCATTATTAGTGATCGAGTACAGACGTTTTAGCCTGGTGTAAATAGTCCTTCATGATCTGAACTCCATCCACTTCTTTGCCCTCCTTTTTCCCCTTCTTTTCCATTCTACAAATCACATGGTATAACAACACAAAATTTATCATCGTGACCAAAAAAAATGTGTCACGTGCATTTATTAATCTTTGCTCAATAATTGCTTCTGCCTAGAATTCCCTTTCCCTCTTCTGAATCTGAAAACCTCTACTCATTCTCAAAAACCCAGTTTCAGTGTGGAGATTTCTCAAAAAAATTAATAATAGAAATGCCATAACATCCAGTAACTCCATTTCTGGGTATTTTCCCAAAGAAAACCAAGACACTCATTTGAAAAGATAGATGCACCCCTCTGTTTATTGCAGCATTATTTATAATAGTCAAGCAACCTAAGTGTCCATTGACATATGAATGGATAAAGAAGATGTGGTACATATGTACAGTGGAATGCTACTTGGCCATAAAAAATAATGGAATCTTGCCATTTGTGACAACATGGATGGACCTAGAAGATATTATACTAAGTGAAATAAGTCAGACAAAGACAAATACCATATGATTTCATTTATATGTGGAATCTAAAAAACAAAACAAACAAAAAAACAGAAACAGACTCATAAATAAAGAAAACAAACTGGTAGTTGACAAAGGCAAGTGGGTAGTAGGATAGGCGAAATAGGTGAAGGGGATAAAGAGATACAAAATTCCACATATAAAATAAATAAGTCAGGGGTATGAGAGGTATAGCATAGGGAATATAGTCAATAATATTATAACAACTTTGTAAGGTGATAGATGGTAACTACACTTACTGTGGTGAGCATTTTGAAATGTATATAAATGTGGAATCACTATGTTGTATACCTGAAACTAATATAATATTATGTCAACTATAATTTTTAAAATTAAAAAAATTATAAATAAGCCAGTTTAGTTTTATTGAGGTGAATTTTGTACACAATAAAATGAACAGATCTTAACTATACACTTTGATGAGTTTTGAAAATGTGCACACTGTGAAACCAACACCCAAATCAAGATATTGATCGTTTCTCATCAATGCAGAAAGTTCCCTTTTATTCCAGTCATCAAGCTTACCTTCCCAGGCAACCACCAGTCTGATTTCAATCTCTTTTGATTAGTTCTTATGAACTCTGTTTAAATGAAACAGGACAATACGTATTATTTTAGTGTCTGGCTTCTTTAACTCAGCACAGTATTTATGAGATTCGTATATGTAGTGCTTACAGCTGTGGCTTCCCATTTATCATAGCTGTCTAGTGTTTCATTAGATGATTAAACTACTATTAAAGAAGCTACTGTGAACTACTTCCTCCAAGTCTTTTTGTGGATATAGGTTTTATAGTTCTTAGGAATTGCTGAGTCATCAGCTAGGTGAGTGTTTAAGAACTTGTAAAGAAGTGCCAAGCAGTTTTCTATAGATGCTATATAATTTTACACCATCTCGAGCAATGCATAAGTGGTCCAATTGCTCTACATCCTTGCCAACATTTGGCATTTCCAGTCTTAATGGGTGTAGTTATACCTCACTGTGGTTTTAATCTGTACTTCCCTGATGACTGGTGATGTTAACACCTTTCCCTGAGCCTGCTGGCTATTTGTATATCTTCTTTTGTGACATGTCTGTTCAGGTCCCTTGCCCATTTTTTCAATTGGGTTGTTATTCATATTTTTGATCTGCAAAATCTTTATATATTCTAGACAAAGCCCTGCAAATATTTCCCCTAAAAACATATGTCCTGTTATAGAGGGCAAGTACCTCAACATAATAAAGACCATATATGACAAACCCACAGCCAACATTATACTTAACAGCAAGAAGCTGAAAGCTTTCCCTTTATGATCGGGAACAAGACAATGAAGCCCTCTCTCCCCACTTTTATTCAACATAGTTCTGGAGGTCCTAGCCACAGCAATCACACAACACAAAGAAATGAAAGGCATCCAGATTGGTAAGGAAGAAGTCAAAGTGTCTCTGTTTGCAGATGACATGTTATTGTACATAAAAAACCCTAAAGAATCCACTCCAAAACAACTTGATCTAATATCTGAATTCAGAAAAGTTGTGGGACACAAAACTAATACACAGAAATCTGTTGCATTCCTATACACTAACGATGAACTAGCAGAAAAAGAAATCAGGAAAATAATTCCATTCACAGTTGCATCAAAAATAAAATACCTAAGAATAAACCTAACCAAGTAAGTGAAAGACCTATTCTCTGAAAACTACAAGACACTCATGAGAGAAATTAAAGATACCAATAAATGGAAACACATCCTGTGCTCATGGATAGGAAGAATTAAAATTGTCAAAATGGTCATCCTTCCTAAAGCAATCTACAGATTCAATGCAATCCCTATCAAAATACCAACAGCATTCTTCAACGAATTTAAGCAAATAGTTCTAAAATTCATGTGGAACCACAAAAGACCCTGAATAGCCAAAGCAATCCTGAGAAGAAAGAATAAAGTAGGGGGAATTACACCTCCTGGCTTCAAGCTCTCCTACAAAGCCACAGTAATCAAGACAATTTGGTACTGGCACAAGAACAGACCCATAGACCAGTGGAACAGACTTGAGAGCCCAGATATAAACCCAAGCATATATGGTCAATTAATATACGATAAAAGAGCCATGGATATACAATGGGGAAATGACAGCCTCTTCAACAGCTGGTGTTGGCAAAATTTGACAATTACACGTAAGAGAATGAAACTGGATTATTGTCTAACCCCATATACAAAAGTAAACTCAAAATGGATCAAACACCTGAATGTAAGTCATGAAACCATAAAACTCTTTGAAAAAAATAGGGAAAAATCTCTTGGACATAAATATGAGCAACTCCTTCATGAACATATCTCCCCGGGCAAGGGAAACAAAAGCAAACATGAACAAATGGGACTATATCAAACTAAAAAGCTTCTGTAAAGCAAAGGACACCATCAGTAGAACAAAAAGGCATCCTACAGTATGGGAGAATATATTCATAAATGACATATCTGATAAAGGGTTGACATCCAAATTATATAAAGAGCTCACACACCTCAACAAACAAAAAGCAAATAATCCAATTAATTAAGAAATGGGCAGAGGACATGAATAAACTCTTCCCCAAAGAAGAAATTCAGATGGCCAACAGGCATATGAAAAGATGTTCCACATCGCTAATCATCAGAGAAATGCAAATTAAAACCACAATGAGATATCACCTCACACCAGTGAGGATGGCCAACATCCAAAACACAAACAACAACAAATGTTGGTGAGGATGTGGAGAAAGGGGAACCCTCCTACACTGCTTGTGGGAATGCAAATTAGTTCAATCATTGTGGAAAGCAGTATGGAGGTTCCTCAAAAAACTCAAAATAGAAATACCATTCGACCCAGGAATCCCACTCCTAGGAATTTACCCTAAGAATGCAGCAGCCCAATTTGAAAAAGACAGATGCACCCCTATGTTTATCGCAGCACTATTTACAATAGCCAAGAAATGGAAGCAACCTAAGTGTCCATCAGTAGATGAATGGATAAAGAAGATGTGGTCCATATACACAATGGAATATTATGCAGCCATAAGAAGAAAACAAATCCTACCATTTGCAACAACATGGATGGAGCTAGAGGGTATTATGCTCAGTGAAATAAGCCAAGCCGAAAAAGACAAGTATCAAATGATTTCACTCATATGTGGAGTATAAGAACAAAGAAAAAAACTGAAGGAACAAAACAGCAGCAGACTCACAGAACCCAAGAACGGACTAATAGTTACCAAAGGGAAAGGGACTGGGGAGGATGGGTGGGAAGGGAGGGATAAGGGGGAAAAAGGGGCATTACGATTAGCAGATGTAATGTTGGGGGGGCACGGGGAGGGCTGTACAACTCAGAGAAGACAAGTAGTGATTCTACAGCATCTCACTACGCTGATGGACAGTGACTGTAATGGGGTTGGTGGGGGTGACCTGATGAAGGGGGTAGTTTAATAACCATAATGTTGCACATGTAATTGTAGATTAATGATACCAAAATAAATTATTTTTAAAAATGGGGAGAGGATCTGAACAGACACTTCCCCAGAGAAGAAATTCAGATGGCCAACAGGCACATGAAAAGATGCTCCACATTGCTAATCATCAGAGAAACGCAAATTAAAACCACAATGAGATATCACCTCACACCAGTTAGGATGGCCAACATCCAAAACACAAACAACAACAAATGTTGGCGAGGATGTGGAGAAAAGGGAACCCTCCTACACTGCTGGTGGGAATGCAAATTAGTTCAACCATTGTGGAAAGCAGTATGGAGGTTCCTCAAAAAACTCAAAATAGAAATACCGTTTGACCCAGGAACTGCACTCCTAGGAATTTACCCTAAGAATGCAGCAGCCCAGTTTGAAAAAGACAGATGCACCTCTATGTTTATTGCCGCACTATTTACTATAGCCAAGAAATGGAAGCAACCTAAGTGTCCATCAGTAGATGAATGGATAAAGAAGATGTGGCACATATACACAATGGAATATTATTCAGCCCTAAGAAGAAAACAAATCCTACCATTTGCAACAACATGGATGGAGCTAGAGGGTATTATGCTCAGTGAAATAAGCCAAGCCGAAAAAGACAAGTATCAAATGATTTCACTCATATGTGGAGTATAAGAACAAGAAAAAAACTGAAGGAACAAAACAGCAGCAGACTCACAGAACCCAAGAATGGACTAATAGTTACCAAAGGGAAAGGGACTGGGGAGGGTGGGTGGGAAAGGGATAAGGGGGAAAAGGGGGCATTACAATTAGCACACATAATGTAGGGTGATGGCACAGGGAAGGCAGTATAACAGAGAGAAGACACATAGTGATTCTGTAGCATCTTACTACGCTGATGGACAGTAACTGTAATGGGGTATGTAGTGGGGGACTTGATAATACAGGGGTCTAGTAACCATAATGTTGCCCATGTAATTGTACATTAATAATACCAAAAATATATATATGTATGTCCTATAAATATCTCTCTCATACTGTGGCTTCCCTTTTCATTTCCTTAGTGGTGTCATGTGACAAGCAGTAGTTTTTATTCTTTTCCATTGGTCTATTTGCCCCTATTTACACCCATACTGTACTGTCTTACTGTAGCCTTATTATTACTTTTTTTGTTCTGTTTCAAGATTGTTTTGACTACTCTAGATCCTTTGCATTTTCATATCATTTTAGAATGATCTTATCAATTTAAAAAAAACTAAAAAGCCTGCTGTATTTTGATTGGTATGCCATTGGACCTATAAATCAATTTGGAGAAATTTGACATCTCAATAAAATTGAATCTTCCAGTCTAAGAATATGTGTGTGTATATATATATATATATATATATGTAGTATATCTTGCCACTCATTTATGACTTCATTAATGTCTCTCTGCAATGCTTTTTTAGTTCTCAGTATGGAGTATAAAGTATAGCTTAATCTTATTGGGGTTTTTTTGTTATTAGTATATAGAAATTGACTTTTTATCCTACAGCTTTGCTAAATTTACTTATTAGTTCTAACAGCTGTTTTACAAACTCAGGAGTTTCTGTACAGTCAAAGACCCAGTTTTTTTTAATAGTTTATTTTGGTATCATTAATCTACAGTTACATGTGCAATATTATGGTGATTAAACTACCCCCTTCATCAGGTCACCCCCACCAACCCCATTACAGTCACTGTCCATCAGCGTAGTGAGATGCTATGGAATCACTACTTGTCTTCTCTGAGTTGTACAGCCCTCCCCGTGCCCCCCCAACATTACGTCTGCTAATCATAATGCCCCTTTTCCCCCTTATCCCTCCCTTCCCACCCATCCTCCCCAGTCCCTTTCCCTTTGGTAACTGTTAGTCCGTTCTTGGGTTCTGTGAGTCTGCTGCTGTTTTGTTCCTTCAGTTTTTTTCTTAGTTCTTATACTCCACATATGAGTGAAAGACCCAGTTTTAATGTTAGCTCCTTGCAGACCTTCCTATAGCTCTCTCGGGCACTGTTTGTGACCTGCCATGAAATCCCTGAGTGCTGTGACGCTACCCATGGCTCCATTATGGCCAGCATCACCTATGTCGTAGTCATCTATTTACCTGCTGTGCCTTAAGGGAGAAAAATGTGTCATTTTTCATTGTGTGTTTCCACTTCCTGGTGCACAAAGCCTATTTGTGTGATGAATGAACAAATGAGTGAATGAATATATATTTTGAGTTTTCTGGGATTACTTATACCAAATATTCTGTTTCTTGCCCTATAAGTATGCATTCTATGTGCCCCATTTTAAAGTCAAACAGTGGACCTCTGCCCAGTGACAGCACAGAAGTAAGTCTGACAGAGTCTGCCTGGCAGGTAGACATAGATAGCTTTACATTCCGGATATTGTGTAGATGCAGTTAGCCATACATGAATGTGTCACCTACCCAAATTTCACATCTCTTCCTCCTTCCTTTCTCAAAAACAACTGGAACAACATAAGCATATATTCTAAATAGAAGTTGGGACCCATTGTGTGACAATGTTATGTTCTTAAGGGGATCAGGTGCAGAATCAGGTCTGGGGAATATAGGCAGGCACAGGTGGAGTGGCCACCACGGTGCCTCCTTGAACTTCAACTTTCTCATATCTAATAAGTTTGGGACCAGGTGATCTTAAAGACTATCTAACTCTGAAATTCTCCTATGCTGAGGCCTTGGGCAGAAAAGTCTTACATATTGCTAACCAGTATTTATCATTTGGTACTATTTGCAATACCACAAATCAGCTCATTATTTAACAAATGTCCATGTACCCCGACAATGTATGACTCCTTCCTCAGTGAGCATGTACTGTTTAGTGACAAAGCAAGTGAGAGACAGCCCATACCTGTTTAGGATGTAAAGGCACTCACTGGTGTAATAAATGCTTCTTGTATCCATCCACGGAGAACGCTTCTGCCTCCCTCCCTGCGGCAGGCTGGGGAGAGGAGGCTGCACTGTTCTCGTGCTTTCATATGTCCTTATTTCCCTATTTTCCTGGTCACAGGATTTCTACCTTTGAATAGCCAAGACTTACCAGGATCCTCGTACCCTATACTTAACAAGCTCAAAGGCCAGCTGTTATTCATCAAGAATTTGATGGCAAGAGCAGAGAAAGGAGCCATATTCTCTGCAATGGATAAGTTCCTCAGCCAACCTTTCAAAGCTGTCAGACCAGATCCCACAGATGGCAGTCGTGGTAGAACACCTCCAGAGTAGGATCCTTCCTAATGAACTGCATAAATGGGTAAGTGGACAGGAGAGTTCTAGAGACTAGCTAGAAAACTGTGTTTGAGGGCACAGTTCCGAAACTCTCAGTGAGAACCCAAAGTTAGACTTCCTACATAGAATTTTCAAATCTGTGGTCTTGCAATCAATCCTGTGATCAGAATTCTTTTAATAAAAAACATATTGGAGTGGATAAGGATAAATTATGTTTCATGAAGCTCTTGTTTCAGTTTTGTGTGTGTGTCTGTGTTTCTTTGTGTGTGTGTGTGTGTGTGTCTGTGTTTCTACACTGAGTCATATAAATGTACTAAAACGCTGAGTCCCAGGCAAAAGGCTGACAAGCCTCTGCCACAGATATCCAGTATAAACATAAAGCAAAGCATTCTTCATTAAGGGGTAAGATGTACATGAAGATGGAAATTAGGGAATTCGTTTTCCCAAGGAAGAGATGGGGGAGGGTTAACCTTGCATTTCTAGTAGTCACCGGGAGAGCTGGAGTAGGTAAACTTAAATCACGAGGAAAGCCACAATTAGCTTATCTCTCTGATAAGTTTCAGGCACTTCCCTCAGAGATTCCACCTTTTAACACCTTTTTTGGTGCACCAGAGTTAAAAAAAACTAAGGAAGTCTTTTTATTTTTATTTTTTAATGTTTCTTGATTACATCTTCCTCCTCTGATTTGTTTTAGATCCAAGAAATGCATAAAATGTTTTTTTTTAAGCACCCATGTTATTCTGGGGCCACTCAAATCATGGCTCTGCCATTTACAAGTTGTGTAACACAGCACCAGTTGCCAACTTCTGTATGCCTCAGTTTCCAGTACAAAATGGGGAAGCTATTGTTGAGAAGATTAAAGGAGAATATATCTAAAAAGTGCTTAAAATAGTAAGCACCCTTGGTTATTACTCTGGCCGGCACTGCCCTCCTGGCCGGGCAACACGCTGTTAAGACTGCTCTCTGGCCTAATGGAGTTATATTCCATTTGGGAAATAGGAAGATGAGCTCTCAGTAAACATATCTGGGTCAGCATGGTGATAGAGTGGGAAGAATATGGCCTTTGGAGCCTACACTTAGCTCAAACTCTTGTCATATCTATTTACTCACTGAGTGACCTTGAGTCATTTAATTAACATCTGAATCCCAGTTTCCCCTTTTCTAAAATGAATATCTAATACTCATGGGATTGGAGATACTGCTTGTAGAGCATTATCTGGAATGGGCTGGCTCCCGGTAATTTCTCCCTCCCCCTTTATAATAGCTTCCCAGGAAGAAGAAAAGGTAATTTGCGTTCCAGGGCCCCCCCACTTCCTGAAGGCCTTGGGTGTTACTTCAAAGTTGGGGGGACCCACAGCTCCAGCCATTGCGAAGAATATGCCGAAGACAAACGTAACTTGCAAGGTGTTCCTGAGCAATAACCTATATTCCCAATCCTAGAACAAACTGTCAACCCCATAGGAATCGTCCTACTATCAGTGGGAACTTCTTCTTGATTAAACGATTTAAAATGTTGAAAACAAAGATTTAAAAGAGTCACAATTCTCCTTCTTTCTGCAACTATTTTTGTTTCTGTCTTGAAGCCTTGTGCATATGCAGACATGGTTTCTCAAAGTTTCTGTCAGGAATAAACTATTTATATCCTACTTTTTTATGTGACATTATTCATTTCCCAGCACAGTCCTCACATTACCCTATAAAGTAGCTCCAGAATGGACCACCTTCAAATAGTTTTCCAATATTGGATATGAATATTACATTCCGGTTTATGCTATAACAGCCTCTTGAGCATACTTTTGTTCTCTTATTTTCCTCTGTAGTAGATTATATTAATTGGAAAAATCATAAAGGCTTTGATGCTTTCTATCTGCAACTCTCTGTCCTATAAAAATGAGAATGGCCCTTTGTTAACAAATAGTACCTTATTCACCTAATTCAGCCAGGAATTTGATCTGGGGGCTGATTTCCCTCTTTGGGAAATTGGGGTCCCAACACATCCAAAAGGACCTGCCTGTAGAATCCATTCGTCTCGTAAAAAGGCCAGGAAAAGCAACACAGTGTATTTCAGCAGTCAAGTGACAAATCACCCAGCTTTTCAAGAGGTAAGAACTATGCTGGTCTTACTGGAAGTCTAGAGCAGAAGATGAGTAATGGGGGAGGGAGAACAGAAAGAGCATTAGGACAAATAATCTGCTACACATACATTGTGTGCAGCAAGAGCAAATTGAAAAAGAGCTCAGCCTGCTTGGAGAGGAGGATGTAAAGCTGTCTTTCTGAATGGGTATTAAGTCCTATCGAAGCCTATTGTTTCATGGCGTCCCGGCCTAACAATGCCTCATTGTGGCAGAGGCCAAGACAAGTTGGTTAGATCCCAGGTTTTCAGATCTCTCCCTTCATTCTCAGGCATCAGGACTGTACCTCTGAGGATGGTTCTGCTCTCATTGCCTGCGCTCGCCACCCTGCTGGCCACGTAAGGATGGCTTCCAGGCTCCTTGGTCGGGTTTGAGGACACTACAAACCTGTGGACATTGCTCTGATTTTTATGAAGTGTAAAGACTGTAGCTCTATTGCCAGAGAGCTGACAAAGGAAAAAAAGCTGCCTCTGGAATTGCCAACCCAGAGCCTACTGCCCACCTGCGAAGCCATCTTTGGACCTCTAAGGCAGCTTCACACCTACGGAAGATGCTCTTAAGGGTTTTATACGAATCAGTGGATGGTTTGATATTCTCATTCTAAAGGAAACTCAAAAAGCAACTGCAATTGCAAGAGACTGTTTTACTTTTTAAAATCCTGGAATGGACGTTAATACTAAGCTCATTTTAGAATCCCTGGACTGAAACAACTATCTGGCTACCAGTGTTCTTGCTGCGCTCAGAGCTCCGGGTCAGGTGCCATCTTTACACCACCACCAACTGCACAAGGATGGGATAATGAACCAGCTGGACGTGGTGAATGAGGAGGCACTGTGGGGATGGAAAACAGCCTGGAAGACTTCGTATCTCACCTCCTGGATGGAGAAGGTGATGACTTCTAACGCGGAGGTTTTTGCATTGGGCTTGTTCATGGTTTCCACAGGGAAGCAAAGAAATGCAAGCCCAAACATTTCAAAGAAGGGAAAGGTTGTCATCGCCAGTGTTTCTGTGGTTGTGTTCTTTGCCTTTTCTTTCCTGAGTCAGAGGATGGCAGGACAGACTGCCCTCGGTACAAGACCCCAAGACAAGAACAACCACTGGCCTTGGGGGACACAGAGAGAAGGCTGCGTCTTGGATCTCTTAGGCTCCTTCCTCTGAAAAGGGATGAGTTGCAGAGTCTAAAATGTATTCCTATATCTGATCAGGGAGCCTGTGACATGTAATTGGGAGAAAAGCCTTGCTGCCCTGACTCTCCCTCCCCTGGGGGCCATGGGCTAACTACTCAAGCTGTCTGATGAGTCCTCTCCTCCACCTGTGAAATGGGGGTGATAACTGTCCTATCTTCTTCACTAGGAAATTGTTGAGAAACAAAGAGACCTAATGTAGGCAAAAATGCTTCATTAAAGTCAGTTATTTGCACTTTGTGCTGATGAATGGACATGTAAGGAGATGGCCCTTGGGCTGGCACGCAGGGCATGCTTCTTCCAGGAGCCATTAGTGATGCCTGTGCCTCTCCCAAGCACCCCCACTTTTTATGCTGACTAGTTGAGATCTGCTCTCTGTATTTGCAGAAGTTGCATGTTTGCCTTTCCTCCTGGAGGGCTGGGGTGCTGGGGGACCTACTGATAACCTACTCAGGCCTAGCAGGGAGCCTGTTAGGTCTGAGCTCTGTGAAAAAGGTGGAAATAGGCAAAGGGAGGTGGAAGACTTGGGAAACTAACCGTAATACACGTTTCTCCCAGGAGGACCATTTGACCAAACCTAAATTTGGATGAATGAGGCCTAGTTGTCATTTTCTAAATCATGTTAGATCTTCTTAACTTAAAAACGACTGCTTTTTATGCATCTATGTTACATATTTTTAAGATTCTCTGGGTCCCAGTTTTTTGGATCTATACCCAGTTCCCTGATTCAGCAGTGTTACCTTTTTGCTCTCTTACTGTGAAAGAAGGGAAGTGTGTATGCTGCCTAAGGCGCCTCTGCATTGTCTTCACCAGCCTCAGTCACTACTTAGATGGTATGGGTGGCTGAATGCCACATGGAAAAATAGTAAGTTAAGTTGTAATCCTTCCATGTGATTTGCTCGAGCTCTGCTTCCCTATTTGTGAAATGAGGAGTTTGGACTGGATCTTCCCATTCAGTTCAAAACTGAAGTGAACAATCCAGAGGGGATTTTCTCTTGTCCTTCTGCCCCCACCGACCCTTCCCTCCTCCTCCCCACCAAAGCTTAGTAACAGCCCACCCATCTGCAGGGGCAGGGAGCCGTTGGGGGGCAGGGGTCCTGATGGATTCCTCTGGGCCACTCAGTCCTCACCCACTTTTCCAGTATTCACCAGTGGGAAAATCTAAGGTTTCTCTGAGCAAGTTTCGTTCAGGTCAGCAATCTTGTAGAGAGTGACTCTTACAAAACAAAATCGGGACTTGGCTCTGGGAGCACAAAATGAGTGCCTGTCTTTCTTTCTGTCTTAGTGGGAGAGAGAGTCAGAGAAGCAGCTCTGTAACAGAGTGAAGTCAGTGCTCCGCAAGGCAATGCTCAGGTCGGGAGGAGCAGAGTGGGGGACCCAGCGAGCCTACAGCCGGTCCATGGGACCTCATGTCAACAGACAAATCTCATGGGAATGTGAGTTCAGATTTAGGGAACTCCATGGCTAGCTTATACCAAATGGAGTAAATCGTAAGGTGTTGGAACTCTTATTGACTATTGAGCTACTTTCTAAACATTCTAATATAATCAGGTATCATTCTGTTGGAGGTGAGAGACCAGAGGCCAGAGAGGCCGTCTCCATTAACCTTCACACAATAGGGCAGATAAAGCCCTCTCCTCAAACAATGTCTCACAATCGCTTTATCACATGTAATTACATTTTCTAATCTTACAGTGACTTCCTTGCAGGTACTGAGGGACTCAGGTTAAGGATCTTCCCAAGGTTATCTGTTTATGTTCTGTGCAGTTTAAGGTTGCGGGTCTGAGCTTTACTAAGCATTGTCCTGACGCTACAGGTGGTATGACAGTAAAGCAATCCCCTAAACCTGGTCAGATTGATCTGCAGTGCTAGGGGCCATCTAATCAAGGTCTCTTTCTGATCAGTATCACTACTGCCCCACCCACGCCCCTCCCTTCTGCTTGCAGAGCCTGAGACTGGGGCCACCTCCACGACCTTCAGGGAAATTCGGCCTGAGGAAGTACCTGGTTCACTCAGTGTGGAACACCTGAGCTATATTCACCTCACAGGTGAAGGTTGGATTGTATGTGAGGCTCACGGTTGCTAGACCCAAAGATTTCACATACTAGGACGCTGGCAGTGTGATGATGGATTTAAGACAAATGACGTTAAAAACCGCCCCTGGCCTGAGCTTGTGTTAGAAAACCATAGCAGGTGAATGACCCACTTGGGCTGCAAGGCTTGGTGGTCATCCAGCTCTTCCTATTTGTGAGCTGATTAAAGCAAAGAAAAACATGGGGGGAGGGGAATATAGGGGACTATGTATCATTAACCTTAAATATCTTAGTTACCCAATTCTTTCTTTGGATGATCCTTTTCTTTCTGTGGAAGTATTTTCCTAGTAGTTTTAGATGTCAGACAGCTCTGATCATACTGTTTGCTTAGTACTGATTTAATTTCAAGCCACTTTACCTTCTCAATGAACAACAGAGACATCATTATCCCTCATACTTAGATCCGCAAGATGAAAATCTCAGTATTTCCCTCTTTTCAAGAAAGAAACTTGTATATCCATCTGGTTAAATTCCATAAACTTGCAGGTCTGTCTTTGGGGATCACTGTGCAATAATCTCACTGCCTTGCTTCTTATCTTTACACACTCAGCCCTCACTGTTCACCTCTGCAAATCACACCCACATTCTTCAGGGAACAGCTGTTAAGATGTGGGGCAGCAAATGTGTCCTTATAAAGAAGTTTTCCTATGTTTTTGTTACAAATTTGTCTTTTGGGAAATGATAAATGTTTCTGCCATCCAGTTAATTTAGGCCACCGTAAGTTGGATAAAGGTGGGATGGGAGAAGTGAGCACCTGCTCTGGTGTGGTCAGGGAAGTCATGACCAGTGTAGTTTGGAAGCCTGGTATCCTGGAAAAACATGGTACCCAAAAAACTCATCACAGCTCTGCCACTAACCCAGCTCTGTGACGCAGAGTCATTGGGCTTCTCTGTAACTTGAAGTTTACCTTTTCATGAGGGAACGGGACCAGTGATGACACTTACAGGTCTAAGATGCAAGTTCTGAGGTCTGTGCTGGTCGAGCACAGATGGTCTGTTGTGACACCAGGGCTTGAACTTAGACCAGAGGCCTTTCCTTCCCCTACCATCTTTAACCAGTGGGAACAATTTAGTCTAATCTATTTAAAGAAAGGGTGCTGTGAATGCCAAGATAAGGACTGCCAGAAAAAACAAAACCCTAAACACTTTTTTCGAGTTGCATTTATTAAATGAACATTTAATACCAAATGCCAGGGAAGCTCTTCACATGGAGACACTGGGTTAAGCTTCCTACCAACCTCAGGGGCAGGTACTATTATCATATCCATTCTTGAGATGAGGAAACTGGGGTACAGAAAGGTCAGGAACATGGTCAGGGTCACACCCTGGGGAAGAGTGGAGCTGGGGTTAGAATGAATCCAGACTGCATGTTCTTTATTATTACTCAAGGGATCTAAAATGCACAACAATGTAAATTGCTTCCCATCTGTGAACACCAGGGGCTGCCCAGAGCAATCAGCAGGTCCTACAGGGCTGGGACTGACAGTAACCTAAAATGCCTCTTTATTTACATGGACATGGGTCCTTGTTCAAATTTCCTTTGTAGTCCTCTCAGGCAAAATCTGTAAGTTCTTGCATGAATCAGAAAAAGAAAATGTCACAGATGCTTGTGGAGGTACAGTTTGCAATATAACAAGATGATCGAAGGAAATTACTTGCTTCAAGCTGTTTTAATCAATGGAATCACTCTCTATTGGTTGTTCAGATGGAATGGGGTGATAAGAGCCGACAGGGCTCTGGTGTTTGGGGAGTGATCACTGGGTTTGGTGCAGTTTCTGGGGATGTTTTAACAGCCCCTCCCTGCCTCTGTGGCTCCCACCCCCAATCAGCAAATGAGACCTAGAGGCCCAAGGACCTCGCCTCTCTTTCGTGCACAGGAGTAGGTTGCACATAGGCAAGCAAGCAATGTGAAGAATCTGTAGCGGACACAGAAGTTCATGGGTGGAAAGGCCTCCGAGCTTCCCAAAGTATCTTGTTTCCAATCTTCCTTTGTGTTAGAGAACACAGTCTGGAACCACAGCCGGCTGGAATTAGAAGAAAAGGCCCAAGCCCATTTTCCATGAGGCAGGCCCTTCACATAACGCCTTTCCTCTTGTATTCTTACAAAATGATGATTCGCTGACCCTCTAAGTGTGGAATCTCCCTTGAATTTCCCGTTGGCCATCCTGCCCAGAAGCTAAGTCTGAACTCTCTGGTAGCCTCCTCCTATGAGTAAGCCGTGGACAAGCGGCCAAAAGAAGTGGGTGGGAGGGGACCTTCAGGTCTCTGGAGCAGCCAGTGCAAAGGGCAGGAGAAGAGAGAAGCCACAAGGAGTCACAGAATTGAGCAGAGGTTCTCCGGCTTGGCTGCCTTTAGACTCACCCAGGGACCTTGGGAAGGTCCCTGTGCTCATGCTGCTCCCCAGATTAACCAGCAGAACCGCTGGTCAAGGTACAGACATCCATGACCCCAAGTGCAGCCACTCATGGCCTGCAGCACAGAGAGCCAGCAAACAGGAGGCCCAGGGCTGAGTGGGAGGCCTGGCTTTGGAAAGCATGCGGAGGAGATTGTGGGGCCTTTCATGAATGTTCTGATGGTTAATCATGAAAGGAGCATGACCCCATGCTACAGGTGACTAAGGGATGGGAGGACAGCAGGCTGGCAGAGAGGACAGGGACAGGGCCCCCGCCATCATAGCCAGACAGGGCTGGTAGCATCCTGCCAGGCTGAATTCCAGGTGCAGGAAGAATCCAGAGCACACAGACAGGGGGTGAGCCTGTAGAGGAGGTGACCCAGGAAACATCAGGGAGCTACGGACCCAGTGGGGATGATGCATGAAGAGTGGCCCACAACTCCCCTCAGCAGCCTTGTCGGTGTCTCCTGCCGCTGGTCAAGACATGCCGGCTGGGCCAAGCATGAACCAAACAGCGTCTGGGTCTCTGCACTGTGCTGCCAGCCTGACTGCAGGAGTCACTTGCTCCCCACAGTCAGTCGACGGAACCAGAAGAGCAGGAGTTATCACCCCCAGCCAGCAGTGACCCCATCTACTCTGAGCCCCCGGAACAGGTTCCATCAGTATCATGAAGTCCCTATGAAGTGACTACCTTCCTCTACACTTCAAGCATAATCTCAGAAACATCATTTGGATACCAAAATACTGAAATTTCTAGATCCTTTTTACTTTGCATGTGAATGGAAAGATAGAATATTTAAAATAGAACCATCCCAGAAAATCCAGGAATAATCTCAGAATCATATATTCCAGGTATTGTACACTCAGTAGAAAATGATTTTGAAACTGTTCACCAAAAATGAGGACATTAGCGCAGAAGGAGCAACAAGCTTTCCTATTCCTACACAGAAAATCAGAACTGGCTCTTAGGGTAGCCACCCAACTTAATTCAGTTCTTCTCTGTGTTGTCTCTGCCACATAATTTTTAATCATTGATTCAGTTTTACAAAGTGAGCACGAGCATCTATCTTCTGAAGTCTTTCTGAACTCAAATCTATGCAACACTGTTTTGAGAGACGAAGGAGAAACCAAGAAATAAAGGAGTTTCCAGAAATGACAAAATAAAAACAATATCCTTTGATTATGTCTATAGAAAAAAAACAATTTGAATTATGAAATAAAGCCATGGGGATTGCAAATCCCCCTGCCCCATGATTGCAAATTTAACTATTTAGCATTCAATCCGTTCTTAGATTTGTTTCTGTTAAGGGTACCAATAAACCACAGTGTCGAGCAAAGCCCTCTGAACAGAGCACTGGGTCCCAGCCTGTGTGGCCTCTGACACTGTTTCTGTCTAATCCGCACTGGACAAGTGCCAGGCTGCCCGCTAGGATCACCTAGGAAGATGTTTAAACATATCAGTGCCCTGAGAAATTTCCAAAACTCTTACATTGGACTCTGGTAGTGGGTTCTTGGCATCAATATTTTTAAAAGTTCCCCAAGTGATTCTAATGCATTGCCAGAGATGAGTGTTACTGGATGAGCTCGATGATTTCTATATTCTCTTTAAAAACCTAGGTTTCTATGTCATGGGGCACTTCTTCCTCAGATTCTCCTTCCAAAAAGAAAATCCAGGTTAGCACGAGCTTCCTTTTGTTTTCAGCTGTGAGATATACACAGACACAGACCAAAGTTTTCAAAGGAGAGAAATGCTTTCAGACTTTACATATGACCCTCAGCATCATGATGGTTCGGTTTGTTTTAAGAGAAATTCTCAACTGTTTATAGAAGGTAGCTGGTGCTTGCAGGTGCGCAGAAAGGTTCTCAGGTGGGCAAGGAGAAAAGGAAAGAGGACAGAGCCCTGGGCTGGGGGAGCACGGCGCTGGGCTGTGTGTGGAGCCAGCACTCACGTGGGAAACTGGCTCTCAGCGGCAGTGGCCTCCCCGCCACTAACCTTTATGCCAGTGGAGTGAGCCGTTTCTCTAAATACAATAGAACCTCTGCCACTTTGAAGATAAGCTCTCACAGGCTGCTTAAAACAATAATTCTGTACTTTCTTTCCTGTTTCTAGATTTATTTTAAGTATTAGTATAAAATGTCAGAGCAGCTGATAGCAGCCAGATCAGTTTGTATAAAATTCTACTGCCTGTTTGTAGTATATTACAGCTATATTTGACACAGGAAAGCACTCAATCATGCAGGCTATCAGCACACCACACCCACCTTTGTGAGGACCCTTGGAGGCTGCGAGATTTATCACTGTGAACTTGAACTGGATGGACAGGCCCTAATGGATAACAGGCTGCTTCTGAGAAGTGAGGGCTAAAGTGTACCATCCACAACCCAAGTGCCGAGAGAGCAGTCAGGAATGCAAAGCCACCTCCCAGGAACAGCCTGAGTGTATTCCACCTATGCCCTGACTTTTATCTCAAACTGTTGAAATTTTTTGAGTGTAAATCTGATGACATTGTAAGAGCCTCCCTCTGCCCCACTTTGCCTCCAAAACTGCCTTTTCTGAGGGCTCCTTGACCACATTTTCCTTGTCATGCCTACTGATAAGTGATACTGCTTAAACAGAAACAGCTAGCATTTGTATGGCTTTGCCACAGGGAACCAACTTCTTTTCCTGTGAGCCATTTCATATGTGCCGCCCAGGGCCCAGGCAGGCTGGCACTGTGGGCATGGCTGGGGGGTAGTCACCCTCCCCATTTTCTATATTGGACATCTGAGACCCATAGAGGCAACTGAGTGACCAAGTGGAAGCTGTCCTCAGGGAGCCCCAATCTACAGGTTCCATCCTAAAATCCTTCCTCTTCAATGTAAAGCACTCGGAACATGGGATCTGGTGTTTGCATTTGACTAGAAGTCAAGAAATCTGGTATCCACTCTTGGTTTCAGCATTCTATAGTGAATATGCAGCCTTACACAAATCACCTCTAACTTCTGCTTCCACCTCTGAAACAGGAACAATTGTACCCATGTATCCCATGGGGATGTACCCAGATGGGTATGCATATCTCAGAGGATAAGTGTAGAACGGATAGGAAAATATTCTCACTTAATAATATTTTTAAATACCTATTTGGAACTACACTCTGGAGCCAGGCTGGTCACAGCTCAGCTCTAACCTCTAATCTCTGCTGGCCTCAGTTTGCTCATCTGTAAAATAGCAATAGTAGAATCCCATAGATTTTTTTTCTTCTTCTTATGCACATTTTAAAACATATTTTTAAAGGTAGAGAAGATAGTAGAGTGAACCACAATGCATGCCTCACCTAGAACCAGACATTTTTTTCCTGAATTCCTTTAAAACAAGTCCCCAGCATCATGCCATTTCACTCGTCCAAGAATTTTTTAACATCCGCACAATACCATTGTCACACCTAACAAAATTATCAACCATTCTTCACCATCACCTAATATCTAGTCCATAGCCAGTTTCCCTGATTGTCTCAAGGTTTATTCACTCAGAATGGGAATAAGTATTCATTTGGCCCCAATTTGGTCCAGTTGTTAAATGTAGTTACTGTATATCTTAAGCTACTTTATTCTGTAAGTTTCCTCTCTCTCCCTTTTTATTTTAAATCATGACATTTTGTTGGAGGAACCATGCCATTTATGTTGTGAAATGTCCCACATACTGGATTAGGTTGATTGTTTCCTTCTGGTGCTATTTCACTTTTTTTCCCTCCATTTTCCACACCTCATAAGTTTGATGGTTAGAATCACACGAGATAATATCCGCAAAGCCCGTAGCACATGTATGAGTTTGCTAAGGCTGCTGTAACAACCTGTATCAAACTGGTGGCCTAAACAACCGAAACGTATTGCCCCACAGTTTGGGGGCTAGTAGTCCATAATCCCAAGTAGGTGTTGACAGGGTTGGTTCCTTCTGAGGCTGTGAAGGAAGGATGTGCTCTGGACCTCTCTCCTCGGCTTGTAGATAGCTGTTTCCTCCCTGTATCTCTTATCTTTCTTCTGTGTATGTCTATCTTTGTGTCCAAACTTTCCCTTTCTATAAGGACACCAGTCCTATTGGATTAGGACCCACCCTCATGACCTCACCTGAACTTGGCACCTCTGCAAAGACCCTGCTTCCAAAGAGGGCCGCATCCCGAGGTACCTAGGGCTAGGACTTCAACATCTGAGTTATGTAGGGAAACAATTCAACCCAATAGCTGGCACACTGTAAAATTTCTATAAATATTAACTAATTTGTCACTAATTCCATCATTAACGTGTTATATTATTACTGATTTAAGGATTAAATGAGTTAACACATGTGTAATATTGGGCACGATGACCTGGCACATAGTACAGTTTCCATAAATATTAGCTATGAAGTTGTAACATGTTATAGTGTTACTTAGTCATTGGTTTTAATACTAATTTGTATTCATGTTAGAATGTTACTTATTTAGCAATTTTAATACCAATTTAAATTCATGAGACTCAATAAGAATAAGCCACAGGCCAAATAAGTTTTCATAGGTAAGCGACAGGACTAGGTGTGAAATTGGGAGGCCAGGAAAAGAGGGTGCTTCAGTGAGCCCCAGACCAGCTGGGAGGCCCAGCCTGCGGAAGGGCAGGGCCGGCTTTCCTGGATCACCAGCTACACAATTCTGGGCAAGTCACTTTTTCAGACTGAGGTTTCCTTTTCTCAAAAATGATCAGACACTAGATATTCTCCAAGCTCCTTTTTACTTCTGGATTCTATAAGGGAAAGGATCATGAAGGGCATAGCAAGCAACTGTCACTTACAATAGCAAGATTTCACTGAATTTGTAGTGTCACAAAAAGTTTACCAGTTATTAGGCAATAAATCATTCCTGAAATGCACTAGGAAAAAATTATTTTAGTAAAAGCAGTCAAGCTGACATATGTCAATCTTCTTTTGTATCATGATCATCTTCACTTTGGTTTATCCCTAGTTTTTTTTTCCGCTTCATGCACTCTTTTCATGTGTGAATTTCTTTTGCTCACAGTGTTGCTTGTGCTTATTTCTTTCTTGCGTTTTAAGCTTCTAACCAATTATTTTCATCTTTCTTTTCCGTTCTCTCATCAGTAAGCTCTCCTTCCTGACTTGTTTTTCCCTTTTATTCCCCTTTCATCTATATTCTTTTTTCTCTTACTCAGTTCTTTTTGCTGTAATTTGGGTGAAAGAGCCAAAATTTCTTGGGACAAAGATGGAATCACTTACAGCATCTCAGTGAGATTTCATCCTGAAAAATCTCTGCTTATCTTTTTCAGAAAAGAGCAGTAACACAGGAAGTTACCCAGCTGGGGATGAAGACCCAAGAGCCCAGCATAGATCTCAGCTTTCCAGACCTTTACATGGGCATAAATCCTCTGCTTCACACCCGACAGGAAGTCATTCATCCCCTGCGAGACTGTTTCTCCAGGGCAACAGCTCTACCAGGAAGCTCAGCTAACAAGTGCATTAACTTCCCTGTAGCCTATTATGAAGAATGGTGGATGGGGTGATGGTAAGTGAGGAGAGGACCCTTCCATGTGGGCCAGGAGAAAACACAGCCTTTCATGACGCTTTCATTGAGAGAAGAGTGATAGTACCCTTCTGATCACCAGAAATGATTATGAATTGAGAAGAAAACCCAGAGTCTACTGAGGGTGAAGAACATCGTCACGTTGCCGTTGCCATAATGAGAGGGACTGAGAGGCAGCCACAGAGGGGACACGGAGAAGAGGGACAGTGAGCATCCAGCAGTGAGGACAGCAGGGGCTGCCCAGACCCAGAGACAACATCCCGGGACTGGGGACATCGGGGAATTGCTATGCCACCTTCGTCTCTGTTCCCATCCATCTGCCAGGAAGCCCTTTGATCTTAAGTTAGTGCCCCTCATGGACTCCCCTCCTGAAAAGACACAGTTCCCATAAGAAAAAATTGCATGGCCTTTCTGTCTCAGAAATATTTCATTGGACAGTATGAGCCAGTTTTCCCCTAAAACCTGATTACCCTGGACAAGCTGAAAGCCAAAGTGATACGATGAGAGCTGGAAACTCTTCATATATGAGGGGTAAACGAGGAGGAAAGCGTCTAAGACAAAACAAGCCAAAATCCCTAGAAGGATGACGTACCACATACAGAAGAGGAAAAGGTAGTCTTTCAAAGTATCAGTAATCTCAGGCCTTCCCTTACCACCCATTCTCTATTTTAATATTTTGTGCTGGAGGGTCATATTGCATGTCCTTGTTGATTTAACAGTTATGCATCAAGCACTTAATGCATGCAGGACACTGAGATGGGTGTTATAAGATTGTACAAGGATGAAATACACAGCATACTATCCAAGAAGTGCAGAGTTGGTAGACAATGTAAGACACACCTGTAAGTAACTAAACGTGCAAACGTATTAGCTAATTTTATTGTATATCATTTAGGATGCTGTCAGCTGCAAATAGTAGAAAATTCCAATTTTTCTTCAGACTTAAAGAATAAAATAAGTGTATTATCTCACTCACCATGAAGTCTAGAAACAAAGTGATTCTGGGATTGGTTCATAATAGCCTCAGGGTGCTGTAGGGACTCAGCTTCTTCCCCTTTCCCCTCTGCCATCTGGGCCCCTTGGCATTGGTCCTCAAACCTGTCCCCTCACAGACACAAGAGGACAACATTTCTGGTCATTACCCACAGCGCAGCAACATGGATGGAAAGAACAGGGTCCAGTGTTTCTGTTCATCTTTCTTTCCATTTATGAGCAGAAGTCATCCTCGGATCTGCCCCTCACCCATTCCCTCTATATATCACTTATCAGAGATGTCACAGAACCGTTCTTCAGGAAATCTGGAACCCACTCTACGCCTATCCAAATTACAAGTCAAGCCTAATGACGGTTTGTGTTGCAGCTCATAATGCAGCGTTTCCATGCGCACCATGTCGCCTGGTGCCTGCAGTGTCGGCACTCCCCTCTCAGATGAGGCAAGTGAGCCTGAGACCAGCCTACCCCAGAGGACTTCCCGTGGTACTGGGAGTGTTCTGCATCTGCCTGCCCGATACCAAAGCTGCAAGTCACATGTAGCAACAGAGTACAAGCAATGTGACTAGTGGGACTGAGGAACTGAATTTTTAATTTTAACTAACTTCAGCATAAATTTAAAGAGCAGAGTGCAGCTAGTGACTACCATGAGGAACTGTGCTCTTGTAGAAGTTGAGTGACTTACCCAAGTTTACTGTTTTAAGAAGCCTGACTCCTCTGTTTGTGGTCACGGATTGCGACAGAAATTCCTCCTGGGTTCCTTGAGTTAATCATCAATCTGATTTAAATGTGGGAAATTAAATTCTGTTGTGAAAACTTCTCAGGTATGACCTCGATCAGGGGAAGGGAACAAAAATAGTTGGAATGAACTTTCCCTTATGTCACTTAAGTCTGAATTGGTTGGGCAATGGGACCATAATATATATTCCATAGTCTGAGTGAAGTTTTCCACTCAGCTTTTCGGTAAAAGAATGAGCTTCTGTACCCAATAATGTGGGCAATTGCCTCAGACAGCCTAGTCGTGGAAGGACATGGCACTAAGTGTCCTTCATCTGTGGGAGACAAAACAGAATCAAAGTCCCTCCTCGTGATTCACTCTGGTAACCATGAATTCCAGAAGGTTCTAGGCACCAAACAGAAATCATTATCTGACCCTATTCCTGCTGGTCAACACGGGTTAGCCTGTTGAGGTGATGTAGGAAGAGCAGGAGGAAGACAGGAAGGGATGGGCTCCCATCAGTAAAATCTCATGCTTTAAAGGAAAAGGGGGACAAGGGGAATGGAGAATGAGAGCAAATCCGCAGCAGAGACATTTCATCCATTTTGAGGGGGTTAAGTATAGTCCTCTATTAGTTTAAACAAAGACTTCATCCTCTAATGTGATGAGGGCCACCATACGGGTCTTTGTAAGGCCTTAGATACTGTTTCTTTATCTGTACTCTCTGCCTACTAAGGGATTTTGGAAATAGCTGAGAAAATCTGCCAAGGATAACATGCACACCTCCCACCCAGCCACGACCGTTAGGAGGCTTGGGTTGCCCCATTGCATGAAGTTCAGAGGTTCTCAGCGTGTCCATTCCTATCTCTACAGCCTGCCTCCAGATAGGTCCCTTCCTTCCTGGGGAGATAGAAGTGCAGGATAGCCAGGCAGGTGACCCTCACCTCCACCCCAGATTCAGTCAGAAACTTCATTTCATCATCATTATTAATAGCTGGGTGTGCTAATGCTTCCTGAAGAAATGATAAGAACCACACAAAATCAGAAGGAAACAAATCATGACTCAGCACTTTTCCCTCCTGTTCAACAGACTCAGACAGGTTCCTGTTTGACCTCAGGGTATCCGTGGGGCCTGGGACTCCTGCCCAGTGTCTGCTAAGATCTGACATTGTGTGGGATAAGGGTATGCAGCCGCCGAAATTCAGAAAAATAGTAGCTAGTCACTCTCTACCCCTCTGGTTTCCTAAAGCTAATGATCAAAGCTGCCTATTTAACTTCACTGTAGAGCCAGTTTCCTGAATTCCACTTAGGCTGACAAAGGTAGTGAGCATAACATTTACAGAGAATTGTGTTCAAGGGTTTCATATAGATGTCTCAGATTAGCCTTTTTATCTCCCTGTAAGATAAGAAATACTAACCTGTTTTAGAGATGGAAAAGCTGAGGTTCAGAGAGGGTAAATAATCAGCTCAAAGTCACAAAGCTAAATAGAGGGAGAGCTAAAATCCGAACCCTGGGCCATTGGTTTTCTAGTACCAGGCTGCCGCCTCAAGACAGCCTGATCCGAGTGGAAGCTGACATCCACTGTTATGGGCTGAACTGTGTCCTCCAAGGTTCATGTGCTGAAGTCCTAACCCCCAATGTGACTTTATTTGCAGATATGGCCTTCAGGGGGATTATTTAGGTTAAATGAGGTCATAAGGGTGGGGCGCTGATCAGATAGGACTGATGTTTTTATAAAAAGAGGGAGAGACACCCGGGCGAGACCTTCTTCCCATGAACGCAGAAAAGAAACCCTGTGCAAACACAGAGAGAAGATGGTCACCTGCAAGCCAGGGAGAGGGCCTCACCAGAATCCAGTGGGCACCTTGATCTCAGACTCTTAGCCTCCAGAACTATGAGAAAACAAATGGCTGTTGATTAAGCCATGGGATCTGTTGTTGGCAACCGTAGCATACTAATATACCCAGCTTGGGGCCTTTAAGACTTTCTCTTCAAAACTCCTCCTCTAACACTCAGAAAAATGTCATGCCCTAAACCCACATCTCATACCACCTTCCTTATTATCTACCTGTCTCTCTGGCAGGGCCAGGGCTGGGATGGCATGGGTGAGGCCCTTTCCCAGGACACAAAAAACACAGTAATTTCCCAAGACACCAAAAAACTCAGTAATTAAAGATCAATAATGTTTTAGTAAAATATTTCTCTAAATCAAAATTGATGTAAAAAAAATCCAATTGGTTTGGCTTTCCACACTTTTGCCCACAGCTGGCCATGGTTGAGATATTTGTCCCTGGCTTTTCACTGTAAGTGGGACCTCTGTGAGTGAACCCCAAACTCCATACTTGAGATTAAGGAACTACCCTTTTTTCTCATGACAGACTATTATTAAGCTGTTATTAATAATCAACAAATTTGGGCTGAGCATTGGCTGTGTGGCAGCTTTCTTTTTCCTGGGTGCAGAGTGGTCAATAACGAACAAGGGAGATGAACACAGAGGTGAAGATGAAGAGGGCACAAACAAGTCTGGGGCGATACCAGGCTAACGTGCTCAGGCTGCAAGCATACCTATCTGCAGGACAGTGGATGGTGGAGGCACACAGAGGACTTCCTCCTTTGCCCTCTTCAGTCATTTTCCAATGCTGGTGCCAGAACCATCCTGCTAACTCTGATCATCCTTCTTCCCTGGTCCAAACTTTCTACCTACTTCTCATCACTACTCAGAGGAAAGTCAAATAAGCCAAATAATCTGGCCTGAAGGTCCCCCTGCCTATTAGCTCTCTCACCTCACCTCTCTTTATAACTGTGGTTATAAAGTTATTTTATAACTTTAAAAGTATTGCACCTGCCTTGTCTGCCCAAATGACTACCAGAAAAACCTGCTGATCAAGAAAAGCAAAGTGTATTAGATTTATTGCAGTAAGGGAGGAAACCACCTTGACAGAATCGTAGTAGTATTTAAAGTTAGAGCAGAGTGTTTGTGGGCACTTACATGTGAGCTAGGTGATGGTAAAGATGATCTTGCAAGATGGGAATTGGCTAGAATTGGACAATTTTATGACATACTAGCTTGGAATTAGTGGGAAAATTGAAGTGAGGGTGTTGTGGGACTTGGTAGATAAACCATTAGTCTTAATAAATAAGCACCATTTCTTAATATTGTTTAACACATGAATTGAGAATTATTTCCATTTTAGTTCTCACACCACGAAAACATAAGCCCCATGGGGGCCCAAATTTATTTTTCTGTTTGTTCACTTGCATCCCATCTCATAGAAGAATGCCTGGCACAAAGTATATATCCATAAATATTTGTTGTATGAAAGAATATTATTATTCTCATTTTAAAAATAAGTAAACTGAAATCAAATAACCCCTCAGTTATATAAGTAGATAGCAGTCTGAGATTTGAACCCAGGGCTGTTTGATTCTAAAGACAACACTCTCTCTTGTGCCATCCTGCTAAAGGTAATTAATGCTTATTGAGGCTCTGTGTTGTATTTTAAATATAGTTTACCATGTAATTCAATCATTCTACAATGATCTGGATTCTTTAGTTCAGCATGCTTTTGTGATTTGTCCATGTTAATGAACATATTAGTAGTTCATTATTTTTTATTAAGGTATCATTGATATACACTTTTATCAAGGTTTCATATGAAAAACAATGTGGTTACTACATTCCCCCATATTTTGAGTCCCCCCATACCGCATGGCCATCACTGTCCATCAGTGTAGTAAGATGCCACCGAGTCACTACTTGTCTTCTCTGTGCTACACTGTCTTCCCCATGATCCCCCCCACACCATGTGTACTAATCATAATACCCCTCAATCCCCTTCTCTCTCCCTCCTCACCCACCCTTCCCCACCCCTTCCCTTTGGTAACCACCAGTTCCTTCTTAGAGTCTGTGAGTCTGCTTCTGTTTTGTTCCTTTGGTTTTGCTTCATTCTTATATTCCAAAAATGAGGGAAATCATTTGGTATTTGTCTTTCTCTGCCTGACTTATTTCACGGGGCATTAAAGCTGGGGAGATTACACTCCCTAACTTCAAGCTCTACTACAAAGCCACAGTAATCAAGACAATTGGGTTCTGGCACAAGAGCAGACCCATAGACCAATGGAACAGACTAGAGAGCCCAGATATAAAATCATTATTTTTTATTGCTACCAGCAATGTATTGTATGGATATACTATAATTTATCCATTTACCTATTTATGGACATTTAGATAGCTTCCATTTTTTAGTTATTATGAATAAATCTGCTATGCTAATTTGTTTAAAAAAATAATAACTACAATGGATGGCCAATCATTTTGTCCCTTGTACAGATGAGGAAACTGAGACTTACAAAAATTAAATTACCCAACATCAAAAGTTCGTAAGTCTGGAAACAGTTCTCAAAAGTAGGTTATTGTGACTCAAAACACTATGCTATAGCCAGTGTGGAAGCAACCCAAGTGTCCACCAGTGGATGAATGGATAAACAAAATGTGATAGTTACACACAAAAGAATATTAGCCAGCCTTAAAAAGGAAGGGAATTCTGGTACATACTACAACATGGGTAAACCTTGAGGACATTATGCTAACTGAAATAAGCCAGTCACAAAAGGACATACATTGTATGATTCAACTTATATGAGGGATTTTTATTAACCTAAATCATAGAGACAGAAAGGATGATAGTTACCCGGAGCTGGAGAAAGAGGGGGAGGGGAAATTATTGTTTAGTGGATAGAGAGTTTCCATTTTCCAAAACTATGCTAAACAATTATATACCAAAAAATTGGAAACCTATATGAAATGGACAAATTCCTAAAATCACACAGTCTACAAAATTGACCCCTGAAGAAATGGAAAATCTGAGTGGACCTATAACTAGTAAACAAATTGAATAAGTTATCAAAAACCTCCCAAGAAAAAAAGATGAGGACCAAATGGCTTCACTAGTGAAATCTACCAAACATTTAAAGAATTAACACCAATCCTTCTCAAACTCTTCCAACTACTTGAGGAGGAGGGAACACTTCTTAAGTCTATAAGACTAGTATTATCCTGACACTGAAGCCAAGACCACTACAATAAAGGAAAACAACAGACCAATTATCCTCTATGACTGTTGATGCAAAAATCATCAAGAAAATAGTAGCAAACCAAGTTCGGCAGTATATTAAAATAATCATACACTATGACCAAGTGGGACATTCCAGAATATGAAGATGGCTCAACATATGAAAATCAATCAATGTAAAGTACTACATTAATAGAATGGGGGGGGGAATCACATGATCAACTCAATGACATTAAAAAACATTTTACAAAAAATTCAACAACTTTTCATGATAAAAATACTCAGTAAACTAGGAATATAAGGGAACTTCCTCAACATGATAAAGGCCATATATTAAGGGGAAAAAATTCACAGCTAATACCCTCAAAAATTTTTTGCATATATGGTCAATTGATTTTCAACAAAGATTCTAAGTCCATTCAATGGGGTAAAGACACTATGAAAGCTTTTTCCCTAAGATCAGTAACACTGCTTTTACCACTCCCATTCAACATAAAGAAATAATAAAAAGCATTCAAATTTGAAAAGAAGTAAAATTATTGCTGTTGGCAAATGACATGATCTTATATGTAGAAAATCCTACAGATTACACACACACACACACACACACACACACACACACACACACACACACAAAACCTGATAGAGCTAGTAAATGAATTCATTATTTCATTGATGAATATAAAAAACACAAAAATCAGCTGCATTTCTATACACTAATAATGAACAATTCAGAAAGGAAATTAAGAAAAAATGCCACTTTTAATAATATTAAAAAGAATAAAATACTTAGGGATAAGTTTAACCAAGGAGGCAAAAGACTTGTACACTGAAAACTACAAAATATTCCTGAAGCAAACTAAGGACCTAAATAAATGGAAAGACATCTAGTGTTGATGAATTGGAAGACTTAATATTTTTAAAAGGACAATACAACCCAAAGTGATCTACAGGTCCAGTGAAATCCCTATCAAAATGCCAATATTGTGTTTTGCAGAAATAGAAAAATCCATCTTAAAATTTATATGTAATCTCAAGGGACCCTACATAACCAAAATAATCTTGTGAAATTGGAGGATCCATATTATCTGATTTCAAAACTTACTACAAATCTACAGTATTCAAAACAATGGTGTACTGACTGACGTAAGGACAGACAAATAAACCAATGGAATAGAAAAGAGGACCCAGAAATAAATCTTCACATATATGGTCAAACGATCTTAAACAAGGGTAGCAAGATCACTCAATGGGGAAGGGACATTCTCTTCAACAAGAAGTTCTGGGAATTTAAAAATGGGCAAAGTACTTGAACAAACATTTCTCCAGAGAAGATATAGAAGTGACAAATAAGCCTATGAAGATGATGATAAACACTACTAGTTATTTAGGAAATGTAAAACCCATAGTGAGAGTATCAAGAATATATTTAAAAAAACTCCTACAACTCAACCACAAAAACAACCCAATTCAAAAATGGGCATTTCTCCAAAAAGATATACACATGGTCAATAAGCTCATGAAAAGACGTCAACATCATTAGTCATTACAGAAATGCAGTTCAAAACCACAGTGAGATACCACTTCACACCCATTAGAATGGTTTTTAATGGAAAATAATAAATGTTGATGAGGACTTGGAGAAGTCAGAACTCTTGTGCCTTGTTGTTGGGGATGTAAAGTATCAAACAGATACTTGTACATCGATGACCTTAGGGTTATTAATAATAGCCAAAAGTTGGAAACAGTCCATATGTTCACCAACTGATGAGTGGACTTCTTAAGGTAATATATATACACACACACAAACAATGGAATATTACTCAGCTTTAAAAAGGAATGGAGGGGTTCTGGGAAGATGGCGGCGTGAGTAGGGCAACAAAAATCTCCTCCCCAAACCATATATATTTATGAAAATACAACTATTCCTAAAAGAGAGACCAGAAGATACAGTACAACAGCCAGGCTACAGCTGCATCTGTGAGAATGCAGCACCTCACGAAGCGGGTAAGATACAAAGCCGCTACCCGGTGGAACCCAAGCACTCCCTCACCACAGCTCACTGGCGGGAGGAGAGGATTCAGAGTGGGGAGGGAGTGGAAGCACAGGACTGCTAAATAACCAGCCCTGGGGATCTGCACTGGGAGCACAGACACACACCGCATGGTGTACTGGAGACTAGAGAAACAGAAGGGCAGGATCCGAGACAGAGACTGCGAGCGGGTCCCCACAGCCGGCTCCCCTGCGACAAAAAAAGCGGGCCCTTTTTTAAAAGTCTTAAAGACACAAGGGCCCAATAGCTGAACAAAATCGTCCCAGTGCACTCAGCCCAGCAGGCTGGGAGGATTGAGGAACTTCGCGCCCCCTAACTGGCTGCCGGGTAAAGCAGCCCCAAAGCCCCTCACAGAGTAAGCAGCCTACCATTCGTTCACCCCGGCCTGTGCTGCAATGGATCCGCCACAGCGGCGGAACAGCGGGAGAGCGGCCCCGCCCACAACAACTACACAGAATTCCCTCCTGGCGGACGCACAGCTAACCAGGAAGGGCTGCAGAAGGCAGAGCAAGGTCTAGAAGGCACCAAGGGGTGCAGAACGCACCCGGCGTGGCCGCAAAACCCCACAGTGCTCTTGGCTAGCATGAGGGCGGTCCCGTCCACAGCAGTTTAGGGGGTTATCACAGAGATTGCCTCCCGGTGTGTGGGTAACCATCACAGGCTGCGGAGAAGGGCAAGAAGGAAGGGACTTTGTTCTCCCAGCTGACACATGTGGCACCAGCCTGTGACGACTTCTATCACCATGAAAAGACAGAAGAATATGGTCCAGTCAAAAATCACTCAGACAACTCCAGGAGAGGGCCTGGTGAGATAGATTTAAACAATCTTACTGAAAAAGAATTCAGAATAAAAGTCATAACCATGATGATGGACATACAGAGAAATATGCAAGAGCTAAGGGAGGAAGTGTGGGGAGATATTACAGAAATGAAACAATCCATTGACAGGCTGAAGAGCAGACTGGACAAGGTGCAAGAGACTGTTAATGGAATAGAAATCAGAGAACAGGAGTACAGAGAAGCTGAGGCAGAGAGAGATAAAAGGATCTCTAGGAATGAAAGAATATTAAGAGAACTGTGTGACCAATCCAAACAGAACAATATTCGCATTATAGGAATACCAGAAGAAGAAGGGATAGAAAGTGTCTTTGAAGACATAATTGAGGAGAATTTCACCACGGTGGGGAAGGAAATAGTTTCTCAGACAATGGAAGCCCACAGATCTCCCAACACAAGGGACCCAAGGAGGACAACACCAAGACATATAATAATTAACATGGCAAAGATCAAAGAAAAGGACAGAGTATTAAAGGCAGCCCGAGAGAGAAAAAAGATCGCCTACAAAGGAAAACCCATCAGGCTAACATCAAACTTCTCAACAGAAACCTTACGGGAAAGAAGAGAATGGCATGATATATTTAATGCAATGAAACAGAAGGGCCTTGAACCAAGAATACTGTATCCAGCACGATTATCATTTAAATTTTAGGGAGGGATTAAACAATTTCCAAAGAAGCAAAAGTCGAGGGAATTTGCCTCCCACAAAGCACCTCTACAGGATATCTTAAAGGGAATGCTCTAGAAGGAAGCACTCCTAAGGCTAAAAAGATGTCACCAGAGAAAATAAATTCAGAGTAAAGAAAGCAGACCATTCAAATACTAACTAAAGGCAAAAAATAAAATCAACTTTCCACAAAAACAAAGGAATGCAAAAGAGTATGGAATAAAACACCTAATATATAAAGAATGGAGGAGGAAGAAAAAGAAGGGAGAGAAATAAAGAATCATCAAACTGTGTATATAATAGCTAACAAGAGAGTTAAGTTAGACTGTTAGTTGGTAAAGAAGCTACCCTTGAACCTTTGGTAACCACGAATCTAAAAGCTGGCAATGGCAATAAGTACATATCTATCAATAATCACCCTAAACGTAAATGGAATGAATGCACCAATAAAAAGACACAGAGTAATAGAATGGATAAAAAAACAAGACCCATCTATATGCACCTTACAAGAGACTCACCTCAAACCCAGATATACACAGACTAAAAGTGAAGGGATGGAAAAAGATATTTCATGCAAACAACAGGGAGAAAAAAGCAGGTGTTGCAGTACTTGTATCAGACAAAATAGACTTCAAAACAAAGAAAGTAGCAAGAGATAAAGAAGGACATTACATAATGATAAAGGGGTCAGTCCAACAAGAGGATATAACCATTATAAATATATATGCACCCAACACAGGAGTGCCGACATATGTGAAACAAATACTAACAGAAAAAAAGGAGAAAATAGAAAGCAATGCATTAATTTTAGGAGACTTCAACACACCCCTCACTCCAAAGGACACATACTAGGCCACAAAAAGAATCTCAGTAAATTCAAAAATATTGAAATTCTACCAACCAACTTGTCAGATCACAAAGGTATAAAACTAGAAATAAATTGTACAAAGGAAACAAAAACGCTCACAAATACATGAAGGCTTAACAATATGCTCCTAAATAATCAATGGATCAATGACCAAATTAAAACAGAGATCAAACAATATATGGACACAAATGACAACAACAGCACAAAGCCCTAACTTCTGTGGAACGCAGCAAAGGCAGTTCTAAGAGGAAAGTATATTGCAACCCAGGCCTATTTAAAGAAGGAAGAACAATCCCAAATAAATAGTCTAAAGTCACAATTATGGAAATTGGAAAAAGAAGAACAAGTGAGGCCCAAAGTCACCAGAAGAAGGGACATAATAAAGATTAGAGAAGAAATAAATAAAATTGAGAAGAATAAAACAATAGAAAAAAATCAATGAAACCAAGAGCGGGTTCTTTGAAACAATAAACAAAATAGATAAACCCCTAGACAGACTCATTAAGAGAAAAAGAGAATCTACACACATAAACACAGTCAGAAAGGAGAAAGGAAAAATAACGATGTACCCCACAGAAATACAAGAAATTATTAGAGAATACTATGAAAATCTATATGCTAACAAGCTGGAAAACCTAGAAGAAATGGACAACTTCTTAGAAAAATACAACCTTCCAAGACTGACCAAGGAAGAAACAGAAAATCTAAACAGACCAATTACCAGCAACGAAATTGACTCGGTAATCAAAAAACTACCCAAGAACAAAACTCCAGGACTAGATGGATTCATCATTGAATTTTATCAGACATTTAGAGAAGACATAATACCCATTCTCCTTAAAGTATTCCAAAAAATAGAAGAGGAGGAAGTACTTCCAAATTCATTCTATGAAGCCAGCATCACTCTAAAACCAAACCAGGGAAAGACACCACAAAAAAAGAAAACTACAGACCAATATCCCTGATGAACACACATGCAAAAATACTTAACAAAATATTAGCAAACCAAATTCAAAAATACATCAAGAGGACCATACACCATGATCAAGTTGGATTCATCCCAGGGATGCAAGGATGGTACAACACTCGAAAATCCATCAACATCATCCACCACATCAACAAACAGAAGAACAAAAACCACATGATCATCATAGATGCTGAAAAAGCATTTGACAAAATTCAGCATGCACTCATGATTAAAACTCTCAACAAAATGGGTATAGACGGCAAGTACCTCAACATCATAAAGGCCATATATGACAAACCCACAGCCAACATCATACTTAACAGCGAGAAGCTGAAAGCTTTTCATCTAAGATTGGGAACAGGACAGGGATGCCCAATCTCCCCACTTTTATTCAACATAGTACTGGAGGTCCTAGCTACAGCAATCAGACAAAACAAAGAATACAGGGCATCCAGATTAGTAAAGAAGAAGTCAAACTGTCACTATTTGCAGATGACATGATATTGTACATAAAAAACCCTAAAGACTCCACTCCAAAACTACTAGAACTAATATCTGAATTCAGAAAAGTTACAGGATACAAAATCAATACACAGAAATCTGTTCCTTTCCTATACACTAATGATGAGCTAACAAAAAGAGAAATCAGGAAAACAATTCCATTCACAATTGCATCAAAAAGAATAAAATACCTAGGAATAAACCTAATGAAGGAAGTGAAAGACCTACACCCTGAAAACTATGAGACACTCCTAAGAGAAATTAAAGAGGACACTAACAAATGGAAATGCATCCCATGCTCTTGGCTAGGAAGAATAAATATTGTTAAAATGTCCATACTACCTAAAGCAATCTACAGATTCAATGCAATCCCTATCAAAATATCAACAGCATTCTTCAATGAACTGGAACAAATAATTCTAAAATTCATATGGAACCACAAAAGACCTCGAATAGCCAAAGCAATCCTGAGAAGGAAGAACAAAAGAGGGGGGAATTACGCTCCCAGTCTTCAAGCGCTACTACAAAGCCACAGTAATCAAGACAATTTGGTACTGGCCCAAGAATAGACCCACAGACCAGTGCAACAGAATAGAGAGTCCAGACATAACCCAAACATATATGGTCAATTAATATTTGATAAAGGAGCCATGGATATACAATGGGGAAATGACAGCCTCTTCAACAGCTGGTGTTGGCAAAACTGGACAGCTACATGCAGGAGAATGAAACTGGATTACTGTCTAACCCCATACAAAAAAGTAAATTCAAAATGGATCAAAGACCTGAATGTAAGCCATGAAACCATAAAACTCTTAGAAAAAAACATAGGCAAAAATCTCTTGGACATAAACATGAACAACTTCTTTATGAACATATCTCCCCGGGAAAGGGAAACAAAAGCAAAAATGAACAAGTGGGACTATATCAAGCTGAAAATCTTCTGTACAGCAAAGGACACCATCAGTAGAACAAAAAGGCATCCTACAGTATGGGAGAATATATTCATAAATGACATATCCGATAAGGGGTTGACATCCAAATATATAAATAACTCACGTACCTTAACAAATAAAAAGCAAATAATCCAATTAAAAAATGGGCAGAGGCAAAGGACACCATCAGTAGAACAAAAAGACACCCTACAGTATGGGAGAATATATTCATAAATGACATATCCGATAAGGGGTTGACGTCCAAAATATATAAAGAACTCACGCACCTCAACAAACAAAAAGCAAATAGTCCAATTAAGAAATGGGCAGAGGACATGAATAGACACTTCTCCAAAGAAGAAATTCAGATGGCCAACAGGCACATGAAAAGATGTTCCACATCACTAATCATCAGAGAAATGCAGATTAAAACCACAATGAGATATCACCTCACACCAGTGAGGATGGCCAACATCCAAAACACAAACAACAACAAATGTTGGCAAGGATGTGGAGAAAAGGGAACCCTCCTACACTGCTGGTGGGACTGCAAATTAGTTCAACCATTGTGGAAAGCAGTATGGAGGTTCCTCAAAAAACTCAAAATAGAAATACCATTTGACCCAGGAATTCCACTCCTAGGAATTTACCCTAAGAATGCAGCAGCCCAGTTTGAAAAAGACAGATGCACCCCTATGTTTATCGCAGTACTGTTTACAGTAGCCAAGAAATGGAAGCAGCCTAAGTGTCCATCAGTAGATGAATGGATAAAGAAGAAGTGGTACATATACACAATGGAATATTATTCAGCCATAAGAAGAAAACATATCCTACCATTTGCAACAACATGGATGGAGCTAGAGGGTATTATGCTCAGTGAAATAAGCCAAGCCAAAAAAGACAAGTACCAAATGATTTCACTCATATGTGGAGTATAAGAACTAAGAAAAAAACTTAAGGAACAAAACAGCAGCCGACTCACAGAACCCAAGAACAGACTAATAGTTACCAAAGGGAAAGGGACTGGGGAGGATGGGTGAGAAGGGAGGGACAAGGGAGGAAAAGGGGCATTACGATTAGCAGATGTAATGTTAGGGGGGCACGGGGAGGGCAGTACAACTCAGAGAAGACAAGTAGTGACTCTATAGCATCTCACTACGCTGATGGACAGTGACTGTAATGGGGTTGGGGGGGGGACCTGATGAAGGGGGTAGTGTAATCACCATAATATTGCTCATTTAATTGTAGATTAATGATATCAAAATAAACTTGAAAAAAAATGGGCAGAGGATCTGAATAGACAGTTCTCCAAAGAAGAAATTCAGATAGCCAACAGGCACATGAAAAGATGCTCCACATCACTAATCATCAGAGAAACGCAAATAAAAACCACAATGAGATATCACCTCACACCAGTTAGGATGGCGAACATCTAAAACACAAACAACAAATGTTGGTGAGGATGTGGAGAAAGGGGAACCCTCCTACACTGCTGGTGGGAATGCAAATTAGTTCAATCATGTGGAAAGCAGTATGGAGGTTCCTCAAAAAACTCAAAATAGAAATACCATTTGACCCAGGAATTCCACTCCTAGGAATTTACCCTACGAATGCAGCAGCCCAGTTTGAAAAAGACAGATGCACCTCCATGTTTATTGCCGCACTATTTACAATAGACAAGGAATGGAAACAACCTAAGTGTTCATCAGTAGATGAATGGATAAAGAAGAGGTGGTGCGTATACACAATGGAATATCATTCAGCCATAAGAAGAAAACAGATCCTACCATTTGCAACAACATGGATGGAGCTAGAGGGTATTATGCTCACTCAGTGAAATAAGCCAAGCAGAAAAAGACAAGTATCAAATGATTTCACTCATATGTGGAGTATAAGAATAAAGAAAAAGCTGAAGGATCAAAACAGCAGCAGACTCACAGAAACCAAGAACGGACTAACAGTTACCAAAGGGAAAGGGACTGGGGAGGATGGGTGGGAAGGGAGGGACAAGGGGGAAAAAGGCACATTACTATTAGCAGATGTAATGTTGGGGGGGCACAGGGAGGGCTGTACAACTTAGAGAAGACAAGTAGTGATTCTATAACATCTCACTATGCTGATGGACAGTGACTGTAATGGGGTTGGGGGGGACCTGATGAAGGGGGTAGTGTAATCACCATAATATTACTCATTTAATTGTAGATTAATGATATCAAAATAAAGTTTAAAAAATGAATAATGAAGCAAAAAAAATGAATAACCTGATTAAAAAATGGGCAGAGGACCTGAACAGACATTTTTTCAAAGAAGAAACACATATGGCCAACTGACACATGAAGAGATGCTCCACATTGCTAATCATCAGGGAAATGCAAATCAAAACCATAATGAGAGATCACCTCACACCAGTTAGAATGGCCACTATCCAAAAGACAAGAAACAACAAGGGTTGGTGAGGATGTGGAGAAAAGGGAACCCTCCTACACTGTTGGTGGGAATGGAAGTTGGTGCAGCACTGGGGAAACCACTATGGAGTTTCCTCAAAGAACTAAAAATAGAAATACCACATGACCCAGTAACTGCACTTCTAAGAATTTACCCAAAGAAAACAAAATCTCTGATTCCAAAAGATATATGCACTCCTATGTTTATTGCTACATTATTATAATAGCCAAGATGTGGAAGAAACCAAAATGACCATGACTAAATGAATGGATAAAGAAGTGTGGTACATATACACAATGGAATATTATTCAGCCATAAAAAAGAAAGAGATCCTGCCATTCTTTAAAAATGGATGGAACTAGAGAACATGAGTCTAAGTGAAATAAGCCAGGTGGAGAAAGACAAATATCGTATCATTTTACTTATTTGTGGAATCTAAAAACAAAACAAAACAAAATGAACAAAATAACAGTAGACTCATAGACACTGAGAGCAGTGACTGGGGGAGGGGTTGGGGTGAGTGGAGGTGTGTGAGAGGATAAAGAGGCACAAAATCTCAGTCATAATGTAAGTTGGTCACAGTGATGGAAGTGTGGCATGGAGAATATAGTCAATGGTTCTGTAACATCTTTCTATGTTGACGGTAACTGCAGTAGTTGGAGTGAGGATTTAATGTCGGTAACTGTTCAATCACTGTGTTGTATACTAGAAACCAGTATTGTCAACTATTCTTCAATAAAAAATGAATCAAAAACAAAAGACGTCTATAAAACTATTGAGAGATAATTCCCCAGAGTGTCTCTGTACGTACCTTATGAGCAAAGAAACTGGCTCTCTGTGTCAGACACTTTTTTTCCAGGATGTTTGTCTAGAATAAGCCTTGGAGGATAAAAATAATGTGTCCCTCCAGAGCAAAGGGCAACTATGTTAACTTTCTAGTGTAATAATATTTCCCTCTAGGGCAAAAATCAGGCAGGCTCATTGCCCATTATTAAAGATTGGGCTTCTTAAACTTGAAGCTCCTTTCATGTTTGCAACCCATTGAATTTACAGATTGCACCTGCCCCTTATGACTTTAGTCTGTGTGAACTGGGCTCAGAGAACTCCAAGTACTGCTATTGACATGAGTAGCAAAGTCTTTTGTCTCTAACCCAGGAGTCTCATGTCTCCTGCCAACATTGCCAAAATGGTGGCAGGCTAAGTTTTTAGTTTGCAAGTAGGATAAGCCCTTCACAGTTCTTGATGATCACCCCTACTTCTTTTGCCCGTATCATTACCCAGAAAGCAGCTGAGAGAACACAGTTCCTTTCTGGGGAGTGCCAAATTTCATGACCAAACTGTCTCACTAAGATGTATGAGACAGAACAAAGTGAGAGAATAGAATCAGAAACTTTTTAAGTCCATTTTTGAGAAGGCTCTTCAGTACTTAGCAATTCAGCATACCTGTGAATGGCAGAGAGCACAAAAGTTCCATCAACTACTTGACTAGCAGCACACTGTTGAATGCCTTTTGCAATAAAAGGCTCACCATTGTCAGAATGCAAATGGTCCAGAAAGCCAAACATAGGGCATGGATCCGTTTCACAGGCCACAATGCTCTGGCAGAGGCTGGATGATCGGGTTAGAACAACAACCTCATAGCCTGAAAAAGCATCAGTAGCAAAGAGGTGCCACCACCAGCCTTGAGAGAGGTCAGGGGTCCAGTGTAGGCCATCTGCCAAGAACAGTTCAAGGGCAATGTCCCATGTGATGTGTCTCCCATTTTGTGAGGGGAGGAAGGTTGGATGGTTGAAAGATGGGAGACTGCGGGCAAGACTGAGAGGCAGTCCTAGAGCCACAGTCACCTGTCAGAATCATCCCAAGGCCAGCCTTTGGAACCCCTGGTGCGCTCAGCCACTGGCTGGGGGCGGCAGAGGGCACTGTGTCCTCTGTGAGAATGCACAGACGGATATCAGAGATCAGCAAACAGAGCTGTGTCCAGCCACACTCTCTGTGAGTAGAAAACCTAAGAGGTACATTTTCATGGCTATCATAACCAGCTATGGTTAACAAAAAAAGATCCATAATAAATCGTATTATAAGGGGAAAAGGCACTGAGACTCTGAAATAGAAAAATTTTTAAAGGAATAAAAATGCAGGTGCATATTCAATATATATGAGTATTATAAATATATAAAAGGAAAATAATTAGTGTCATATATAGTACCCATTTGTAATATATAAATATTTATACTTTTAAAGTTTCCATGAGGGACTAAAACTGTCTTTAAAGCTCCAGAGAAAAAAAGCATACTGATATGTATGTAAGTTTTTTCAATGAGACAAATCATCTTTGTCTTTCCTAGCTAATTAGAAATAGCCTGAGGGATTTCTTTTGGTCTTATCTGTTTATGGGACTCAAACAGGCTAGGAGGAAGAAGTAGGGAAACACAGCCCCCAACCCTTTCCACCGCCCTGCCTGTAAAGGTCTCCCTGGGGCTACCTAGGGCCAGGATCTGGGGGGGAGAGACAAGGGGAGCATGGGATGTGGCAGGCCTAAGAGTGTAGCTACATCATGTCTTATCACCCACCTTCCTACATGTCAATTATTTTGAAGATCTATTGAGATTTAATTCACATGTCATAAAATATACTGACATAAAGTATACAATCCAATGATTTTAGTATATTCACAGAGCTCTACTACATTAACCACAGTCTGCATTTAGGATAATCACATCATCCCAAATATTGAAACCCATCAGCTGTCATTCCTCCAACTCCACCCACTGCCCAACCCCAGAAAACCACTAATCTACTTTCAGTTTCTATACATTTGTCTATTCTGGACATTGCACATAAATAGAATCATTTAATATGTGCTCTTCTGTGCCTGACCTCTTTCATGCCGCACAATGTTTTTACGGTTTAACCATCCATTATTTCCATTTTATGCCCAAATAATATCCTATTGTACACCACATTTGGACACAACACATTTTGTTTATTCATTCATTAATTAATGGGTATTTGGCTTGTTTTCATGTTTTGACTATTATGACTAAGGCGGCTATGAATATTTATGTACAGGTTTTTATGTGGACATATATTTTCAATTTTCTCGGGCATGTGTACCTCAGAGGTGGAATCATTGATTCATATGTTAATTCTATGTTTAACATTTTGAGGAACTGCCAAACTGCCTCCCACACCAGCTGCACCCATTTACGTTCCCACTAGCAATGTAGTTTCAGTTTCTCCATATCTTGGCTAACACTTGTAATTGTCTTTATTATCATTATCCTAGTGGTTTTGAAGTGGCACTTCTTTGTGGGTTTGATTCACATTACCTTGATGGCTAATGATGTCGAGCATCTTTTCATGTGCTTATTGGCCATTTGTATATCTTCTCTGGAGAAATGTCTATTCAAATCCTGTGCCCACTTTTTAAATTGGATTACTTGTCTTTTTCTGTTATTGTAAGAGCTATTTGTATATTCTGGATATCATTTTTTCATCAGATACATGATTTCTAAATATTTTCTCCCATTCTGTGGGTTGTCTTTTAACTTTGTTGATAATACCATTTGCAGTACAAAAAAAGTTTAAATTTTGATATAGTTAAATTTTCTATTTTTTCCTTTGGTTCATTATCCTTTTGGTGTCCTATCTAAGTAACAACTGACCACTCCAAGGTCACAGAATTTACTCTTAGAAGTTTTCATCTAAAAATTTAACATTTTAGCTCTTACATTTAGGTCTATGATCTATTTTGAGTTAACTTTGTGTGTGATATAAGGAAGGGGTTCAATTTCATTCTTTTACATGTGGATATCAACTTCCTCCAGCACCATTAGCTCAAAAGACTATTCGTACTCCTTTGAGATCTCTATGTCAATTTTAAGCACATATGATTCTGTTTCTTACGACTGCAGTCTGAGAGGAGGACAGTCAGACTCATTAATTCAGTCTTCTCACATTCCAGAATTTCTAGTACTTGGTATTTTGTGAAACAAACCTCCTCCAAACACATGTGTTAACTAAACAAATACAAGAACCGTACTTAACCTTGCTGAACTACCTAAGAACTTGAACCACTTCTGTTTGCTATAAATACTCAGTGCTGTGAAGGAGGCTTGCTGGTTTCTATTGAAACACGATTCCAGAGTATTTGTCTGGGAAGCTGGGGGCTGATTTTCCTGTTTCACCCATGACCTCTCCCAATAAATGCATTTATTAATTTCCATGAATTGTTGTAGCTGGTGGGAGGTGTGTAGCAACCACCAGTTGTGTGGCTAGAAAACGCAGGCAGCCAACAGAAGCCACAAAGCCTATTGAATCGCTCCTTCCCAACTTCATCACTGCCTTGGCCCCTATGGATTTATTCCACTCTTAGGCCTTCCATCCTACTGAAGAAAGAACAATAGAGACATTTAAGTGTTCTTCAGGCCAATCCTATTGCAACAGTTCAAAATCATCAGATGAGACTTTTGCCTTCAAGGTGAACAGACTCAAGCAAGCTACTTGGCACACTGAAGGCACTCAGACATCCTGGTAGAGAACATTGAAGATATTATGCAAAGCCTACATTAGTTCCGTGGGACTCCAGAAAGACAGCAGCTATTGTAGCGGTCCTCCGAGAGCCCAAGACAACCTCAAACAAAGGGTCCTAATGTTTTTAGAGAAGTCCATCTGTCATGCAGCCTGTACTGCTCTTTCAGGCTAGCATCATTCATTCTAATCCTTCTACTACCGGCGGAGCCATGGACATTCCAGGAAAAGTACACTTGCACCGTAACCTCCTCACATTCTGGGCCAGACCCAGAGAAGTATCGGGCTCCTCGCCAGGTGAGCACCACAGATGCCACCTGCTCCTCCCCTACAAAGGAGCCGCCCGATCTGGAGGAGTCCTCAGAGACTCATGACACCCCTTACTTATCAGTGAGACAACTAAGGCTCACCAAAGACTTGAGGTGGCCTGTGTCATGCAGTGAACTGAAGTCGATGGAGAAATATCTATAGGGTATTTGCGGCATGTCGATATTCTCAGCCAACATCACTGATCTGAGACAGTTGTTTCATTCAAAAAGTTTGATGCTTCAAGCATGCCACTATGCACCCCTAAATATTTAAGCTGAGGTTTTGATAAGTAACATCAAGTGTTAGATAAAAGGGGTGGGGGGCCAGATACTACAACTTCAAAGATACCAAATCTAAGTATAATTCCCCACTACCTTTTTGGGATACAAACGGTACACTCTAGTACCTTTTTCTCTGCATTAAGTACCTTTTTCTATGCATTACAGTGAGAGGTCAGTTGACTTTTGTTCCTTAGATTATTTTGACATTGTGCAAAGAGCCTCCCAGTTTGCATTTCACAGGGCTCAGATGCTGGGCCACCCCTGAACATGGGTCCCAGAACCTCACTGTCAAATTCAGCCATTATTTTCTCTCTCTCTGCAGCTGCACTCAGAAGACTGCTTTTGTGGATCACCAGGAATTTCCTGTGATAGAATATCAGAAAGCTACTGGTGACTCGGAGGAGGTGACTTCACAGGGCAAAAGTTCCCTTTCTACAATAAACATTCTCAGTGTGGCCATGTAGGAGACTTCCGACACAGACCCCACACCTATGGGCCACTTGTCATCTTGACACCAAACAGCCAGAGAAAGAAATACAACCATTTGTAACAGATGATCTTTTATTTTTTTTCAAGTGAACTTGTCTATGGGTTCTGAGTATAGTAACATCATCATAAAAACCAGTGAAGAAAAACCTTACCTACTTAAGAAGGACTTCATGAGAACATGGGGGTTTTATAAAGCAAACAGGCAAGCCAGTTCCTGAGCAAGGGACGGAGGCTGCCCAATGTCTAGAAGGCCCTTTGGCATCTTGGAGGTGAGGAGCAGGTCCTTCCCTGGCCCATGAGCAGCCTCCTGTCCCGCGGGACACCTGGGAGCACCAGGGGAACGGCTGTCGCCATATTCCAGGAGGTTTTAGCTCTCCAGCAGCCATCCCCAAAGCTACAATCAGAAGAGTCACTAAAAGAAAGCCAAAACTGTAGGGTGATCAGCAGTCCAAGCCAGTGTGCCCCTAAGACACATGGGATCCCCGAGAAAGGGCAGCTGCACACTCGCACCGATGCGTCCTCAGCGCCCAGCCTCCCACCACAGTGGGGGGCACTGCCAGCTGGACCTCTGGGATGCTTCCTCTTCTATCTTTAAAGATCACACTCTGCTCCTTCACCTACCCTTTGTGACATGATAGTATAATGGATTCACACACACAAAATCTCATTCTTAGAAGCTGCTAGGATTATCATTTGTCAATAAGAGAAATGATGATGAATCAACAGGCTTTCTGGTATGAGAGAGGATGCACCCATCAGAAGTTTTTGAGGGCTTTTATAATAATCCATATTTAGCAAGGACTTTTCCTACACATCTGGCTGCCCCGTCCACCCAGTTCAGAGCTTTGACCTCCACTTTTACTTGTTTCCAGTGGCTAATATTTCTCACTCATATGAATTCCTGTCCGGTGCCTCCCCTAGGTCCCAGCTGCTGAAGGGTCACATAGAAGGCCAGTCTCACAAGCAGCAAACACAGATGTACATGCATCTCTAGTGAAACCTCTTTATCTTCATGGGGCTAGATTAGTCCCCAAAGGTTTCCAAATGCAAGAGAAGAGCTTCAACCATGTGTCTCTTTTTCCTTTTTTTGTATGCATTGGAATAACAAGCAGGACTTTGTAGCCAACTGTTAGCGCCTCTTACATCTTTCTGGAGGCAAAATCCAGTTTGCCTTTGATGTCACATCTACCTTGTCCACCAGAGGATTTGACAGCAGCTCCTTTATGGGCCACAAAGGTGGGGAGTGGGCTGCCGCTTGTTGCTGGGCATCCTGGTCAAGCCTGTCATTGTTTGCAGTGGGCCATCCACCCAAGAGGATTCTAGGTCATGGTCTAGATGAACAACTGGCAGGTACCCTACATGACCAGATTCCTGACTCCATCCTTATCCAACCAGCAGCCTGAATCTTCAGAGCCACTTGGTGCTCAGCCCCTCTACTCAGCAAGCAGCCGAGGGCTCTCCCTGCCCAGGCAGGACTCTGTCTGGTGAGAGAACAAAGTGCATATTGAAAGGTCTGCGGAGCAGGTGGAGAGGCACACCAGTGTCCCTGCTTCTCAGAACCCACCTGAGCCACTTTCAGGGGCAGATTTGTCCTGACCTGCAAGCTTGCTCCTCCCGAGCCACAGCGGCCCCCTCCAGGGCTGCTGCTCTCTTTCTTATTCTATTTCTCCTTTTCCAGGATGCCTGGGTTCAACCTTGACATTCATGCCTTGTGTAGCTTCCTCCTAGTCAATCTAACTACGGCTGAACCATTGCAAATTAACATTTACAAACACATTTGTTCAGGTCTAATAAACTGGCACTGACTTCTCATCTATAGGATATTCAGGAAGGATATATACAATGGGACCCAAACAGAGACCTGGGCCTGGAGGGTGGAATGAGGAAGGTGGCCGGGGAGTGATCCAGATCCCAGCAGACAGCCCCTCCCCCTCTTGGACAGAGGACAAGGGATATCATCTGCCAGACCTTGGCCAACTGTAAACTAACAGTGTATGATCTGATGGTCTCTGAGGCCACCCGGCTCTCAAATTCTAAATCAAATCACCTAGAACCAGGCATAAAACAGCCCAGATCCCTACCCCATGAACTTAGCATTATGAGGAGGGCAGATATCAAACAAATAATTATAAACAAAAAACTTACAAGTGTCTAAATCACTACAGGGGAAAACTCAGAGTATTCTAACTGCAAGTAGTCCAGTCTGGATATTGTGATGGTATACATTTTTGCAACTACCCAGTAGCACTCTCTTGGTTAAGGAAATGGCATCAATGTACATGTGATGAAAACATACAGAAAATGAATGGGTTGAGTTTCAGTGAGAAACACAGAAGGCCCAATGGTATCACCAAGACCACAGAACTTAGAGAAAAAAAGACAAAAGCAAAGGATCCCTTTAGGCCCCCTGTTTTTACCCACCACACCCATAGGGATCGTTCACTGCCAACAAACTGAAGACCCCTCGTGGGCACAGTGATTTCCCGGTGAAATTTACAGGGAGATTTAGCGGTGTATTCCTCAGCAAAAGAAACTGCACTGGCTGGGTCCAAGCAGAAAAGTGTGCCCTGTGTTGCTCAGCCTGTCTGGAAGGCCAGAGAACTGGATTCAGAAAGAGGGCTGGAACAATGGCAAGCCAGGGAGGCAGAGGCCAAAATGACGGCACAGAACAGGACTGAGGTGGATAATGAGCATACACCTTGGGAATTCAGAGGACAGGCCCTCAGAGGCAGCCCGTTTTATTCACATCCTGTCACCAGCTAGCCGTGCAACCCTGAGCAAATTGTTTAACCCATCTGTGCCCCAGTTCCTCATCTGTAAGATCAACCTAAAGAATGCCATATTTCAACAGGCCTAAAATGCTGTCAAGTGTAAGGGGTACTGCTCTTTTAGGAGCCAGTAAGAAAGAAGAAGACACTGCCACTGAATTATGACACCTTGCTTTCTCATCAATTCGATTTTTTATGTTGTATTTCATAAAAAAATCTTTATCAGATCTATTCAGAGTCAGGTTTTTATCATGTCACTCTTACACAAACTTAAAAAGAAAATACAATAAAAATGAATTAGGACTCTTCTGGATCTTTCTCAACTGACATCCCAACTGTCCCAAACGGCTTGTTGGCCCCGTCATTGTCCACATGTCCCCACACACTGGCTGCTGTTCTCTGAGCCATCACGGCCACCAGACAACATTTCTTCACAGACAGCTCCACGGCGCTCTCCTGGACTTGTCAAGCCTCAGACATTCCTTCTCCAAGTTTGGGGGCTGGTGCTTTGCCGGCCTCGCTAGAGTTGGCAAAACCTTTCGGAATCTGGCCATTGTCCTTTCCAAATGATCCCCGAGGGATTTGTGTGGATGTCATCTTCTGCCACCAGGAAGACATCTAAGTGTGTGCAGCTGGTCAGGAATGATGCCCACCCAACAGGTGGGAGGTTGGGGAGAACCAGGAGGGACAGCCACTCCCATCTGCCTCCTAGGAAAAGGTTGGGAGGCTTGAGTTCATGTATATAAAGAAATCAGACTTAGGCCTGCCTGCACATTGGCAGCACTCAATGAATGTCAGGTTTTCTTAAGAAATATTTGTAGGAAATTGTGAGTGTTTTATAAAGGTGCTTCCTTTTATTTTAGTTCTGTAGATTGTGCAGAATACCTTGAAGACAAGGTAAAATGAACTAATCTACTCTACCATTTGCATGCTTTCAAAAGAAATTTGTAACTGGGTGGAAGTGATAGCAATCAGGAGGGGGATAGATAAATGAACTGTTTTTTCTTTAGTTCTGCCAGAGAGCCCGAGCTCTGCTCTCCTCTTGATGACAATTAAATGCAAGTAACAATGTAGCTGGATTCAGACCAGCTCAGATGTCGCTGAAAGTGTGGGATCTTTCTTGAGGGTCTTCTTCCTATTTTTTCCATCTTTAATGATTTAAACTTAGCTCAGCTGGGAACCTGAAGCAGCCCCCCCCCCCATTGTTTTTCTTTTGTGTTCCAAGAGCACTTGGAACACTGAATTCCATTTCTGACCATGACCCCTGGTACACCTTTCTGGCCCAAAGGGCTCAGTGGGCCTGGGAAAGGCTTGGCTGTGGGAGCTGTCAGAGCGGAGAGCGGAGCAAGAGCAGGACGCAGCTCCCAGCTCCCACTGCATGCGTAGGAGAGCAGGCAGGAGGCAGGGCTGATGACTGACTGATGCGCTGACTCTGCCCAGCTGGAAAAACCTTTATTTCACAACCCTTTCTGAAAAACAGAAGACGTTCTCACCCTTCAGCACCACCAGTCCTTTTCCTTTGCTTTTGGTGCAATATGGTATTTCTAAGGGAAATAGCTGAAGAATGTTGTGAAATCTTGATTTGACAATTCATTGGCTACAGGGACCAAAATTCTGCTCTCTTTGTTTTATCTATAAATCTAGAATAAATAGCATAGACTAGGTGGCCGGCACCCAGGTTTGGGGTACTTGCTTTCTATCTGTATTTGCAGGCCAGCTGTCAGGTTTCTAGTGTCAGACACCATTTCTAGCTTAGACTATGGCTGTGAGCCAAAAAGCATGAGTATTTTTTATTTTGGAAAATACTGTCAAACTGCACTCTAAAAGTCTGTGCCAAAATACAGTCCCTACGATGGTGTCAGAGAGAACCCAGTTCCACACATGCTCACGAACACCAGATTCTCTGACTGCTATTTTCTCTTCAGTAAGGTGGTGTAGCTTTCATACGCTCAGTAGCTGCATGTCTCAATTTCTCATTCCTCTATCAGGCTTTCTCATCCTGTACAGGCATTTGCATCTTAGAACAGGAACTTAAGAGATGACTATCCACACCGACTGAAGGAGGATGATACAAGCTGATAAACTGATGCCTAGGAATGCATCCCTGAATTCTCCATGTGCATTTAGGCCCCACACAACGTGGGAAACTTTTCTCCAAGAAGCCTGCTCCTAAAACCTGGAGGCAGAGAAGACAATGGTGCTTCAAGGAGCTACTACAGTGTTTCACTCTCCCTAAAAAGACTGAGCAGCCCGCCACTGTGTGCAGACCAAAGCCAGGGGAGGGTGACCCGGAGCAGTGGGCTCCGTGGCCCAGGAGTGCAGGGCAGGCCGCTGTCCCAAGCTCTCTCTTTTGTCCCTAAGTCTAGCCTTAGAGCTCCCTGAAGCTGGTGAGCCAGAAGTCTCAATTTACAGATTCTTTGTTTATTCTAAAGGAAAGAAGCAGGAAGTTCATTTTTATCAGTGACCTTGACTAGATGTCTTTGATGAGGCTTAATGGGTTAAAGGTTCATCATAGTTTATTTATGCCATTATAAAATGACGTCATCCTTGTTTTCATATTTTTTCACATTTCTTTAATGTGAAACTACACTTTAATGTGAGCATACTTCTTGAAATGAATTATACACACATGCACGCACGTACACTCCACACACATCCACAGTTCAAAGCCAAAGTGGTTCAAGGATGTGTAATTTTCTTATTTTTACTGTAGCTCCATTCCAACATACAATACAAATAATATGTCCTTTTCAAATATTTACCTGGACTTTTAGAACAATAATTGTTTTAGTCTTTCTAAAATGTTTTAGACTTTAATAAATTTGAAAACATTTCTTCTCTACATTCATCATCTGCAACTCATATATCATACAAACTTTTTTTGTATTTGTTTTCATTTAAAGAGCAAAATGTTATTCTAGTGGGAGGAAAAAACTTAATTGCAAAATGGCTTACTGCTGTGGTTCTAGATTCTCCCTTAAAAACGGGAAATTTAAGAGAATGGCTCCCCCAAGTGTTAGGAACTTGGTACTGTAATGTGCAAGCACCAAAACTTGTTATCAGAGCTTCTCAAACTTCAGTGTGAACAGAAATTATCTGGGATTCTGTTAAAATGCAGATTCTTATTCAGAAGGTAAGAGGTGAGGACTGAGGTTCTCTGCATCACTCACAAGCTCCCAGGGGTGCCGGTGCTACTCGTTCCTCGAATGTCAGTGAGTTTGACAATAAGTTCGGTAGTCTAAATAGAAAGTTGTAATTATATTTAAAGATCCCTTTAGGTATTATAAACTCCTAAGTCAAACTCATTTTCCACTTTTCTACAGGGGGAAATATATTATTAGTTGAAATAAATTGATGGTGTTGAATTATTAACTGCAAAGAAACCACTAACTGCCCTAAATGCATTTTCTTGAATACTCAACCCTTATTTCTAACTACATCTCAGAACATGCCCACTTACTCCTTTGCCCACTGCCTTATTGTTAAAACATTTCTAAGCAACATTTCCATATTCTATTTTGTCTCCCTAGCACATGGCATCAGCTAAATTATAGCAGGTGCCCAGCCTGTTGGTCTAGAGGCTGAACTCTCCAGGAGAGGGAACTAAAAGAAAGTGGGAATGAAATGACTTGCCGCTGGCCATAACAGCTGCTGAGAGACTGAACCCAAGCTGTACTTACTCTGAGATTCTGTTGCATAAGGAAAGAAGTCTGGGTCAAGAGGAACCATCTTCCTTGACAGTTCATATAATTTCTTCACAAGAATAATGAGTCCTCACGCACATTTATACTTTCCTTCTGCCCAGCACTTGCTGATACACATACCTCCTCTCTCATACTCAGCACGACGGTCTAATGTTCTTGCTGTTTTGCAGGGGAAGCTGCTGAGTCTGAGAGCTCTGGTAGCCCTCCTGAGTGAGCAGCCAACTTGAGACATACATTCAGGTCATTTTCATTCAAAAACTCTTGCTTTAAACCACTCTGCTATCACATTTAATGCTAGCTTGTGAGCGCACACCTCTGGGACTTCTCTTTCTAAGTTTGCAGCTGACTTGCAGATATGTATGTACAACACATAGTCTCAAAAAGTAAGAGTTTATCTATTTTGTGTCCTTAAGATGCTAGGAGGTACTATAAATTTCGGTTATGGAAACCTGAGAAATTTGGCATGTAAACAACTTCGTATGTTTCTGACAGATTCAGTAAAAATCAGTGTAAAAGCCACTGTTGCAATTTTTGGTTTGGTTTCCTTTCTTCTTGTCCTCCTCTTCCCCCTCCTCCTCCTTCTTCTCACCAACTACAATCAATGAGGAGCTTGCGTTTGCTGTGCCCAGACTAAGGTTCCAACTCCTTTAAAATTAAGGATGAACCAGAGTGTTGGGAACTTTTTACTTATAGCATTTCCACACTGCAGTTTAATGATTCATTCACTCAGTCGCCTCTTCTCTTCTCTGTTTTGTGTATGCCTGGAAGGCAATAACTCTGCCTTCTGATTATAGTATCTCCTTTGCATTGTGTCTGGTGTGTGAGCACTTCATGTTTGTTGACCATATAAACTCATAATTAATTAATTATTCTAATTAAGTCGGACCAATATCAAACTTAGAAATTCCCTGAGAAATGTGAGCATTAGGGCACTAGGTGGCAGTCTTGCCTATTCTTAGATGGCTAAATTGCTGTTGTAGTGGGTTAGACATTGAAAGTCTGTATTTTTCCACTTAAAGAAGAAAGAAGATACATTCGGAGCCCTTTAGAGCTGGAAGGAGTCTCAGAAATCATTGCTTGTTGCTTCTGTGGGTCCTTCACTCTAGTTTGTCAAAGGAGAAAAACATCTCATTGTCAATAGCTACTACATACAGGTAGCCATGAGATTACTTGTTAAATGAGGAAAAAGGCAAGGACAGTCCATGCAGCTCAACATTTGAGAACTGACCTGAACAAGCCACCGGGTCAGGCTCTGCAAGAAAACAGAGTGACGCCAAGTCCCTGCTCCAGGAGCTCAGTCTGCAGCCATGTATCCCAGGCAATCAGCTCACTCACACACTGTTGGATATGCACCCTGACACTGAAGCCACAGCCAAATTTCAAGTCCAGGAACTAGCATGGCAGTGAGGGAAGGTTATAATAGCAGCTTCTCCAACTCAAAAAATATCCAGGAGCATCTAACATGTTCTCTGGAATTCTTACTTCTCATTTTCCAGTCAGTGGAGTTATAGAGATGCTACAAATGATATTCACAAATGAGAAAAAGTAAGTGTAGGTTAGAATGACTCCCTTTCTTGTACCAGAGAGTTAGCTGTGTTCTAGTCAGTAGACTCAAGAGAAAAACTAGACTCAGTCCTAGCATCCGGTGTGACATTCTGCTGGCCTGGTCTGGGCTGGGCTGTGGCCCAATTCTCATGTTACTCCTGTTGTAAAGTAACAAAATTCCTACCTCTCCCTGCAGCAACTTCTCTGTCCACAGAACAGGAAAGGTTATCATGACCCATTTCCAAGACAGCTCCTACCTAAGGAATAGTCCTGATCTACACACCAGAGAGTCAGTAAAAAGAAACCTACCACCCGAAGAGCTTCCCTGGACCAGAGTCACTCCTTTTGTTTAAGATAACAACAGATTGTAACACCTGCTACATTATAAATCTTTGGCCTTTGAGACCTGTGGTCTTGTGTTACAAAAACATCTTTGACTTATGACTTAATGTCGATGCAATATTTGAGACAGAGAAGAGAAAGAAACAAAATCTCTGGTTGATAGGAGAAGGCATTGCTAAGAAAAGGTTTAAGACTTGTAGAAAGTACACAACAAAAAGCATAGAATACTAGTCTAACAAACTGGATGCAATTTTATGTCATTGCCTGTAGTATATCTACTATTCTCATTTTATTTTAAATATATTTTACATTGAAAAATATCTTGGTTTTAAAATATTCTTAAATAGAAAAGGTATCTTTTGTCACATGCAAAGTACTAAATCAGGAATGAGCAAAGGACATTAGTATCAACCTTACAGAAATAAAAAGGGCTATAAGAGAACACTGAACAATTGTATGCCAACAAATTTGATAATTTAGATGAAACTGATAAGCTGTTAGAAAGGCACAAACTACCAAAATTGACTCACAAAGAATATTTGGAAAAATATCTAACAAGTAGAGCAGTTGAATTAATAATTTTTAAACTTTCCACAAGGAGAAAAACCCAGTATCAGATGATTTCACTGGTGGATTCCACCAAACATCTAAAGAAGAATTAACACTGATTCTGCAGGGCCTTCTAATGTAAGAAGTAGCCCTTAAATGCTGAATTATTGCCAAGATGGCGCTCGCTGGATGAGCATGGGGTGGTGCCCAGGCATTTTGGCAGGCTATGACATTAGTCTACCTGTGTTCCGGGTATCTCCCTATTGGTGGTGTGAGTCTTCCGCGAACGTGATCAGCTCGTGGACACCGTTTGCTTTCATTATGTGCCCTCCTGCGTGAAGAGCTTATGACTGCTTGACCTTTATGCTGATTAGCCCATGAATGTTATATATACTCTGCTGTTTCTGCAATAAACGAGTTCCTGCTTTGACTGAGCTCCCTGTCGCGTCTGTTTGTCTCCGGCCTCGAGCGGCGAGGCGGAGGCTGGTGTTCGGGCGGACAGTCGGCACTCACCCTTCCCGGTCCTTCCTTGCCGGGGCGTGTCTCCCCCTTCCTGTCCTCTCCGCAGGTTCAGAGGGAGCTCGGGGAAGGCTAAAAACCCCGACACTGATTCTTCACAAATTCTTCAAAATAATAGATGAGGAGGCAACACTTTCAAATCATTTATTGCCCAGTATTACACAGATACAAAACCAGATCAAGATATCAAAAGAATACACTAACAAATATATTCATAATTATACATGAAATGTCATCAACAAAATAATAGCAAATAAAATCCAGCAACATATAAAAAGGATTATATGCCATGACTAAGTAGGATTTATTCTAGATATGCAAAGTTGGTTTGATACATTTGAAAATAAGTATAAAATACCACATTAATAGAATAAAAGACAAAAAAATATGATCATCTCAAAGACACAGAAAAACCATTTGGCACAGTCCAATATCCATTCATGATAAAAAAGAAAAAACACTCATGATAAAAAAGCACTCAACCAAATAGGAATAAGGGAAATTTCCTCAACCTAATAAAGGGCATCTATGAAAAATTCTAACTAGCATCAGTACCAACAGTGAGACCAAAGTCTTCCTTTTAAGATCAGCAACATGATGGCTGAACTCACCACTGCTGTTCAATATTGCCTGGGAAGTTGTAGCTTGGACAATTAGGCAAGATAAGGAAATAAGTCATCAGAGTGTAAAGAAAAGGCAACCATCTCTATTCATAAGTGACACAATCTGGTATATAGAAAATACAAAGGAATCAACAACAACAAATTAGAGCTAATGAATGAGTTCAGCAAGCTTGCAAGATATAAGATCAACATACAAAGGTCAAATGTATTTCTGTATTCTACCAAATAAACAATTCAAAAATGAAATTAGGAGAACAATTTAACTTAAAATGGCATATAAACAATAAGATACTTAGGAATAAGTTTAACAAAAAAGTGTAAAACTTGTACAAAATGTCATTAAAAGAAATTAAAGAAGACCTAAATAAAAATATCCCATGTTCATGGATTAGAAGACAATATTACTAAAATGAAAGAAGTATTTCCCAAATTGATCTACAAATTTAATATACTTATCAAAATTGAAGCTCTCTTTTTGCAGAAGGTGACAAGCCAAGAATCAAAGAATCTTGAAAAAGAACAAAGTTGGAATTTCTTGATTTCAAACCTTACTATAAAATTACAGTATTCACATATACAGTCAATTAATATTTGATAAGGGAGCCTTGGATATACATTGTGGAGATGACGGCCTCTTCAGCAGCTGGTGTTGGAAAAACTGGACAGCTACATGGAAGAGAATGAAACTGGACTACTGTCTAACCCCATACACAAAGGTAAACTCAAGGTGGATCAAAGACTTGAATGTAAGTCATGAAACCATAAAACTCTTAGAAAAAAACATAGGCAAAAATCTCTTGGACATAAACATGAGCAACTTCTTCATGAACATATCTCCCCGGGCAAGGGAAACAAAAGCAAAAATGAACAAGTGGGACTATATCAAGCTGAAAATCTTCTGTACAGCAAAGGACACCATCAGTAGAACAAAAAGACATCCTACAGTATGGGAGAATATATTCATAAAAAACGTATCTGATAAAGGGTTGACATCCAAAATATATAAAGAACTCATGCACCTTAACAAACAGAAAGCAAATAATCCAATTAAGAAATGGCCAGAGGACATGAATAGACACTTCTCCAAAGAAGAAATTCAGATGGCCAACAGGCACATGAAAAGATGCTCCACATCGCTAATCATCAGAGAAATGCAGATTAAAACCACAATGAGATATCACCTCACACCAGTGAGGATGGCCAACATCCAAAACACAAACAACAACAAATGTTGGCGAGGATGTGGAGAAAAGGGAACCCTCCTACACTGCTGGTGGGAATGCAAATTAGTTCAACCATTGTGGAAAGCAGTATGGAGGTTCCTCAAAAAACTCAAAATAGAAATACCATTTGACCCAGGAATTCCACTCCTAGGAATTTACCCTAAGAATGCAGCAGCCCAGTTTGAAAAAGACAGATGCACCCCTATGTTTATCGCAGCACTATTTACAATAGCCAAGAAATGGAAGCAACCTAAGTGTCCATCAGTAGATGAATGGATAAAGAAGATGTGGTCCATATACACAATGGAATATTATTCAGCCATAAGAAGAAAACAAATCCTACCATTTGCAACAACATGGATGGAGCTAGAGGGTATTATGCTCAGTGAAATAAACCAAGCCGAAAAAGACAAGTACCAAATGATTTCACTCATATGTGGAGTATAAGAACTAAGAAAAAAACTGAAGGAACAAAACAGCAGCCGACTCACAGAACCCAAGAACGGACTAATAGTTACCAAAGGGAAAGGGACTGGGGAGGACGGGTGGGAAAGGAGGGACAAGGGGAAAAAAGCGGCATTACGATTAGCAGATGTAATGTTAGGGGGGCACGGGGAGGGTTGTACAACTCAAAGAACACAAGTAGTGACTCTATAGCATCTCACTATGCTGATGGACAGTGACTGTAATGGGGTCGGTGGGGGGGACCTGATGAAGGGGGTAGTTTAATCACCATAATATTGCACATGTAACTGTAGATTAATGATACCAAAATAAACTTAAAAAAATAAAAATAATAAAATTACAGTATTCAAAATGGTGTGGTATTAACACAAAATTAAACATATAGCTTAATGGAATAGAATTGAGAGTTCACAAATAAACCTTCACATTTATAACAAACTGATTTTCACGAAGATGTCAAGACAATTCAATGGGAAAAATATTTTCTCAATGAATAATTCTGGGACAACAGGATACCCACATGCAATGGAATAAAGTTGGACTCTTACCTCACACATATTTTGAGGTAATATACAAACATTAACTCAAAATCAATCTAATGCCTAACTATAAAAACCAAAACTATAAAATTCGTAGAAGAAAACCCAGAAGTAAATCTTCATAATCTGAAAAAGATAATCATTAGATGTTATAACAGCAAAACACACAAAAAAATCAAAAATAGATTAATTTGGACTCCCCAAATTAAAAAGTTTTGTGCAGACAAGAACAGCATCAAAAAAGTAAAAAATCAATCCACAGAATGAGAGAAAATATTTGCAAATCATATATCTAATAAGGGTTTGAATCTTGAGTATATAAGGAACTATTACAACTCAACAATAAAAAGACAATCTAATTTTTAAGTGGGCAAAGGTAAATGAATAGATGTATCCAAAAAAGATATATAAGTGGCAAAAAAGCCAATGAAGGTGATGGTCAACATTATTAGGTATTAGGGAAGTTCAAATCAAAACCACAATGTGGGGGAGTGGGAGAAGATGTCAGAGTAGGAAGGCAAGACAGAAACCTCCTCCCACAAATAACACCAAAGAAGCAACTACAGCAAATACAACTAACCCTGCAAATGACCTGAAAACTGCATCGACACCTAGTGAAGAAGAAAAGACCACACAGAGAGGGGCAAAGTGGCAAGCCCCCATCAGGACCCAAGCACTTCCCCCATCATAGCCCCAAGTGGACGGGAGAGGAGTGGAGCTGGGAAAGGATAAGCACTCAGGAGTCTTACACTCCTGGCCCTGGAGATCTGTTCTGGGAACATAAGTTCACATTGCATTGGGTTTTGGTGATTAGCAGGGCTGGATACTAGGGAAACTTGGAACACTCAGAGGGGCTGAGACTCCTGTCACATGTGGAGGATAGGCACGCTCTAGTGTTCCCTCTGAGACCCAACACAGAGGCAGCAGTTTAAAAAATTTACCAGTATGTGCCAGAGGGGTGGTGGTTAGAAGGAGCTCTCTGCTGAGGAGAAAGAGCAGGTGGACACTTCCCCAGCCTCCCCTGAGCCTAACTGTTTGGGTGCTCATAAGGAGCTCCAGACAGTCCATTCCCCTCACTGGTGGCTCAGTCCCAAGATGCTTCCCTGCCCACCCTCCCACCTGGCCTCCTTAGCCCAGCAGCAGTCAGATTTTGAAGTCTGGCAAGCAGAGGGAGCCTTTCCCAGCTTTCCCAGCCCTCCCTCAGCCCAAATGAGGAGGTGCCTGTGGGAGCCAGCTCCAAACACTCCTTCCTCCTTGCTGGTGGCTCAGCCCTAGGTTGTCCTCCCCTGTGCACCTGCCCTTTCCATCCTGCTGGCCCAGCAGTGCCATTGCTGCCTGGCAGGCAGAGGGCAGACCTGCCCACAACAATCCCTAGAGGTGCTGTGGCTGGCCTCACAAAGGGCACAGAGGGAGCTATCAGCCCTGCTGACAGAGATCAGCCATTGCAAGCAGACAGGCAGAAAGGAGGCCCCACCCTCAGCCCACCAACAGCAACTATGGCTCCACCTCAAAGAAGAACCAGGCACTGGAGAGTAAAGAGTCTTGAGCTTCTGGGCACCATAGGATGCCTTCTTCATAAAGCCATTATTATCTAGACCGGGAGGCATTTCTTTGAGTTCTATTGAATGCAAAGAAACAAACACAGAAAACTGACAAAATGAGGAGGCAGAGGAATATGTTCCAAACAAAACTATAGGATAAGACACCAGAAAAAGGGCTAAAAGAAACAGAGATCAACAATCTTCTTGATAAAGATTTCAAAGTAACAGTCATAAATATGCTCATTGATCTAAGGAAAAGTATTGACAATCTTAGGGAGGACTTCAGCAAAGAGATAGAAGAGTTAAAAAGAGTCACTCAGAACTGAAGAATACAGTAACTGAAATGAAATATACAATGGGGGGAATGAATAATAGATTGCTGCAAGTAGAGGAGACAGACAATCAATGAGATGGAAATTGGACAACAGGAAAACAGTGAATATGAGGAACAAAGAAAAAGGAATCTAGAAATTAGAGGATGCTAAGAAAGCTGTGTGACAACTCCAAAAGAAACAATATTTGCATAATAGGTTTACCAGAAGAAAAGAGAGACAAAGGGGTAGAAAGTCTCTTTGAATAAATAACTGCTGAAAACTTCCCCAATCTGGGGAATGAAATAGACACCCAAGTCCTGGAAGTTCAGAGAGCCCCTAGCAAAAGGAACCCCAGGAAGACAACACCAAGATATATAATAATTAAAATGACAAAGATTAAGGACAATGAGATGGAATTGAAAGCAGCCAGAGAGAGAAAAAAGATTATTTCTAAGAGAAACCGCAATCTATCAACAGATTTCTCAACAGAAACTTTAAAGGCCAGAAGGTAGTGGCATGAAATATTTAATGCATTGAAATGGAAGAATCCACAAGAAAGAATCCTCTACCCAGCAAGGTTATCATTCAGAATTGAAGGAGTGATTAAAAGTTTCTCAGCTAAACAAGAGTTAAAAGAATTTACCACCACTAAACCAGCCTTAGAGGATATGTTAAAGGGACTTCTGCAGAAGAAAATGTTCTTAAGCCTAAATATTTTTCATTAGTGAAAATAAAACCACAGTAAAAGTAATAGACCAATTACTTACTAAGCAAGTATGAACTTAAAAAAATAATGAGTAGTAAAATCAACTATACACAAAATCAATGGATACACAAAAAATGTAGATTATGACATCTAATACATAAAGCATGGAGGAGGAATAAGAATAAAAAAGAAGTTCTTTTAGATTGTGTCAAAATAGAGTGACCATGAACTTAATATAGATTATTAAGTAGTTAGGAAACTATCTATGGACCTTATGGTAACCACAAACCTAAAGTCTGTAACAGATACACAAAAAATGGTTAAAAAGAAATCCAGTCACAACCACCAAATAAGAAGAGAAGAGTATAAAGAGATGAAACCTTATCACAAAGATAACTATAGACCCAGATGGCTTCACTGGAAGATTCTAAAAAATATTTAATAACATCAGTTTCACACAAAGTCTTCCAGACAATAAAATATAGGAGAATTCTTCCCAATCCATTTTATGAAACAGCATTATCCTGACACCAAAACCAGAAGAAAAATATTGCAAGAAAAAATGCTACAAATTGGTATCTTTCATGCACATAGGTGGGAAAAAAAAGTCCGAATAAAATATTAGCATATTTTGGGAATTCAAGGTTTATTCAACATTAGAAAATCAATTCATGTACTCATCATATAAATAAATTAAAGAAAAAAATACAATCACTTCAATAAATGTAGAAAAATCATTTGACAAAAAATCAACTACCATTCATGACAAAAGCTCTCAGGAAACCAAAGGATAAAAAGAACTTCCTCAAACTCACAAAGTAATCATAGCTAGCATATATTTTTCTTGAAAAATGGGCAAAAGACATTAATTTATAGAAAAAGAAATGCAAACGGCAAGTAAGCACATGCATGTCCACTTTAAAAATAAAAAATACAAATAAAAACAAGTTTTATTTTTTTCTTATCAAAATAGCAAGGATGAAAATTATTTAACAGTGATGAGAATGTGCTAACTTTATTCTCAAACACTAATGGTGAGACAGTAAAGAGTCAACATTTTGAAAAGTGATTTAGCAATATGTAAAAAAAAACATTGAAATAGTTTATACTGTTGACACAGTAAACCCACTTAAAAGAATATAGCCTAAGGAAATAACCAGAACTGAAAAAAAGATGTATGTACAAGGAAAAAACTAAAATTAAAAAATAAGAAAATGATTAACAAGAAATGACACATTCATAAATGAAGTATTAACAGCCCTTAAAGTCATTTTTCAAAGAGTAACTTCGGCAAACTGCTAGTTATCCTAACTACTGGATAACTTACTGCAGAATTAGAAGTGGAATACTGTAAATTAGTTTGCTCTTCCACCATGTGAGACTGTTCATTAACAAGAGCACCTACATGTAGTCCCCTAGGAAAGCCCTCACTGATCTGCACCTTCAGAGTCCACTTCTGTATAAAATTAAGAATCTGAATAATATTACTGGTGGCCTGGTACCATGTGTTTTAAGACTCAAATGTCATCTTGATAGATAGTAACCACACTAGAGGGGGTGAGGATTTAAAAATATGGGTAACTGTCAAACCACTGTGTTGTATATTTGAAACCAATATAAGATCGTGTATCAATGATACTTCAATTTAAAATAAGGAAAAAGAAAAAAGAAGTACATTACCTGATTTTAAACAAGCAATATTTTGTTTTTTATTGCCTTCTACTATTTTTTAACACAGACAGGTGAATCTTATCAAGGTGAGCTAGTGTCATATTTAATAGTGAAACACAGAATGCTTGCCCCTTAAGATCTGAAACAAGGCAGGAATATGCATTCTTGCTACTTCCTCTCATCATCATACTGGGGGTCCTAGCTAGTGCAATAATGCAAGAAAACAAAAACAAAGGCATACAAACTGGAAAAGAAATAAAGTTGTCACTATTTGCAGATGACATGATCGTCTACATAGAAAATGAAGAGAAAAAAAGCTACCAAAAAGCTATGAGAATTAATATTGAATTTAGCATGGTTGCAGGATAGAGGTTAACATTTTTTATAAAATCAATCTTATTAATACAGTTGATCCGTGAACAACAAGGTTTGAACTACATAGGCCCACTTATACATGGATATTTTTCAATAAATATACAATACCTGTAAATAAATATGAATTTATGTTTTACAGTGTCTTTTCATTTTTGGTATCTAGTGTCAGTGTCAGCAATGTCTCCAGTGTTTTCTACCACACAAGACAATATTGATGGAGGTACTGAAAGATGATTCACTTTGCAAACAGAAGACATAAATGGACAGTATTGATAAACAGTATAGTACTGTAAGTGTATTTTCTCTTATTATTTTCTTAGTAATACTTTCTTTTCTCTAGCTTTATTGTAGGAATACAGCATATAATACATGTAACACACAAAATAAATGTTAGTCAATTTTGTTATTAGTAAAGCTTCTGGTCAGCAGTAGGCTATTAGTTAACTTTTGGGGGAATCAAAAGTTATATGTGGATTTTCAATGCAGTTGGCTCCCTAACTTCTGCATTATTCAAGAGTCCGCTGTACATTTTAGCAGTGACCAGTTAGAAACTGAAATTTTAAAGTGTTATGTACATTAGCACCAAAAAATTATATACTTTGATATAAACCTAACAAAACATGTCCAAGATCTATCTACATGCTGAAAAATACAAAACACTGATAAAAGAAATCAGGAAGATCTAAGTAAAAGGAGAGATGCACCATGTATGAGGTTGGAAGCCTCAATATTGTGAAGACGTCAAGTCTCCCTAAACTTATCTATAGAATTCACACAAACCAAATCAAAATACCAGCAGGTTATTTTTTAATAGAAATTGACAAGCTGGTTCTAAAATTTATAAAGAAAACAAAAGGAATTAGAATCCCCAAAACAATTTTGGAAAGACGAAGAGTTGGAAAACTCATACTACCTGATTTAAAGACTTACTCTAAAATAGCTCTAGTAATCAAACAGTGTAATATTGACAAAAGGCCCACTAGATCTTCAGAACAGAAGGTCCAGAGATCAATGGAACAGAAGAGTCCAGAGATAGATGCACACGCATGGGATCAGTTGACTTTTGCCAAAGATACAAATGGAATGTCTTTTCAACAAATGGTGCTAGAACAATAGGAAATCCATGTGACTAAAAAAAGGAACTTTGACCCATACCTCACACCCTAAACAAAAATTAACTTGAAAAGCACTATGGACCTAAAATGTTAAACCTAAGAAAAATTTTGGCAAAAGAGGAGAAAACCCCGTGACTTTGGGTCAGGCAAAGATATTTTAGCTCTAAGACCAAAAGCATGACCCATTAAAGAAAAAATTGATAAACTGGACTATGTCATACTTAAAAGCTCCTCTTCAAAAGGCACTGTTAAGAAAACAAAGACAAGCCCCAGACAGGCAGAAAATATTTACAAAATACTGATATTTTGCAAATGTCTGGTAAAGAATTATTATACACTATATATAAAAACAGAAGATAATAAGGAAACAATCCAATTTAAAATGGACAAAAATAGGAAAATACTTCACCCAAGAAGATACATGAATGACAAATAAGCACATGAAAAGATGTGAGGGTCATTTCTCAGCAGGAAAATGCAAACTGAAACTATCAAGAGATAACCCTGCACATCTAGTTCAACATCTGAAATTGAAAACGATGGCCCACTGAGGAGCGTCTGGAACTCCCACACATTGTCAGTGCCAATGTAGAATGGCACAGCCGCGATAGACAACAGTTTCATGTATGACCTAGGCATCTATCCATGAGAAAAGAAAGCATATGTCCACACAAAGACTTGTACGCAAATGTTCACTTGTACACAAAGTGTAATGAACAAAAATTGTAAACAGTGCAAATGCCTATTAACTGGTGACTGAATAAACTAATTGCTTAATGGAGCACATACTCCACAATAAAAAAGAATGCATTATTTAAACACACATCAACATGGATGAATGTTAAAAGTATTTATAATTACAGTGGCTTTATTTGTATCTCTAAAAACTGGAAACAACCCGAGCGTAAAAAGATGATAAAACTGGCACATCCATGAAATGGGACACTACTCAGCAACAAAAAGAACTGCCTGAAGTGGCAACAACATGGATCAATCTTTCAAATGCATTGTGCTAAATGAGGCAACCCAGACTCAAAATGCTACAAGCTGCATGATTTCATCTATAGGATATGCTGGAAAGGCAAAACTATAGGGACAGAAACTGGGTCCCTAGTTGGCAGGTGTTAGGATTTGGGGTAAGAGACTGACTACAAACCTCAGAGGTGACAAAATAGTCTATTTCTTTATTGTGGTAGTAGTTGTATGACTATTTAGTTACAATTGAGCTGTACACATAAACACCTTTATTGGATGTAAATCACCTCAATTAATCTGACCTTTAGAAAAAGACAATATTGACATTTACTGGAGAGACACGGATCTTAGCAGACATTCACTGAAGAGACACGGAAGCAGAGGCCCTTTAGAAGGTTGCACTTGTCTTTGCAACAGAATCAAGCTCCCATGTAAAGGGTTTGCCACAAGCTCAGCAAGCATGTAGCGGCTGGGAAGAGAAGAGGCAGAGAGCAGCAGGCGGGCCAAATGTACAAAGTGTCAGAGTATGAAAGAGATCTGAAGATGAGGACACAGTATATAAACAGCTCCTTACTGACTTCTGTTTGAAATAAGAATTCGTTTCTTGACTTATGAGAATTAGCCAGATCATGGCTTCCTATGGCTACTTTTGTGACTGACTTAGAGCAGTGCACACTGCCAGGTTCTTCCACTAAGGCATGCATGGAAAGCTGAGCCTTAGGAGATAGTATCTCATACTAACCCCATTACCTCGTTCAAGGGCACAAATCAGACTGTATTTAACCCTCCATATACACTCTGCGCTGTACCAATCACTACCAGAAAATGTACTTCTGTTTCTCTAGATGTAAAATGGAAAACACATTTACCTCACAGAGTAATTGTGAGAATTTCTGGCTCTGGATCTAAGTTCACTGTGAATATCAGAATAATCTTTGTACAGTCAGAAGAAATCAAGAAATATTAGGTCTTACCTTTTGGTTTCTTGCATCTTACAAATTTTAATGCTACAAGTCTAAGTTTTATGATGTTGCTTTTTAAAATAACTACTTTCATTACTGAAAGTAAAATTAAAAGCTTTTTAAAAGAGCATATACATTTTTTCTGTTGACATTACTGGTTCCAGACCTGATGCTTCCATGTAAGTCTTTAAAACAATAAATACTATTCGTATATAGGAAATTTAAATACTTTGATGTTTATAAACCCATCCTATATGATTTATACAGAAATCTAAACTGGTGGAAATGAAAAAAATCAGGTCCACCTATATACAGAAAAGCAACAAAAGGCCAGAGCATCATATAGCCCAAATCTTAAGTGACTAATACTTTTTCTTTCCTTCCCCTTTTGCAGTTTCCAGTTTTTTCAATATATAGCATTTTTAGAACCAGATAACATTAGTTATTTAAGATTTCCCTCACAATTTCAGTACCTTTTCCGATAGGTGGGTTCCTTTTTAAATTACTGGATCCTGATGATTTTGCAGAGTCGATCAGTGACTCAGTGAAATTCAGTTTAATCCTCCTGGCTCTGGGTCTAATTTCTATCATACTGCCTCTTCAAAATGTATTTTCTCAGCAGGTCCTGATAAAATAATAAAGTTTATCATGTCTTTCTTTTCATTAACAAGATAATGACCACAGACTATATGAAAATCTTAAGAAGAAAAGGAAATAACGTCTACTGAACATCTACCACCTAAGACTATAAAAGGTGCTTAATTCACACTTAATAGAAGCATTTGTTATGTGCCAGGCATGTGGTTAAGTGCTTTACAAATACTGACCTCTCTCAATCCTCATCACAACCGTATGCATTATCCTCTATTGTCCCCCATTTTTCAGATGGTGAAACTGAGTCACAGAGAGGTTAAATAACCTGCTGTGGTCACACAGCAAGTACTGGGATCTGAGTCCATGTAACTGCTCCTGGGTGGCTATGCAAACTGGCTTCCTGTACATGGTGCCTCTGCACAGATAACCTAGCTGGGTCCCCAGTGCAGAAAGAGGTGGGTATTATTATCCCCACTTTATATTGGAGACAACTGAGCGCACAGTGCTTACATGGCGTGTCCTAGGTCATTCAGCTGCTGTCAGAGTTCAGATTACAGTGCAGGTTTAGGACATGGAGGACTCTGCTACTCCCACCATATTATGTCTCTGTGGCAGAGCATCTAGAAACACAGCCATTTCGGGATTTCTACTAACATCAGAGAGCACACTTTATTCTCTGACACAAACTAAATGGGTTTACTCTACTGATACCTGACATTTTCCGCAGAGCCTCTCCATTTTCCAAAGAATAGAGAGTAACATTTTAAAAAGGAAATAAACCCAGGAACTCAATAAACAGGAAACCCATAGTAATTATTTCTGAGGTGTTAAAAAATCATTTTTAATGCATTTTCAACTTAAGCTTTTCTGGTCTTGGACACAAACAGGCCACATATACTGAAAACAGACTGAAGTCACACACCAGGGAGGGAAGAACTCAGATCTACATTAAGGCTTCTTGCTTTTATATGTAGATTTCCAAGTGAACCCTTAACAAGATAAAAGCTACCCTCTGCGACTGCACTCCTCCCTCTTCCTCTTACCCTTATAAATAATCAGCAGTATAACAGCACCCTTAGAGACCAGCCTTAGTACAGGATTAAAATAAACTTGAGGGTTGCTTTTATAACAGAATGAACGCATTCTGTGGAACGTGCCTGTTTTGGCCGAGAATGGTCTAGTTATATTAAAACCAGGATACAGCTGTTTGTGACTAAGCTCAGACTCACAGATTACTATCCAAGCATTATTATATCACCAAACATCTGTTTCCTGTTTTCATTCCTCCCTTTATCATTCTATCCTGATTTCCTTACACCTGTAGGCCCAAGACAGCCACAGTGAAGCAAGTCTTGTGTTTCCCTGCCTCCTTTTCCACCTTGAACTGTTGTTCAGGGTGGTTTTAGTCACTCTTCATGGAGGCAGGTGGGGAGAGGAACCCAAGGGCCCTTCTTAAATACATACTGAGGTTTTCAAAAGGTTGCTGCTCGGATAACCCACCTTTACATGACTAATTCCCACCCTTGCTTCCAACTAGAAACTTGTCCCGCTGAGGCAATACCAGCCCCTCCAAAAGGACAATTATGAACTAAATTAAAAAGGAAAACTTGCAGCAGCACAAGTAAGTGAAGGTAATTACTGGCTTAGATGTCCCTACACTCTGGACACGAAGTATCTCTTGGGTTTGTTTCCATACTTCTGCAGGATGCATAACAGGATGTGCTTAAATTTAAGGAAGTTCATTTCCATGCAAATAGGTTGAGGTCAAAAGTTTTCCTCAGCCCAAGGCAACATCTTTATTGTCATGGCTTAGAAACTGCAGAGGTCACTTTACACAACTGTTGTTAGTACACAAAATTTTAATGTCACTGTATTTAATAGTTAAGGTGAAGTGACTTGTCTAATAAACCCTATTTCAAATGGCTTAATAACGGCACAAAATCTAAACACCCTAACGTACTTGATAGTGTCTTTGAAGTATATTAGTTGTAGCAAGTTCAGAACGGTTCAAGTCTATCCCTTTTTGATTAAAATAATAACCCCAAACTCACAGTGGTTTAGTTGCCCCTGGAAGTGGGTTAGAGATAAGCAAGAGCAAGAGAATAGGGACTTTTACTTTTTGTGCTTCAATATCACGTAATTTCAAAACAAGAATTAACTACTTCTTAATGAAAGTTTGGGGGACTTTTCCTCACAATGATTTTTAAGACAAAATGTATTCTACTCCTGACCATAATCCACCAATAAAAAATGTTGTACCTTTGTTTTTTTCTTGTAACTAATCTATTTTTTCTCTTCCTCTGTACACTATATTCATGTGTAACTTTTTAGATACCTAATAGAGGAAGCATAAGACGGCTTTGTCAAAATACTTAGAAAAACTACGCACACAATGGGCTATGGGGGGGAACTCGATAATAAGGGTGAATGTAACAACCACATTGTTTTTCTTGTGAAACCTTCCTAAGAGTGTATACCAATGATACCTTAATAAAAAGAAAAAAAAGGAAAACCAGGCACAAAGTGAATGATTCTTCTCAGACGGTTACTGGTGCTGTCATCCCTCTCCTTCAAAAACATCTAGCTTACAAAGATCATTGAATTAACCAACTTAGTAACTTTTATAACTTACTGAATTCAATATCCAGAATGGTGGATACACTAGAAAGCATAGAACTAAAGAACTGGGCATTTTTCTGATGTTTGTCTTGTGTCAGTCTCAGGGTTGAAGCTTTGTAGTTACCTAGAGGTGTCAGTCAGAACCCCAACACATCCACTCTTATTCACCCATATAATGGAACTTTGTAGCTAAGAAACTAAGCTACTCAAGTAAAACTTCTGCCCCGTTGCAGAAGAGGCATGTCTTGAGTTCTGGCCAATGAGATTTAAGCATAAATTTTGTGTGGCAGCTTCTAGGAACCGTCTTTAGGAAAAGCTGGCTCCTGGTCCATCCCTGTTTGGATCATAAAATGCGCATCTCCCTCTAGGGGTGGGGAGCTACACAGGGAGAAGCCTCCTCTGAGACTGAGGAGCAGAGCCAGCAATCAGCCCTGAAATGATCTTCCCAACTGAGAAAAAAAATCAGCTTAATCTCATTCAAGCCACTGTTTGCAGCTCCTGGCAAATGGAGCCAAAACTAATCCCACCCCTGGCTCTGTAATTTAGGGGTCTTTGCAAAATAAAAACATGTCTCAAAATCTTTTCCTGTCCTGTGACTGTCATAGAAGATGGTCCTAATAGTAATTCATTTAAATTCTGGGCATTAAGGAATGATTTAATAAGCCAAAGTATATAATCTTGGATAAAAATTGAAATATACTCTTGGAATATAAATTACTTTATAAAGTGAATCTCAAGTCAGCAAAATAGGTTTTTAAATTTTTTATTTTAATAAACAGCCAGGACTCATTCTATTTTTATTTGTTGAAAAATTATGAATTACTCAAGACGTAATTGTATCAGGATGAATTAAGCTTTCATGCGGTTTAGATACAACATATCTTTGAAAAGCTAAATAAGCTTACTGACTGCTAAGTCTTTTACATTAATTGAGTTTGATTTCCACATTACTAAACTTTATGGCTTATGCAACCACTGAACAATTTTTTTCAAAGTAATTTAAAATTACAGAATGACAAAGGTCTCCAGTATCTATAAAATAAAAAAGTCAATTAGAATTAAAACACCTTCTTCAAGAAAACAGGCTAATGGCTTGATCATTATTGTCATATCAGTTGAGAAAATGAATTCTCTTGGAGTTTTTATTGCAATTTTGCCAGCAAATAATCATACTACTTAGAAGCTATCCACCAGACTTAAACCTTAAAATTCACATCTTAATTACCCATGGATGAAGGTTTTATGTCTTGACACTGGGTACAGAGCTTCCTTGAGGCTACTGATTTAAGAGGGGCCATCAGCTCATTCACATCTGCTCTAACCCCGACTTGAGCAGGCCTACCATCAACCCCATCCATCTGCACATTCATTCTGCAACAATAAAACAAGACCTGGATGAAAAAACCAACTACAAATATTCTAAAAGTTTTAATTTTCCTTTGGCAGAAAACCAGGGAGTTTTTATCTTTAATTGAGAAAGAACCCACACAGATTCAGTTCCTCTATGCAGTTCTTGCTTACTTGCATTTTTTAGATAAAAATAAGCAAAATATTATTACACAGAAAACATACATCTGGAGAACTACAAACTAAGACAATGCAATGAAAAATACATAAGTTTCAGTCCCTTTTCCAGCACTCTTTTACAACTAGGCTTTCTTGGAAGGGAATTCATGAGCTGTAATATTTGAGGAGATCCTTATCTGTAGGTTTTAGGATTTTCTTATCTGCCATATTCACCACCCATCCAGGAGCAAGACCAAAGAAAATCTGCCTCGGATCCTTTCGCGTACTGAGCATTTTGAAGAGCTCATCTTTAGTGACATCAGGTAAAATATAGCCATACTTCTTGGCGAGTTCAAGTCTTGCCTCAGGAAATGTAGAAGGATCCGCCAGGTAACCACGATTCTTTGCATCAGTGTAATATGGTACCAGTGCTTCAGGGGGGAGCATTCGCTTTGGAATGGGTTGTCCCCGCAGAAAGAATGGAACGGGTTTGCACAGAATGTCTACAAACATTTTTTAAAAAATGAGATGTAAATACTAGCTCTATACATAATGATTTTCTTTTAATTTTTAATTGTTAAATATTACTAATATGAGAACTTAATTCCAGTAACTTTTTTAAACAAATGAAATGCTTCATTTAAAAAAACTGCATCTTGAAAGTCTGTTACTCCTGAATTACCAAAGACTAATGAATTTCTACACATAGGTAACATCATATTTAAGTCCCATGCTTAAACACAAAACCTTTTTATGACATAACTGTCTCAAGAATATCATAAGATAGAGCTTGAGTGGCCACATCATTAATAAGAAATCCTGAAACAGAAAACTGAGTTGTCCTAACTGTAAGTCAAACAGTCACGAGGACTTGTAAAATCTCATATGGCAGCCAGCATGAGACGAGGAGGAAGAGAAGATGACTGCGGAACATGCTCACCTAGACTCCTTGGGTCATAGAAGGCGGTAGTTACAACACCGCCATGTTTCTCAATTGCAGCAATGGCTAGTTCGGAGGCCAACTGTACTTCAATATTAACTTTCGCCTTAAAGGTGTCAGCACCCTACAATAAGTCAAAACAAAGTCTGTTAGAAGATAGCAGGGCCAAACGTAAATATGGCATGCTTCCTTTCTAACCCTGTTTCCTTCTCCAAAGTGCCTACTTTAAATACCTCTGCTTTGAGGTCCTATCAAAAAACAAATTCTTTTACATTTTTTTAGGTCACCTTGTGTTACTAATTTTCATTCCCTGTAAGCAGGCACAACTACATTTTCATTTTATATATTTAGTAGGTTAACAATATAAGCACCAATTCCAAGTACTTCATTAACAGTAGACCATTTAATACTCATAACCTTATGACAGAACCACTGCTAAACCAACTTCATAGACAGGGACACAAGTACAGAGATGTTAGGTAAGTTGCCCAAGATCACAAAGGTAGGATTCTATACCAGGATGTCTAGTCACAGCATCTGTTTTTTAATTCTTGCACAGAATGCTCACAGCAGCTTTATTTATAATTGTCAAAAACTGAAATAACCCAAGTGTCCATTCATAAGAGAATGGATGAGCAAACTGTGGTCAACGATGGAATACAGCTCAGCGAAAGGAACAAATGGCTGATGCATGCGACAGTACAGATGATCTCCAAACAAGTATGCTGAGTGAAGAAGACTTACATAAAGGAGGAGGTAACTGTGTGACTCCATCCATATGAAGTTATAAAATGTGAAACAATGAATCCAAGGTCAATTAGAACAATGGCTGCCTGGGAGCAGTAGATTGACTGGCTAGGGCCATGTGAGAAATATCTAGGGAGATGGAAATGTTCTATAACACGAAAGGTGTGTGTGGATGTTATACACACACTGAAAATGAGATGGAAAGTCCTAAGGAGAAGCTCTTTGTGCGCTACCACTGCCACCATTCCCAAACTCTAGCAGGAAGAATAAAGCTAGTATTCCACAACAGAAAGAAGCTTGCTTTATACACCCAAGGAGATCAGGTTATGGCAAAAGGAGGACAATTTTTTCTGCCCAGCAACAGCCAATGGGCAGCTGTCACCATCCTGAACTTTGTCTACTCCAGTGGACTTTCATTCTAAACAGCCCCTCCCAACTCTCACTTTTTCTCTGTAAAATAATATACACCTCTTCTTCATTCTCCAGGACGTAGGCCTATGATTCACTATGGTTTGCTTATCCTCTACTTTTCCCAAATAAACTCATTTCCTTGGTAGAATAACTGGGGCTCTCTGATTTTTTAAAGGCAACTCAGGTATGTCCATTTTTCAAAATTGTACAGCCAGGATCACTGTACTTTTTTTTTAATTAAAGTATCATTGATATACAATACTATGTTGGTTTCAAATACACAACACAGTGGTTCAACATTTAGCCATATTATCAAGTCCTCACCCCCTCCAGTGCAGTCACTATCCATCAACATAGTACGATGTTACAGAACCACTAACTGTGTTTTCCGACAGCATCTGTGTTCTTAACTGTAACACTGTGCTATATGATACAGATCAAAAACTTATCTTCCCTTTCCCTAAGTGGCCAAGAGATGGTTAAAGAGGAGGCTGACTGGGCTGGACCCAGCAAAGACAAACCATCTGACACCAGTGTATAAGCTTTGGAGGGATAGGCCCCCTTTGGGAAAAAGGCAGAAGAGGACAACAGAAATTCACTATTTACTTTACTATAGCCTCTAAAATGACCAAAAATAAATAAATAAGTCTACTTTTCCCTGGAATGGTCAACACTAAAAAATGTAAACCTCAACTTTCTAAGGCTCTTTCAGGTCACTTTAATTAGGATGTGCTATACATTACTCTACAACAGATTCTGACAAAAATTAAGACTTTGGCATTACCATTCTTTTTGTGGTGATAGAAATTTTTTGCTATTTTGGTGTAGCTGAAACAAGCTGACTCCCAATCAAGTTCCTTATATTAATTATGACCTTTTAATGTATTTCAAATATGTTTCACCATTTCTAAGACACATTTTTTTCCATCTAAGACACCGGTCTGCACTGTTATAATCAACAACACATGACTCAATAAAATAAGGTCTTTTATTACTTGTGATTTTTAATTGCTATTCCATAAATTGCTTAACCATGTCCCTATCTTTGGGCACTGGGAGTTAGTTCCAGTATTTTCAGTATTATAAAATGTATTTTTAGGAATGTCTTTATATCAGTTAAGTTTCTTTTGTTTTTCCTGAAGAACATATATTCCCGAATTGCTAGTGTTGTGCTGCAAGATTCAAAGTCTTATTATACACTATTTACTGCAAATCCGAAATCCAGAAAAGGTCGACCAATTTATAGAGCTACAAAAAGAGCTACAAATGATGGGTAATGATACTTACTGAATGACTTCCCTGGTGCAGTTGTCAGGATTATTTTTGCTCGTTTAATAGACAAACACCTGAAGGCTGTTGGAATGTGCAGTTTAATGGCTGATGCAGTCATGGATTTATCCATGTTAATTACATGTGTGCTCCCTTATACACCAGAGCAGAATACTGAGGCTTAAAGGATGCATTTGGAAAGCTTTTATCCATAGGTTCACTTTTTCAAAGGAATCTCAAAGGATTTTCCATAAACATGTGCTTCCCTCTAGTGGACACTAAATACATAGCTGAATTACTGACATCCAAGAAATAGCTGATTAACAATGTTCAAGTTTATTTGCTTATGAAACTCCTGGCCATTTCCTATAAATGTAAGACTTCCTTACTGCAATTAGAAGTGATTTTGATTCATTCCCATCCTCCATAAATATTAACTATTACGAACTACTATTTCCAATATTAAAAATTACAGCAATGAATTAAAGTGCCTAGTCTCACAGAACTATTACAATAAGGAAGACAATGAAAAATAAATGCATTACTTGGTAATAAATGTCAGTGTTAATATATTCACAGAAAACCACTTTGGGTAAGGTAAGGAAGATGGTTTGACTATGGGGTTGGGGGAAGGGGTGGAAGAGGTTTGAGCGCTCTTTTACAAAAAGGATGTCAAAAAAGAACTTCCTGATGTGATGACATCTGACAGAGCAAGCTGAATGGAAACACAGAAGAGCATTACAGAACCAGGATCCAGAGGACCCTCAATGAGAACATGCAAACTTTCTAAAGCTACAAGTCAGTTTAACACAATGGCTACTATGTAATGATTATATGACAACTCAGAAGGAATGAAGGCAGAGTGTTGATTATATGGAAATCAGAAACAGCCTTCTGTGTAACTCCAAAAAATCTAATCCAGACTTACCTCCTCTACCAGTTGGACACCATAATCCCTTTTAAGTGGCTGGATGGTCACACCTCTCCCATTGACAAGCTGAGTTAAGTCAATAGGTTGAGTAGGATCAATTCGACCCAAATCAATCAGATATTGCAGTCTGTAGAGACTCAAAGGCTGATACTGGCGTCTGAAGCTACAGAACAAGGAAGTGACAGTTGGAAAACTCAAACTTATTCCAAATCAACTCAAAGCTCTATACTGTGTTTTCTTTCATCAATTTAAATGGTTTAATAAAACCCTCTTGAGAAGAAAAACACATAAAATATTGCTTGACTTCTGGTGATGAAACAAATATTTCCTTTGTTTCACTAAAAATAATTTGCCTTTCTAAGCATTTACTTAATTCATTTACACAAATAACAAATTCATCCCACTATTTGAATTATACATTAAAGGAGCTCAAAGTAACACTGGTAGTCATTTATTGGGTGACTAAATGGGTCAGATTTTTATATATATTATTGCTAAGCCTTTAAACGCCCACAAGAGCAAGTCTATTTATCTCCATTTAGCAGGTCTGAGTGCAACACCTGGGCCTTTTTCCTACTAATCCAGCCTAAATTTCATTACCAAAAATGGTTCAGAGAACATTAGCAAAAGTTGCCTTAAAGTGAATTTAAATTTCTACCAAGCTATTCTTTAGGTGACTCTCAATTAAAATTAGGCATTTTTACTTTAAAAAGCAAACCAACCTACCTATGTCCTTCATTAAACCCGTATTTTGGAATTCGGATATAAAATGGGGTCTGTCCTCCCTCAAAGCCCAGGCGGGGCCGGGTTCCTCTCTGCCGTTCTCCTTTGTGGCCTCTGCCACATTTTCTACCTCTTCTACGACCTCTTGGTCTTCTTTCCTACAAATAAGAGAATTTTAAGATCTACAGATGCATTTTTAAAAACTGTAGTTCTCCCTTTTGTTGTTATGCCACACATCAAATCAACCAGTATTAGCTAACACAGCTACTAGAGGCCAAGCACGGCTCTAGCTGCTCTAACCTCCAAACAATCTAAATCAGCATCTTTGCCTCTGAAGACATTGTTAATTCTTGTAACCAAAGTCCAAGTTGTGTTTCAAAGGCAAAGTTCCAAAGATGGAATGGGAAAAAGGATTTCACGATAAGCTGGAACTGGAAAAAATCCTAGAATTAAACACCCATAATAACGTTAACGTATTATGCAAGAACACTTATTTTGAAATTAACTGTAAATGTTATTTCATTTAAAGATTTACCAAAACTTTAAAAAATTACTTGACATAAACAATGAATTGATGTTTAAATTAACAGTATGCCAACTAACAGTTTTTCTAGCTATGTTCTGTGATTTGCAGACGAGACATCTAATGTAATCAATTCAAATCTTTCCCAAGTAGATAAAGGTATGCTGGGAAAGCACTTCATTTTAAACCAAGTTTGAATGAGACAATCGCTCTAGTTTCTGCGACTTCGCTCCTCCGCCCTAATTAACACACGTATACTTTTAAACATACACCTTATTAAGAATTGGGACCAAGTGGGAAGATTAGCCTCTGTGCGGTTACGGAGAAACGGAGCTCGGCAGCACTGCGTTCACCTCCAACACCCTTATGGAAGGAGTCCCCGCGAGCCACCGGAGGGAGGGCCGCTTCACCGTCCCCGTCCCCCAGCGCGGCTCCGCACCGCCACCAGCTATTTACCGGTTTCCTAGAGCCTGGGTTCGGCTTTAGGTTGGCCAGGCTTACACGAGGTAAGGCCCGGAGCAGGTCCAGGGCCCGGGGCCCACCGCTCTGCCCTGGACCCGCCATGACCCAGCCAGCCAGGGCCTCCGAGAGCGCTCGGAGCCGCCTGGGATCCCACGTGGCCTCGCAGCGCTGCTCTACGGCCGCGGTCCCGCCCCTGTCGCACTTCCGGCCGGCTGCCGCGGGGCGTGCCGGGAGCCTGGACTCTGGCGACCGCTGAATCGACCACGGGGCTTTGCTTTGAGACATGGTGCCCGGACCGTTCCGGGCACGGACTTTGGACACTTTCTCCCGCCACACGGAAGCGCGGGTTGAAGCGCAGTGCGTTGGAGACCCTGGGTCCCTGATGGGCCGGGCGTGTGTGGTCTTATAATCTGTAGTCTTTAAGGGGCAGTACCTTCTCTGATCTTAACGAGAATACAGTAACACTAGATTATCAGCTTAGAGCTTCGCGCATTGCACCCCGTGAGATTCGAAAATAATACCAAGGATCCAGCTCATAATACCTAGCTCATACCGACCTGTGAATGAGCTTCCCACGATGCGTTCTTGACCGAGTCACCGAGACAATCACCACTTACTATTAATGACAGAAGCCACGCTGGGCGCTTCCGCTGTTGTCAGACGCATATTAAATCATCCTTATTCGATCTAACTATTAACAACTAGTGGAGGTAGATGTTACAACCTTTTACAGACTGAGGGTAAGGCTTGCCAAGGTCAGGTAGGTCTCAGTAAGCGGCAGAGCCAGGATTCAAACCTAACTGCTTCCTATTATAAAAGTATTTTTTATAATATAAAATGGAATATCTGCAGCACAAAATACATAACATAGTCACTAAAAAAAATGAGCTTCCTTATTTTTCTCTTACGTGAGTGTTGCTTTTTCTTTTATTCTTATATTTCACTGTCTTGCTAGCGCTCCTCTTTGTTCCTATTAATGATCACAGAGTGAACGTGAGAAATAAAATTTTGAAGGTCAGCTGCTTCTATGTTTAAACCTTTTAAAAATTATTTTAAGTCAAGTATAAAGTACAGAAAGTTTGATTCGTTCCTTTACCTAAGCAATTAATTATGAGCAAGTCACAGAAGTTGTTACTGAAAAATACACATGGATAAAGACAGGATCTTTCTCCCAGGTTGTTTGAAATCTAGTAGGGAAACTTCCCAAAACAATATTTTTTTTAATTAAGTTTTTTTTTGAGAGTAGGCTTATTGTAAACTTAATAGCACAAATACAAGAAAAACAGGTATATGAGTTCTATAAAACAATATTAAGATTAAATCCAGACTCTATTTAAAAGTCCAAAGAATATATAGGAAAAAAAAATAGCTAGTTCCTGCCTTTATGGGTCTCAGTTCAACATATTTAGTCATCTTTCTGTCAGAAATGTAATACTTCTTGAAAGAAAGTTGCAAAATATGTTGCAAAATGTGCCCTAAAGTTCTGAAAGATATGCATTTTTTTTCGCTATCTGGAAAATCTTTGCATTAAGTAATGAACTTCTGGATCAGTGTTAATACCAATAATGTTTTTTATCATGGAAAAAAATTTGTTGAATAAATGAAATACAGGAAATATAAAACAATGTGCACACTTCTTGGAAGTAGATGCTCTTTGTTGTGTAAGTTGTATAAAGTGATTGGTGGACATCAGCTAATAATAGTGGAAATAATAATTGTTATTGTAGCTACCTGTTTGTTTATCCCATATCCAACATTGTTGATTAAGCAAACAAAACTGACAAAGTAATTTGATGAGTTTTCATCTGTGTTGTAAGAATGTAAATTAAGGGTGTGTGGTGTGTAAGTCATCAATCCTTACCTTAAGCCTATAGAAGTTTTACAACATCATCACTGCCTGATAATACTTATAAGCCCCCACATGCTTGGGGTATTGTGCTATACCTTGTTTAAATCCTGTTAAGGAGACCTTGTAATAAGAAAACATCTCAGCAACTATTTAAGGTCCATTCTGATTCCAGCTGCAGTTCATAGGGACCACTGAATCATTCATGATATAAAAAGAATGAAAGATGATATAATTTGAAGTCCCTCAGGAAGTCCTCTTTCTCAAACACTCCAAATGATCTTGCCCCACTTATTGCAGTGCCTTGACAGTCTATCTACACAGATTAACTCCTTTGAGCTCATTATTTAAAATGAAATTTTTCAAAGTGGGGTGGAGAATGAGAGTGGGGGAAGAAAATAAAAGTATAAATTTACATGAGGTACTTGGCATGAACCCTAATGATACTACATTGTGAAGTGAAGTCTGATCATCTTAACTGTTTCTGAAATTAAAAAATGACAAAACAAAACAAAAACATGCACATGAAACTCTCCCATCTAATCTCCCTAAATGAGATCATATATTAAATAATATCTTGGCAGGGATGGGATCAGGGGGAGGAAAGGAGTTTCAGTTATTAGATTATTACTGACTTTTACTATGAACCAAGAACAAGTCCTTCTTAGAATGGCAACAAGAATAGGCTAATTTTGTGATGATCCAAGTTGAGGAGCAGAAAACAACTGCAGATGGAATTTTGCTTAGTGAAGGTGAGAGGATGCCAGGGCAGGAGAGCAGTGAGTCCCTTTGATATTGGTAGAAAACAAATACTCAGTTGAGAAGAAGTCATGGAAAGGAGCTGGAAGGAAATGTCACTTGGGTAGAAACTGACTGGTTTTATCAAAGTTTGGTCCTGACTTAAAGGTCTTAATTCACACCTAGTATCTGTTTTAATTTTAATTAAGGTATCGTAATGTGTACAAATGTTAACAAAAAAAATCAGATTGCACAGAAAGGCCTGTAATGAGAAACAGGAGTTTTCCGTAGACAATCACTTTTAATTTTCTGTGTTTATTTCTTCTGGTGGTTGCGTCCATATTTATAAATTAAAATGTCTCTATCACTCTCCAAGAAGGAATTAGTGGTTACCTGTCGGAGCCTGCTGGCAGGAGTAGAACACGTCCTGAGTGGGGGGCTGCAGGCTGTATATACAAAATAACAGGAGGACAGACTGTCTGGTGCAGAATGCCGACGAGGCTTTAATGTATACAACTTTTATACAGGAGTAAAGGAGAAATAGAGGTTAAGTTACTATAGTTAAAGGTAAATCTTAATGACTAGCTAGAGGATATAGAATAAAGAAATCTGATAACACTGGGGATAATATTCCAGGCCACTTTTGTCATGATTCCGGTAGGCGATAAATCAGTGTAAAAGGAGAAAGGGTCAATAAACAGGTAAAATGGCAAACAAATCCAAAATGGCTGTACTTCTGCTCAGTATGCTTCTGGCATAGGCACCCACATCTCCCCCTTCTTTATTTTTTTATGACCCACATAGACTGTGTCTGTCTTAGGTTGATTCAGCATAGAGGAAGTCCTTACCCGTCATTGGACATCAGACAGCTAGGTCAGTGTCCTGTCTTAGGTCAGTACTTCTCTTGCTGATCTTACCCGTCATTGACTATCCAGTCTTTTGGCACAGTAGGTCTGGGAGGACAAGTATAAAGGGCCTATGCAATCCTCCGAAAGCTCTCGCAAGACCATCAATTATTTTACGGAGGATGATAGGTAGCACTAAAAGCAGAATGAAAAATAATACAGCATAAAAAATCAAAGTACTCAAAAATTCCTTGGTAGAAGCCCAAGTGGAACCATAGCACTTAGATTTTGCAAAAATTCTTGTGCTAGTTTTTCTGGAGTCAGATCTAAATTTGCCTCTTGGATAGTTATTATCTCTTTATGTAGCTTTCTTAGGTCAAGTGTTTCATTCTCATGTTCCCAAACTCCTAGCAGGTGGGCCCTCACCTTATCCCAAGGGTAGTTAGTATTATTATACTTAAGCGCGGTAACACAAATAGAGCTATAATCTGCATGACATTTCAGAAGATTCCAAGTTTTCAACACATTAACTTGATCACCCAAGTAAAGCACCATTTGCTCTAAGGCCTGGAGCTTATGTTCCACTTTGGAATCAATTGATTCTTGGGTGGCCCAGGCAAGAGACACATTATGAGCCAGATTATCTACAAAATCTGCAGTCTGAATTTTTGAAGTAAGTACTACCGCGGTAGACACAGTGGGCAGTAAAAGACTCAGGAGTGCAATTATGCCTATTATGATGAGCCCTGCGGCTCTTTTTTTGTCTCATCATGAATTCTTGGTTGATAAGAGTGAGGGCTTTATACCCTTTTTCTGAAAACCAATCCCCAGACATATTGACAGCTGTCATTACAAAAGACGTTTGATTGACAATCAAAACAGTCTGATTTTCTGATAGAGAAGTTACACAGGAAGTAAAGTTACAGTTATTACAGCTAACATTGAATTTTGAATTATTCCCCACATTTATATTGATATCCTTGATTAATAGAAGATAAGGGGGATTGACACAAGCAAGCACAGTAAAATCTTTTGCATTATTATTAAAACCCCACTCTTCATTTTGATCATTCATGTTCACCCTTCGTCCTGATGCAGCTGCCAGCTTCCAAATATAAGTTTGAGGATGCGCATTACTAGACCACCACATTCCAGCCATCAGCTGATGATCTGAACAGTTATCACAGGTAGACCAGTCCCAATAGTGCCCTGTTGACATATTACACTTTTGGGGTTTTTTTTCTACACAACGGGTCCAAGATAGTTGCATTAACGCTCCTATTCTCTGTGCCACAATAAGGCACTTGCTGAGGGGGAAGAGGATGTCCATGGTCATAGTCACATTTGGATTTACTCTTGGAATCGTTCGTCATCCCAGGACAGGACATATTCACTGCGGGCATGAGCACTGTTCCCTTTGTTGTCCATAACCGCACAATGTAACATTGATACAATTGTCAGAAGGCCCAGCACGGAAGCACACCGGCATTCCTTTTCTTTCAGCTGAATAATTCTGATAAGGGCTCAGGGCAGGCGAATTCCTGGAGGTGGAAGGATGGCCCAGAATCCTGGTATCATTGACCTGGACAATGATCTCCGGGCCGTCCCAAACCGCTGGGGGGAGGATCGGAGGGTCTGGCACAAATGCCCAGTGTGTGCGGTTGGTTCTCCTGGTGGTCAGCAGGCGCTGAGGAGGATGAGCATCAGCCTGGCGAGCAAGCCTTTCGGGGAGCCACCTGGCACCATCTGCGTCCTGGGGAAAAACACAAACATGCCCTCGTCCCCAGATTAGCACCGGATCTGGGCCATTCCATTGACCTGTGAGAGGATCCCTCCACCTCACCACAGCATATTAATCTGTTTTTGGATGCCAAAATCTATCTGCTGCAGACCTGCTCTGTGCATCCATGGTAAGGAAGTTTAAAATAAAAAGTGCATGGTTTAAATAATTTGTGGGAGTTTCTGGGTATAACTCCCCCTTTTTTATTCTTTGAAGCTGATGCTTCAGGGTACTGTGTGTCCTTCCCACAATACCTTGTCCTTGGGGATTGTAAGGAATACCTGTTTTGTGAAAGATTTGGAATTGCTTGCAGAAATGCTGAAATGCGCGGCTGGTATAGCCGGTCCCATTGTCTGTTTTAATCTCTTTTGGCACTCCTGTAATGCCAAAGCATTTTAAACAATGGGCAACAATGTGTTTAGTGGCTTCTCCAGTTTGTGCTGTAGCCATGATGAAGCCAGAATAGGTGTCTATAGGAACATGGACATACTTAAGCTTCCCAAACTCAGGTATTTTTGTAACATCCATCTGCCACAGCTGATTAGGCATAATGCCCCAGGGATTAACTCCCTGGTGTTGAACAGTATGGTGAGTGGGACATCTGGGACATTGCTTCACTATCTGTCTGGCAGCCTCTCGAGAAATTTGGAATTGTTGTCTTAAGCTCTGACTATTTTGATGATGTAAAGCATGAGATTGCTGGGTTTGCTGTAATTGAGAGAGGAAAACATTGTGAGTAGCAATGTCAGCCTCAGCATTCCCAGAGGATAAGGCACCTGGTAGGCCTGTGTGTGCTCTAATGTCCTACAAAGTGGGGGACTTTGAGATTGTGTATGTGTATTTGTATCTGGGTGAATAAATTTCTTATTTCTATATTGAGAGATTCTATAGCTGCAGTAGTTTCTAAGGGGGGAATGGCTTTTGCAATATATTGACTGTCTGTCCATAAGTTAAAAGGCTCAGAGGCGGCAGCAGAGAACAAAGCTGCAACAGCGCGTAGTTCTGCTATTTGTGCTGAAGAGGTGGGACTAAAAAATGTGGAAGTTTGGTTTTTAAATATAAAGACAGATTTTCCATTTGAAGAGCCATCACTAAACGCATTCTCAGCTCCTTCAATAGGTGTTTTACGCACTTTTTTTGGAAAAATTCTTGTATGTCTGCAAATTGAAGCAACTTATTATTGGGCGTATGGGTGCCTATCTGTCCTGTAAAGTCGGCAAATGCCAGCCCCCAAGCATCAGAAGAGGCAAACAACCAAGTAATATGATCCTTCTTAAATGGGACCCTGATGTAATTTGGATCTCTGCCAAAGTATCTACGCGCATTCTCTCTAGCAAGTTGAACTACGGCAGAGACCGCTTCATGGTAAGGGGTAAGTGCTTTTGCAGGTGAAACAGGGAGGTATATCCACAAACGAGGTCCTTCCTGCCATATTACAGCAGTCAGGGTATGTGAGGAAGCCAACACATAAACTTCTAAATCTTTTGAATAATCAATATATGAAAGTTGCTGATTCTCTATGGCCTGTTCTACCTTTTCCAAGGCAGCTCTCCCTTCAGGAGTGAGTGTTCTGGCAGAAGTTGGGTCGGGAATCACCTTTTAAGATTTCGAACAAAGGCTTTAATTCTCCTGTAGATAATTTTAAATGAGGTCGGATCCAGTTTATATCCCCTAGTAATTTCTGAAAATCACTCAATGTCTTCACATTCTTTTCTCAATTGTATTTTCTGAGGTAGAATGACCTTTGGATATAGAGTTTTTCCTAAATATTGAAAAGGCGGCTGAGTTTGAATCTTCTCTGGAGCAATAACAAGCCCTGCCTTAGCTAAATCATTCTATATAGAACTGAAGGTTGCAAGAACTATCCCCTCATTCTGATGAGCAATGAGTGTATCATCCATATAATGTATAATATACACTTGTTTATATTTTTTTCTGGTTAATTCTATAGCCTTGGCTACAAACTTTTGGCAAAGGGTCGGGCTATTTGCCATACCCTGAGGAAGAACTTTCCACTGATAACGTTTCATGGGTTCTTTAAAATTGACAGATGGCACACTAAAGGCAAATCTTTTATTATCTATTTCTGTCAAACGGATGGTATAAAAGCAATCTTTTAGATCCAATATTATTTTAAAGGTGCCCTGCAGAATAGCAGATAGGGAAGGGAGCCCAGGTTGTAATGCCCCCATTAATTCCATAGTCTCACTAACCCATCTCAGGTCTTGTAACAACCTCCATTTTCCTGATTTCTTTTTTACCACAAATGTAGGTGAATTCCAAGGTGAATTAGACGGTTCTATATGACTGCGGTCGAGTTGCTCCTGCACTAGCACCTCTGCCGCTTGTATTTTTTCATTTGAAAGCGGCCACTGATCCACCCATACAGGAGTATCACTGAGCCACGTTATAGGATCTGCATGGGGAGCAGGAGTCTCCGAGGCCTCTATTAAAAATATCCTAGTCCTTGTCTATCAGTTCTAGGTCAAGGGATTGTAGGCTGAACGATGCCTTGTCCCTCAGTCCCAAGACCTTGGGATGGAAGGAGCCCTTGATCTAATAATTGTGTAGTAATTTTATCATTGGGACTATAAAGATAGACTCCCATCTCTTTCATGACATCTCTTCCCCATAAGTTGACCGGAAGGCCGGCAACTATGTATGGCTGAAAGCTGCCACTGTGATTTTCATCATCCCTCCACAACAGAATGTCAGCACTCTGTTCTGAATTTTGACTTTGTCCTATGCCTTGAAGGTGTGTCACTGTAGGTTGTTTAGGCCACTCATAGGGCCATTGATCACTGGCAAAAACAGATATGTCAGCTCCAGTATCTAGGAGCCCTATTATTCTTTTTCCTCTATGGTTAAAGTTAACTCTGGGCGTTTATTGCCAATAGGTTGAACCCAATACGCATCAGACGAGCCAAAATCCGCCTGACCTCTTTTATCCTTTATATATTTGTTTGGAGATTCTACTTTTGGTATGAGAACCAATTGTGCGATTCTCTGAGGGGATTGAATGACTGTTATGGCTGTTGGAGAGTGAGCCATAATTTTTATTTCTCCCTCATTACCTGGGTCTATCACACCTGGTGCTACTAAAAGGCCTTTCATCGTGGCACTGCTTCTGCCTAATAATAATCCTACACATCCAACAGGGAGTGGGCCATACACTCCTGTGGGAAGGGCCTGCATGCCCATCTCTGGGGTTAGTACTGTGTAGGAGGAGGGACTGAGGTCCAGTCCTGAGCTGCCTGAGGTAGCTTGGTAGAGGTCACAAACAGACTTCCTTGCCTTGGGACGAAGGCTTGAAGAGCCCCATAACACTGTTTCGGGGCCTGGGGCTGGCCCCTCCTCCCGTTTCCCGAATTAGATGAAAGAACATTCCCACCCTTGTCCTTTTTAGAGTAACACTCATTGGCCCAATGTTTTCCCCTTTTATAATGAGGGCAGAGGCCCATAGGCTTATCCCCTGATCTGGAACTGTCTCCCTTATTCCCATGCGGGAATTGCCTCACCTGATGTCCTACATGTCCACAGCCGAAACAACTGCCTGGAGGGCCAGGAGTATGTTTTGACCCTTTAGTCTTTTGTTGGAAGAGGACCTCTTTAACTGTCTTTCCCTGAAGGGCCACGGCCATAGCAAGGCCTTGGGTATAAGAAGGGCCTATATCAGAGCAGAGTCTCATGTAATCAGAAATGGTTCCTTTTTTCCTGAAAGGTCTAAGAGCTGCTTGACATGCAGAATTTGCATTCTCATAGACCAGCTGCTGTTTTACAAGAAGGAGACCAGCATCAGCATCTCCTGTTAGTCTACTTGAGGTCTGCATCAAGCAAGAGACAAAATCTTGAAAAGGTTCATCCGGCCCCTGCCTGATCTTTGAGAGGTCCTCTGACCGTGCTTGGGCCCCAGAGGGTAACTTCATCCAAGCTCTCTTAGCTGCAGCATCAATCTGTGCATAGGCTGCAGGGTCTAAATCTAGCTGTCTATTGAGGTTGCTATATTGTCCTTCCCCCATCAGCATTTCAAAGGTGACTGGGTGGTTCTGGGCTCTATTAATATTGGCTGTTTTCTGACACTGCTCAGCATACTCTGACCTCCACAGCAAATAATCTCCTCCACTAAGGCAGGCCCTAGCAATTGCCTTCCAATCTGAAGGTGGAAGGGCATCAGCGGAGAGGGCCTCAAGCATAGCCTGGGTAAATGGGGCAGTAGCTCCATAAGAATAAGCAACTTCCAACTCCTTAAGCTGTTTAAAATGAATAGGTTGATGAACCCTATGTCTGACCCCTTGTGCATCAACTTCCTCAAAAACGGGACAAGCCACGAAACCCATGGTGTCTTCTCCCCTATCTGGGGCCTGTTGTATAGCCTTTTGGAAAGGGAAGAGCTGTTGTAACGGCAACAGCTGTTGCTTTTCCGGTCTGGGTTTTAAAGGTGACACGGCAAAAGTGGTTGGAGGAGGGGGATTGAGTCCTGCAACAACTGAAGAGGGGTGTAGGGGGAGAATATTTTAAGGTTCCTTCAGCTATTAACTTACTAAAAATTCTACATAGACAAATTTCAGGTAGGGGCGCATAATTGTTTCCGGGCCTCTTAAGGTCTCTCAGGGATTCCTTGTCGCCTTCCCATTCCCCTTCATCAGCCACCTCTGGATATATGGGTTCTGGTGGTGCTGCAGGCTCAGGCCCTGGAGTATTTTCACTGTGGGATCCTTCCTTGCTCCTTGGTCCCTTGTGCTCTTCATGCCTTGGGTCGAGGCTATCCCCGATTAAAGACCAGAGTGAAAAGGCGTCTACGGGGACCTTCTCAGGGCCATGAGTTTCAAAATGGGCCTGCAGAGCTTCCCCAACTTTTGCTCAAAGTTTAAGATCAACGGTTCCTTCCTCAGGGAACCACAGACAAATCTTTTCTATAAAATCTAAAAATTGTAAAAGTTGTTGCTGACTTACTCAGGCTCCGTGATTTTTCAGCATATTTTTAAGCATTTGAGCAAAAAGTGAGCGGCTACTCCTGTTCCCCATATTATAGATGAATCTACTTTTTTTTAAATATAATTTATTTTATTATCATTAATCTACAATTACATGTGCAATATTACGGTTATTAAACTACCCCTTCATCAGGTCCCCCCCACCAACCCCATTACAGTCACTGTCCATCAGCGTAGTGAGATGCTATAGAATCACTACTTGTCTTCTCTGAGTTGTACTGCCCTACCCATGCCCCCCCAACATTACATCTGCCAATTGTAATGCCCCTTTTTCCCTCTTATCCCTCCCTTCCCACCCATTTTCCCCAGTCCCTTTCCCTTTGGTAACTATTAGTCCGTTCTTGGGTTCTGTGAGTCTGCTGCTGTTTTGTTCCTTCAGTTTTTTTCCTTGTTCTTATACTCCACGTATGAGTGAAATCATTTGATACTTGTCTTTTTCGGCTTGGCTTATTTCACTGAGCATAATACCCTCTAGCTCCATCCATGTTGTTGCAAACGGTAGGATTTGTTTTCTTCTTATGGCTGAATAATATTCCATTGTGTATATGTACCACATCTAGATGAATCTACTTTTACACTTCTATTAAACTAAAGACAAGCGACAGAGTCAGTGAGAAGTGAAAGAGAAAGAGAAAGCAGGAGCTCTCGCATGGACACCCAGTCGGGCTGTCGGGGTCCAATTCCAGACCCATGAGCTTTGGAGCAGTCACTGAGGTGTAGCCCCAGCCAGACCCCCGCAGTCGCCCCCGGCCTTCCTCGGTCCTTCGCGTCCAAAAAGAGCGTCCTGAAAAGAATCCCGTTCTCCACTCAGCGAACGTTCCCAGGGAATCTGCGGGATTTGCTGAGGGTGTCACAGGAGAACCTGTCGCTCGAGTCTTAAGAACAGCAGCCGGGCTATTCCCTTTTAACTGGCTGACGAGCACCTGTTTGTATTTCTTTTAAAAGGTAAGCGAAAGAGAAGGTATAAGTCGCCCTTTTATTATGCGGGCTTCACCTCTTTGGGTTCCTGTTCTTACCACCGTCCCCACATTCCATCGGTCGTGGAGCTGCGTCTTGAGCGTAGCGCTACTTCTTCCTCGGTGGCTCCTTGATGAAGTCACCGTACTCAGGTCCCTGTTCGGGCGCCACTTTCTGCCGGAGCCTGCCGGCAGGAGTCAAACAGGTCCTGAGTGGGGGCGTCAGGCTGTATATACAAAATAACAGGAGGACAGACTGTCTGGTGCAGAATGCCGACGAGGCTTTAATGTATACAACTTTTATACAGGAGTAAAGGAGAAATAGAGATTAAATTACTATAGTTAAAGGTAAATCTTAATGACTAGCTAGAGGGTATAGAACAGAGAAATCTGATAACACTGGGGATAATATTCCAGGCAGCTTTCATCATGATTCCGGTAGGTGATAAATCAGTGTAAAAGGAGAAAAGGTCAAGGAACAGGTAAAATGGCGAACAAATTCAAAATGGCTGTACTTCTGCTCAGTATGCTTCTGGCATAGGCGCCCACAGTTACCAAAGGGGAGGGGTGTTGGAGGGAGAAGGGTATTGAGAGGTATTATGTTTAGTACACATGGTGTGGGGGATCACCGGGAAAACAGTGTGGCACAGAGAAGGCAAACAGTGAATCTGTGGCATCTTACTACACTGAAGGACAGTGACTGCATTGGGGTATGGGTGGGGACTTGATAATATGGGTAAATGTAGTAACCACATTGTTTTTTCGTGTGAAACCTTCATAAGAGTGTATATCAATAATACCTTAATAAAAATTAAAAAAAAATCAAGGTAGGCTTCCTAGGAAAGATAAGTACTTAAAAAAAAAGTCACTATCACTACTTGTTTTATCAATTTTGATATTGTATATTCACTTGTCTTATGCTAGATGAAGATTTAGATCACTTAAACTATTCCTAGTATTTTAGTTCTCTTATGGTAAACTGTGTAATTGAAATAATGTAAGTACCTTAAATATTTCTTGGATTTTCAACATTCAAAATTAAACACTAGCTCCTCACTCTGTACGGTGAAGATACTGACATGCCCAAACTCTCACACTCCTTTGCTTCCTCTACTTTCCAGCTTCTGTTAAGTATATATTTTCTTTAACATTGCCATGGACTGTAATGTACATTTTAAATAATCTTTTAGTGTAAATAAGAAGCTACAACAATTAGTAGCTGCTCTCTCTAAAGCAATTTTCAGTGTTTCCCCTTTTCCTGGTCACAAAGAACTGGCTTTTAGGCTAACAGGTTTTCTTTAACTTTATGATCACAAACCTCAAATTGGTCATCCTCTTCCAGTGTTTGGAGAAAACTTACTTTTTCACTCTCTATGATGACTATTTTTTTTATCTTCTCTCTCTCTCTCAGCCAATGATTTTCTCTTGCACTTTAAGAAAAGAAGTCATGAGATAGGCAGTATCTTTCACATCCCACAACTAAATGCACAATCCTTCCTATCATTGTATTCAGCCTCTATATCCTGTAAGAGAAGGAAATGGTTTTCTCCTGTTAGTAGTCTTTCCACTCCCACACCTGGACTGTGATTTAGACTCCCACACCTCCTACCTGCTTAAGGATTTTGCTGTTTTGATTATCCCCTGTATTCCCGGCATCATCTATCTTTCCTGGTCTCATTAGCATATAAAATGCTCTAATGTGGCTTGTCTTAAAAAAACAAAAAACACTTTTCTTCACCCCATCATCCCTCCCTATTCCTCCAGCTGTGCCCATTTCTCCACTTTCACAGCAAAACTCAGGAGAGTTCTACATGGGCCGTCTCCATTTCCTCCTCTTTGATTCATGCATTTTCCTATGAATAACCTCTATATTGCCAAATTGGACAAGAAATGCAAATCAAAACCACAATGAGGTATCACCTCACACATGTTAGCTTGATTATGACCAAAATATCATAAGATATGTGTTGGCAAGGATGTGGAGAAACTGGAACCCTTGTGCTCTGGGTAAGAGTGTAAACGGTGCAGCTACTATGGAAAACTGCATAGAGTTTCCTCAAAAAATTAAAAATAGAAGTACAATATCCCACTCCTGGGCATATATACAAAATTGAAATCAGCATCTCAAAGAGATATGTACACTCTGATGTTTACTGCGGCACTATTACAGTAGCCAAAATATGGAAGCAACCCAAATGTCCACTGACTGACAAATGGATAAAGAAAATGTGGGATATACATACAACTAAATATTATCCAGACATTAAAATTAAGGAAATCCTACCATTTGTGACAACATAGTGGAAGACATTATGTTAAGTGAAATAAGTCAAGTCACAGAAGGACAAGTATTGACTGCATAGTTCTCTTGTACAAGTTTATCTAAAATAATAAACTTAACATAAGCAGGAAATAGATTAGTGGTTGCAAGGGATGGAAGTGGGGGAGATGGAGAGTCGTTGGTCAAGGGTTATAAAGTTTCAGTTAGGTAGGATGCGAAAGTCCTAGAGCTCTACATTATAACATCTTGCCTATGGTTAACAATATGGTATTGTCCACTTAAAAACTTGCTAAGAGGGTAAATTTTATGTTAAGTGTTTGTGGATAAAGTGAAGGTTCCTATGGCCAGGATTCTCACCTGGCCCTGGTCGGCCTGCTCACTACACTCATGTGGGCAATACATTCTTATTGACTCTATATAATAAAGAGCTCCACTCAGTGCTCTGGGCGACACGGTGGCATAGCTGCACGGCTGCACAACTGCAAGAGAGCAGAGGCTGGAGCGGTGGCAGCGCCGAGGACTGAGACAGGTGGCTGTGGAGGCAGAGAGGCCCAGAGGCAGAGACCGGCTTGCAGCATGTAGACTCTCTCTGAGTGGATGGGATTCTAGTGATTGACCTGGCACCATGGGAATAAAGTTGAGTATAAACCCTTTCACCGCAAGAACGTTCCATTGTTATTTTTCGGTCTCATTGAATCCATAGTGAATTTGTCTGAGGCTGAAACCCATTGGCAAGACAGTGTTCTTGTCACACAAGAAAAGCAAGGGCACACAAGAAATCTTTGGGAAGGGATGGATACGTTTATTACCATGATTGTGGTGATAGTATCATGGGTGTAAGCATTATATCCACACTTACCAAAATGTATACATTAATATGTATAATTTTTGTACATTATGCATTTTCCTATGAATAACCTCAAAAAATCTGAAAAATAGAAAGTTTCTGTTCTTTTAAGTTCAAGGCAGTTGACCACTCCCACCTTGAAATATCTTCCTTGTTTGGTGTCTGGATAATCCACATTTCTGGTTTTCTTCATCCTGTTTGACCTCTCTCAGTTTTACTAGCTCCTCCTACACTCTCTGACCTCTAAACATTGAGAAAAAAATTCTTCTGTGCCCATTTTCTACCACAGTTATCTTAAATGATTTTTAAATTTTCAGATTTATATCTGCATCCCAAATCTGAGTTCAACATGTATACATACATTCAGCTGTTTAATTGATATCTTCACTAGGATGCCTTATCATCATCAAAGAGAATTCTAGATTTCCAACTCTCTGCCATAATCCCCTCAAAGGCTTTTCCTATAGTCCCCATCTCAGTAAGTGGCCCCTCCATTTACACAGTTATTAAAGCCAGAAACCTGACAGTCATTCTGGATGCCTCTCTTTGCATATTTTCCACATCAACATGACCTGTCTCTTTAATCAACAAACACCATGCTGGTTCAACCCACCAACATTTTGCCTAGAACAATGCTACAGTCTACTGACATCTATTTTCACTTTCACTGTGGACCCTTCCAGTCCTTTCTCCAAAAGTATTCAGTCTCATTCCCCTTCAGTGATTTCACATTGCACTTAGAATGCAAACTTCTTACCATGGTCTATAAGAATCAAGCTAATCTGATTCCTCCCTGTCTCTCTATCCCCAAAGTGCTGGGGATACTGCAGTGAACAGAATAGGCAAGTTCTAAGTTCTGTTCTCATGGATTTTTTTTTTTGGTGGGGGTATACAATAAACAAGTATAAATAAATAAATAAATAAAACTTTCTGAGAGTAAGGAGTACCATGAAGACAATTAAACTGAAGATTGTGTTAGAAAGCAACTGGTATTTGTGGTGGCTTATAGCCTGAGTGATCAAGGGTTGCCTTTCTCAAGGGACATTTGAATTGAATGATATAAAGGAATTTGTAGAACTTTCTAAGCAAAGGTTTATTTCTTTCCTGTTTTTTTTTTTTGCTGTTGTTCTTTTAATTTTATTTATTTTTCTATAACTAGTGAAGTTGGATATATTTTAGCATGCTTATTAGCCATAATGAGTTTTGTCTCTTTCTCAAAAACTTTGTAAGTCTGTTAACTACCCGTATATTGCAAACACTTTTTCTTAGTTTTCTTCTTTTCAGTTTCCACATGCTTTGGACTTTTTGTTTATTGAGGTCCATACAATAAAATGTACAAATATTAATATACATCTTAATTAATCTTGGCATGTATATCCACTCATGTAACTATCACACAAATCAAGATATCAAACATTCTCACTAATTTTTTTTCCCCTTTCACCTACTTCACCCATTCCTCTTTATGGGTAATAGTGGGTGGGGTGCTCACAGAAATGACATGAAAACCCTGAAGAGGCAGTCAGACCTGGAGACTAATATGCCATTATAATAAAGGGAAATAAATCTGTGGAGAAATAAAGACAAAGGAAAAGGGTTTTGAGCTTCTGGGGTAGTAAATTATAGTAAAGTAAATATATGGGGAAACAAATGGAAGATAAAGGTTATTCGGTAAAATTGTTTGCGCAGGTCCATCTTGGTGCCAACTTTCTGCTTTCTTTGTGGTGATAAAACTTCCCCCGAGGAGGGGATTTATGGGAATCCTCATTTCTCAGAAGTTTCTGCTCTTAGCCAGATAAGAGAAACTCACAGGAGGCTTCTTTCTGCATCTATTGATTCTTAATGGCTTTAACTCAAAATAATCCATGTGCCAAATGGAGTGGTGTATTCTGATCCCCTTCAATGTCATACATTTGGTAGGGTTGGTACCTCCAATTACTCATTTTCATTTTTAATATTCCTGGCTACTCCTGAATGTTTATTCTGCTGTGTTTATGAATGTTAGAATTATTTTATATAATTAAAAAATCTTATTGGGCTATTTAAAAATGGTTTTTATTAAAGTGTAAGTTATTGGAATTTTAATTGGGAGTACATTATATTGGTAGATAAAGTCTGAACAAATTAATAACTTTATATAATTGCATCTTCCTATCCAATTATTTGTCTTTTTTATACCTTCGTTAGTTTCATACTTTTCCTGATATAGATCTGCTACATTCTTGTTGGGTTTTCCTAAATATGTATTTTAAAACTTCCATTGTGAATATTTTTTCCTTCTACTAGGTATCCTATTGTTTGTAGCTAGAAAAAGTATTCCTTTTTGTATATTGATTTAGTAATTGGGTATATTGCTAAATTCTTTTGCTAGTACATTTTAAATCACTTCTATTAAAACTAAGTCACTATCATTAAAATTTCCCTTTGTACAATCATAATCTGAAAATAATGATAATTTTGTCTTTTTTCAATTATACTTATTTCATCCCCTTAACAGATGTGTGATCACAAGTCCAATTGCCCTCCCAAC
>JAVSCE010012230.1:0-92696 GCA_032199065.1 Smutsia gigantea | reverse complement strand
GCATCTTCCTGAAAAAGAATTCAGAATAAAAGTCATAACCATGTTGATGGACCTACAGAGAAATATGCAAGAGCTAAGGGAGGAAGTGAGGGAAGTCAGGAAAGATAATGCAGAAATGAGACAAGCCATCGACGGGCTCAGCAGCAGACTGGACGAGATGCAAGAGACTGTTAATGCAATAGAAATCAGAGAACAGGAACAGAGAGCAGCTGAGGCAGAGAGAGATAAAAGGATCGCTAGGAATGAAAGAATATTAAGAGAACTGTGTGACCAATCCAAATGGAACAATATTTGCATTATAGGAGTACCAGCGGAAGAAGAGAGAGAAAAAGGGATAAAAAGTGTGTTTGAAGATATAGTTGCTGAAAACTTCCCCATGCTGCGGAAGGAAATACTCTCACAGTTCACAGAAGCCCACAGATCTCCCAACACAAGGGACCCCAGGAAGACAACACCAAGACACATAATAATTAAAATGGCAAAGATCAAAGATAAGGACAGAGTATTAAAGGCAGCTAGAGAGAGAAAAAAGATCACCTACAAAGGAAAACCCATCAGACTATCATCAGACTTTTCAACAGAAACCTTACAGGCCAGAAGAGAATGGCATGATATATTTAACGTTATGAAACAGAAGGGCCTCGAACCAAGAATATTGTATCCAGCACAATTATCATTTAAATATGATGGAGGGATTAAACAATTTCCAGACAAGCGAAAGTTGAGAGAGTTTGCCTCTCATAAACCACCACTACAGGATATCTTAAACGGACTGCTCTAGAGGGAAGCACCCTAAGGCTAAAAAGATGTCACCAGAGAAAATAAAATCATAGCAAAGAAAGCAGACCATCCAAATACTAACTAAAGGCAAAGAATAAATCACCTAGTATATAAAGAATGGAGGAGGAAGAATAAGAAGGGAGAGAAATAAAGAAACATCAGACTGTGTTTACAATAACTTAACAAGAAAGTTAAGTTAGATTGTTAGATAGTTAAGAAGCAACCCTTGAACCTTTGGTAACCACGAATCTAAAGCCAGCAATGGCAATAAGTACATATCTATCAATAATCACCCTAAATGTAAATGGACTGAATGCACCAATCAAAAGACACAGAGTAACAGAATGGATAAAAAGCAAGACCCATCTATATGCTGCCTACAAGAAACTCACCTCAAACGCAAAGATATCCTCAGATTAAAAGTGAAGGGATGGAAAAAGATATTTCATGCAAATAACAAGGAGAAAAAAGCAGGTGTTGCAGTACTTGTATCAGACAAAATAGACTTCAAAACGAAAAAAGTAGCAAGAGATAAAGAAGGACATTACATAATGATAAAGGGGTCAGTCCAACCAGAAGATATAACCATTATAAATATATATGCACCCAACACAGGAGCGCCAGCACATGTGAAACAAATACTAACAGAATTAAAGGAGGAGATACACAGCAATGCATTCATTTTAGGAGACTTCAACACACCACTCACTCCAGAGGACAGATCAACCAGACAGAAAATAAGTAAAGACACAGAGGCACTGAACAACACACTAGAACAGATGGACCTAACAGACATCTACAGAACTCTACACCCAAAAGCAACACGATACACATTCTTCTCAAGTGCACATGGAACATTTTCCAGAATAGACCACATACTAGGCCACAAAAAGAACCTCAGTGAAATCGAAAATATTGAAATTCTACCAACCAACTTCTCAGATCATAAAGGTATTAAACTAGAATTAAACTTTAGAAAGAAAACAAAAAGGTTCACAAATACATGGAGACTTAACAACATTCTCCTAATTAATCAATGGGTCAATGACCAAATCAAAACAGAAATCAAAGAGTATATGGAGACAAATGACAACAACAACACAAAGCCACAGCTTCTATGGGACGCAGCAAAGGCAGTTCTAAGAGGAAAGTATATTGCAATCCAGCCTATCTAAAGAAAGAAGAACATTCCCAAATGAATAGTCTAAAGACACAATTACTGAAATTGGAAAAAGAAGAACAAATGAGACCCAAAGTCACCAGAAGGAGGGACATAATAAAGATCAGAGAAGAAATAAAATTGAGAACAAAACAATAGAAAAAATCAATGAAACCAAGAGCTGGTTCTTTGAAAAAATAAACAAAATAGATAAACCCCTAGCCAGACTCATTAAGAGAAAAAGAGAATCTACACACATAAACACAATCAGAAATGAGAAAGGAAAAAATCATGACAGAGCCCACAGAAATACAAAGAATTATAAGAGAATATTATGAGAATCTATATGCTAACAAGCTGGAAAACCTAGAAATGGACTTAGAAAATACAACCTTCCATGACTGACCAAGCAAGAAACAGAAAACTAAACAGACCAATCACCAGCAACGAAATTGAATCGGTAATCAAAAAACACCCAAGAACAAAACCCCCGGACCAGATGGATTCACCTCTGAATTCTACCAGACATATAGAGAAGAAATAACACCCCTTCTCCTTAAAGTTTTCCAAAAAATAGAAGAGGACGGAATATTTCCAAACTCATTCTATGAAGCCAGCATCACTCTAATACCAAAACCTGGCAAAAGACCTCACCAAAAAAGAAAATTACAGACCAATATCCCTGATGAACGTAGATGCAAAACTACTCAACAAAATATTAGCAAACCGAATTCAAAAATACATCAAGAGGATCATACACCATGATCAAGTGGGATTCATCCAGGGATGCAAGGATGGTACAACATTCAAAATCCATCAACATCATCCACCACATCAACAAAAAGAAGAACAAAAACCACATGATCATCTCCATAGATGCTGAAAAAGCATTTGACAAAATTCAGCATCCATTCCTGATTAAAACTCTCAACAAAATGGGTATAGACGGCAAGTACCTCAACATCATAAAGGCCATATATGACAAACCCACAACTAACATCATACTTAATGGCGAGAAGCTGAAAGCTTTTCATCTAAGATGGGGAACAAGACAGGGATGCCCACTCTCTCCACTGTTATTCAACATAGTACTGGAGGTCCTAGCCACAGCAATCAGACAAAACAAAGACATACAAGGCATCCAGATTGGTAAGAAGAAGTCAAATTGTCACTATTTGCAGATGACATGATACTGTACATAAAAAACCCTAAAGATTCCACTCCAAAACTACTAGAACTAATATCTGAATTCAGCAAAGTTGCAGGATACAAAATTAACACACAGAAATCTGTTGCTTTCCTATACACTAACGATGAACTAACAGAAAGAGAAATCAGAAAAACAATTCCATTCACAATTACATCAAAAAGAATAAAATAACCTAGGAATAAACCTAACAGAGGAAGTGAAAGACCTGTACTCTGAAAACTACAAGACACTCCTAAGAGAAATTAAAGAGGACACTAACAAATGGAAATGCATCCCATGCTCTTGGTTAGGAAGAATAAATATTGTCAAAATGGCTATACTACCTAAAGCAATATACAGATTCAGTGCAATCCCTATCAAAATACCAAGAGCTTTCTTCAATGAACTGGAACAAATAATGCAAAATTCATATGGCACCACAAAAGACCCCGAATAGCCAAAGCAATCCTGAGAAGGAGGAATAAAACAGGGGGAATTATGCTCCCTGACTTAAAGCTCTACTACAAAGCCACAGTAATCAAGACAGTTTGGTATTGGCACAAAAACAGACCCACAGACCAGTGGAATAGAATCGAAAATCCAAACATCAACCCAAACATATACAGTCAATTAATATTTGAAAAGGAGCCTTGGATATACATTGGGGAGATGACGGCCTCTTCAGCAGCTGGTGTTGGAAAAACTGGACAGCTGCATGTAAGAGAATGAAACTGGACTACTGTCTAACCCCATACACAAAGGTAAACTCAAGGTGGATCAAAGACCTGAATGTAAGTCATGAAACCATAAAACTCTTAGAAAAAAACATAGGCAAAAATCTCTTGGACATAAACATGAGCGACTTCTTCATGAACATATCTCCCCGGGCAAGGGAAACAAAAGCAAAATTGAACAAGTGGGACTATATCAAGCTGAAAAGCTTCTGTACAGCAAAGGACACCATCAGTAGAACAAAAAGACATCCTACAGTATGGGAGAATATATTCATAAATGACGTATCCGATAAGGGGTTGACATCCAAAATATATAAAGAACTCATGCACCTTAACAAACAAAAAGCAAATAGTCCAATTGAGAAATGGGCAGAGGACATGAATAGACACTTCTCCAACGAAGAAATTCAGATGGCCAACAGGCACATGAAAAGATGCTCCACATCGCTAATCATCAGAGAAATGCAGATTAAAACCACAATGAGATATCACCTCACACCAGTGAGGATGGCCAACATCCAAAACACAAACAACAACAAATGTTGGCGAGGATGTGGAGAAAAGGGAACCCTCCTACACTGCTGGTGGGAATGCAAATTAGTTCAACCATTGTGGAAAGCAGTATGGAGGTTCCTCAAAAAACTCAAAATAGAAATGCCATTTGACCCAGGAATTCCACTCCTAGGAATTTACCCTAAGAATGCAGCAGCCCAGTTTGAAAAAGACAGATGCACCCCTGTGTTTATCGCAGCACTATTTACAATAGCCAAGAAATGGAAGCAACCTAAGTGTCCATCAGTAGATGAATGGACAAAGAAGATGTGGTACATATACACAATGGAATATTATTCAGCCATAAGAAGAAAACAAATCCTACCATTTGCAACAACATGGATGGAGCTAGAGGGTATTATGCTCAGTGAAAGAAGCCAAGCTGAAAAAGACAAGTATCAAATGATTTCACTCATATGTGGAGTATAAGAACTATGAAAAAAAAAAACTGAAGGAACAAAACAGCAGCAGACTCACAGAACCCAAGAACGGACTAATAGTTACCAAAGGGAAAGGGACTGGGGAGGACGGGTGCGAAGGGAGGGACAAGGGGGAAAAAGGGGCATTACGATTAGCAGATGTAATGTTCGGGGGGCACGGGGAGGGCTGTACAACCCAGAGAAGACAAGTAGTGACTCTATAGTATCTCACTATGCTGATGGACAGTGACTGTAATGGGTTTGATGGGGGGGACCTGATGAAAGGGGTAGTGTAATCACCATAATATTGCTCATTTAATTGTAGATTAATGATATCAAAATAAACTTTAAAAAAAACCTGATAACATGGAGGTGCCCAGGAACAGGACTGCCCTCGGTGCTCCAGGACCGAGAGTGCCTTCAAGGAACCTGTCAGGGAAGCAGCTGTCAGGCAAGCGGAAGTCCCTGACATCCCAGGACAAAAGGCATTGTATCACTGCTGCCTGGAAGAGGTGAGTGTCTGGCAACTCTGCAGCAAGCACAGGAAGAACTCAGGCTGGCCTGTCATCTGCCACTTGGACATCTTTAGGACCCAAAACAGCACCTGCCGCCAGGAGCGGATGCTGGGCCTCTAGGGTCTCAGCAAGCTACGCTCTAGCCATGGTGCTCTCAGGGACACCTATAATGTGCCAGACAAAGCTCTGGATACAAGAGACAACAGACACATGATGGAGCTTATATTTAGTGTGACCACTTGGGATAACCAGGAGATGGGTCTGGATGAAGCAGTGACAGGAAACTATAAGAAAAAGGTTTGGAAAGCTGTGTGGGGGCAGAGAGAGGAGACAGAAGAGAGTATGAGGAGTTGAGACTTGACAAGACAGCCGGGGCCCCAGGCCATTGTTCTTTTCACTCTGCAAGCAATTGCCTCGTGCTCTATCCTGATCCCCTAAAAAACAGGGAGTGTAAGTGGTAGAAACCATCGCACACACTCCGGCGGAAGTGGGTCCCCATCTCTTACTTCTCCATTCCATGGGCCTTTTAGCAGGAACGCAGCACCTTCTTCTCCAGGCGTGTTCCCCAGATGTGTATTACCCAAGAGGGTGGGGCGGACTGCAAAGCCCACAGGGAGGGGGCCGTGCAGGTCCCAGAGTGTGAGGAGTGGACACAGGTCTTCCAAACTGGCCGCATCCCCAGAGATGCCCACCCTGCTGAAGGAGGCCTCAACATTCCAGATTCTTCCAGAGACTGCCAGGCGAGCCCAGTGCCTGGGGATTGAGTCCAACATACAGGTGAGCTTCAAGTACTGTGGCACAGATCTTCTGAACTCATCCACAGACATGGCCAGGTAGCAGCCTGGCCAAAGAATGCAGCTTCAAGGCCGGCCCCCAGTGGGCCCTACAAACGTTTCCCTTCTTTGGGGTCCACACATAAAAGCTCCTCCCCTTTCCCTGGCCGTGGCGCTGCCTGGACGCTCTTGAAGGGAGATGACCTTCCGGGGATTCCTCTCCACCTTCTGAAAGAGGACCCCTCGGAGGCTCCAAACTGACCATCCTTCAAAGGCAGGCTCCCTGGGGGTTCCAAGGTAGCTGCCCTCAGTGGCTCCCAGGAATGGCTGCAGGAGCAAAGGAAACAAACTCTCCATCTTTGGTGCAACTTCCCTCTTCAGGAGCCCAGTCTAGAAAACTGCAGGCTGGTCTTCGATGCTGTGGCTGCTTCTGGTCTCCTCACCCATGTTACCCACCCCTGCCCCCAACAGGGGCTCTCCCCCTATTCACTGTCCCCCATCTCTCTCTTCTTTTCCCTTTCAAGGCTACCTCAGTTTCCCCCTGCCACATACATCCCTCCTCCTACTGGCTGTCTATCGCCTTTAAAAAATGTGTTTTTAATTGGTAGTTGAAATTGCTAATCACGAACTTATGATATAAATACTAGCAAAACTTTCTAGCTATGTGAGTTAGAGCAATAATGCAAAATTACTGGAGAAGGTGGTAAATAGGTGGTGATTGCTCAAGCAGAAAAACTCATTTAAGTGATTTAAAAGGAGTTATAACACTATTTTCCCAATGACCTTCAAATAGTCATCTTCTCCATATAATACATGTACTGTAACTAAAACCCCAGACACGATGTTAAAACTAGCAATCCAAGGATCTCACACACACACACACATTCCTGCTCATACATGAGTTTCTTTTCAAAGTGAATTCGGTTCTGTCCTTTGTACTATGGAAAATAAAAAAATATTTGAGTCCACAGTGCACAAGAACATGAAATAAAATACAAAGAGTTACAAGAAGGGGCTGTAGAAAAAGGCTGGCAGAGGTAGAAAGCCCTTTGGTGGACGTGAGGGGGTTGGTTCTCTACATGAGGGGACAGGAGCTCTGGTTATTGGGAGACAGGCTCCATTAAAGGCAGGTTAAGTGAAGCCATTTCTCCACTGAGGTTGGGGAAGCGCACGCCTCTCCTTGAGACTGCTTTCTCCTTGGGGTTCTTTGGTTTGGGGGTTTTGTTTCTCCAGTGTCCAAATATATCCATTCACAATCAGCAAACAAGGAAAATCAATAAAATTTTACCAACATTTTGAAAAAAAAAGTAGAAAGGGAAAACAATGATTTCTGGAACGTTGTAAACCACACCTTAAAAAAGCATCAGTGAACAGCAAAGTATTCTAATCATCCTTTGGCTCCAAACGTATTCCATTTCTAATTGAAGACAGGCACACAATTTCTTTTTGGAGACCATCAAAATTACTAATTTCCTTTAAAAATAATTTCTTTTTTAATTCCCACCGCAGACAAGTAGTCCTTTAAAGCGCATGGCTCCCCGTCCTGGGGTGCGCTCAGCGCCGCGACCCCTCGAGGTTTTCTCTGCTCCCCTTTCCAGCCCCTCCTGCTACCGACCTGTGCCTTCCTTCTCCCACTGCTTCATCTCCCGCCCTTTCCACCCTTTCTCCTCAACACGTCGATTCTCCTTCCTTTCCTCCCCGTGTCTCCTCCGCCACCTCCCTTTCCACAGCTCAGCTTCACTCCACCTCGGGTCCCCTCCCTCCCTGTCTCCCCCGACACTTTCTTTCCTCCAGCCTCAGTGTCCTGCCCAGGTCTCCGGGGGTCCTACAGGTTCCCTTCTCCGCTTCCACTGTCCACCTGCCCACCCTATCCGGCCACCCCCAACTGTCCATCCCCATGCATTCGCCCACCCACTCGCCCCATTCCACTCCATCTTTTGAAAGGACTTTTAGTCCTTCCACCCCTTCACTCCCCTGCACTATCCATATTCCCACCCGAAGTATCTAGGGTGGCCCCCGCAGGTCCCTTCCCCCTCCATTTCATCCCATATCCATCCGCTCCTATCAACCTCCCAAAGTCTCAGCACCCCCTGCTGCCTTCCTTCCCCCACACCCACCCCCACCAGGTCTCAATGCCCCCGGCAGTCCCTCTCCCCATTTCCCCCCAAATCCACCACCACCAGGTGGCAAAGACCCCTGCAGTCCAGCCCCCTGCAGTCCTTTCCCCACACCCCTTCCCCCTGACCTCCACACCCCACCTCCCCCACATACCACCCCCACTGCCTACGTTCCTCACATTCATCATCCCCAGGTCTCAGCGCCCGCTGCCGTCTTTCTCCCCACACTTCTCCCTCTTCATCACCTCCAGGTCTCAGCGCCCCCTGCAGTTCCCACCCACTTCCCCCTATATCTACTCCCACAGGTCTGAATGCCCCCTGCATTCCCTCTCCCCACTTGCCCCCATATCCATGCCCCCTCCCACAGGTCACGAAGCCCCCTGCAGTCCTTCCCCACCCCCACCCCAACCTAACTTCCCCCATATTCATCAACTCCAGGTCTCAGCGCCCCCTGCCATCCTTCTCCCCATACTTCCGCCATATTCATCACCTCCGGGTTTCAGCGCCCCGTGCAGTCCCCCCCAACTTCCCTTACAACCATCCCCCCCAGGTCTCAGTGCCCCCTACAGCCCCCAGCTTCTCCCCACATCCATCAGCGCCCAGTTCTCCATGTGAACTGCAGGTGCGCCACCTCCTGCAGCTCCCCTCCCCCCCAGGCCCCCTCCCCCACCTCTTCCCCCTCCCAACAACCAACTAACCAACCATCCATCGCCCCCTCCCCAGACCCCGCCCCTTGCATGCTGCCCTCCCCTTTTCCCACCCGAGCCTGCGCACTTGCAGCTTCAAACTTCGCTCCCAGACGGCTGCAGCGGTGCCCTGCAGCATGCGGCGGGAGGCGGAGCCCACCAGGATCGATCCGCAGGTGCCCAGGCCACACCTCCCAGGTGAAGGGCCTCCCAGGGAGCCAGACTTGGACCCCCTGCAGAGCATGGGTGCTCAGCGTGGGCAGACAGGGCTGGCCCCTTGGCAGGCCAAGTTGAGGGCTGGGCCAGGGAGGGGTCGGGAGTGGGGGGCGCCCCAGGTCTGAAGGGGGCGCATGCTTGACTGAGGCCCGCTCACCGCGTCTGCGCGGGCCAGGGCCCTAGGCCGGTAGCCTGCATGGCTCACGGTGCTCAGTCTGGAACCGTGCGATGGTGGAAGGCTTGCGCATCCCCCACTGTGCTAGGGCTAGCATGCATGTTTGCTGAAAGCCTGCTCGGGCCTGAGCTTTCCAGGCCTAGAAATGTGCATCGCCCCAACCCTGCTCAGGCCCCACCTTCCTAGGTGGGTTTACGAGCTTACTCAGGCCCAAATCTGGTTCTAGAATCTTCTGCACAAATGCCTACTTTAGCCTAAATTCTGCTGGGCTCAGCCCCTCATAGGCCCAGTCAATCCCAATCCAGGCTGAGATAACTTGGTTCTGACCCCTTGGAGGCCCAAAGCCTTTTGAGGCCAGAACTGGTCTGGCCTTGATCAGCCTGAAGCCTGCCAGGCCCAAGCCCCACTGCGCCCTACCAACTGCTTGCTGCTTTCTTCTCAACAGGCCAAGTCGTCATGGCGGATGCCGAGACCTCTGTCTCTTCTGAGCAGTTCACCAAAATCAAAGAATTGGAGTGGATGCCAGAAGTGCTGGCAGTGGAGAAGGATGGAGTGCGCAGAGTGGAGGAGCCCCTTGGCCCTGGGGCGTTGCAGGCCCAGAAAACCTACAGGGCCCTCCAGGCCAAACTCCTGGAAGGAGAGCGGGAGCTGGTGTTCAACACTGCGGAGGAGAGCGAGGAGCACGTCCTGACCCTGGGGCAGGTGCACTTCAACTCTGACCACATGGAGCTGCAGAACGTGAGCTGGCTGGTACCACAGCAGCAGGAAGGAATGCTGGAGATGGTACAGCCAGCCGGGAGCGAGCTGCAGTCGCTGCTGTGGCTTGGGGAGGTGTCCCAGCAGCGTGTCGCCTTTAGCGTCCAGGAAGAGGTGTACTCATTGCAAGGGTTGGAGGTGCCGCAGTTCCACAGTCTAGAGGAGAACATGGCTGTGGCCGGTGAGGACAGTCAGTTCGCGGTGAGCCTGGCTGAAAGTACTGGATCGATGGAGGTACAGCCTGTTTTTAACCACACACTCCTTACATGGGGGAATGCCCAAGAAATTACTATTGTAAGTTGCCCTTTGTGCAGTGTTACATATGGACATGCGTAGTTAAAGCTGCAGTTTAAAATTAAATGCAGTAAAAATAATTCTCAGGAAGATCCTCTGAGACCTCATGTTCTTTTTTAAGAGTTTTAAAAGTTACACTAATTAAATACTAATAAGGCACATTGTGTTTCTTTAAAGAATACTGTTACAGTTCATCATCAAAACTTATGATGTCATTATTAAGCATAATGACAGCTTAAGCATTTTGGTGGCAATAGACAATGTTCTGTGCTTGGATATTTGTTTTACTTTATGTATTCTATGATTTCATCAAAACAAAGAGCTTAATCAGTTTGTAGTTAATGGAATTGTGATTGTATGAATACTTTTATTAGTTTGAGAAAGGTCTGGAGGAGGACCAGCTGCTGGCTGATGGAGGATTCCATATAAATCTGGAAGATGGGCTCTTTTTTGCGGAAGCAAGCCCCACAGATGAAGGAAGAGATGAAACCATGATGACAATTTCAAATATAAATATGGAAGAACAAGAAGATAAACCTCCACCCAGTCATCTACATGCTGAAATAGCCACCTCCACCAAAAGTCACAAAGAAACAAAGGGTAGGCCTGTTTTGTATGAGATGCTGCGTGAAATAGGGCCACTGTTTTATTTTAGGGGAAGGAGACGGTAACTGAAATTTTATGTGGTTGACTTCTAGGTGCTTTCAAAAATGTCAGGACATTCTAAACTCATGCTCTGCATTGTGAATCAAATGCAAAAGAGTTTTGCCTTTGCAAACAAATGGTTTGAAAGCAAAGTAAAAATGTTCCCACCACACACTGTGCACATAAATAAAAGGCTGTGCCTGGATATGCTCCCTGGTTTGCTGCCCCATGCGGGTGGGGGCTGATGGGGATGAGAGCAAGGGCTTCAGGGCCAGGAGACAGAGTGACGTGCAAGAGGCCACAGAGGCATCTTCCAGGAGAGGTGAAGCCAGGAGAGAGGATGCAGAAACCATTAAGAGTGGGGATCACTGGTCCAGGCAGCAGGAAGTGGCCTGGGGGTGTAGCTCTGGAAGTGCAAGGCCTCCTAATGAGGTCGGACAGCTCTACTGTCTGGAGAGCCAGGGGGAATGGGTGCCCAAATAGGGCCATCAGGCTAGACTGGGAAGGACCTGGAAGCTCTGATAAAGCCACATTAAAACTGAGGTTCCATCGTGGTAGGCCAAGGGATGAATTTGACTTCAGAAATTATTCATCTTTTTAAAAAACACCAGCTGCTCACTGAGTTAAATCAAGAGAGTTGACCTCCAAAATCCCAATTTTTAACTCATTTATAAAAAGTCATATCTGGCAACACTTGACTCTGTTTTCTCCCTCCAGCAATTGGGGCTGGGGCTGGGAAGTGACTCTGGAAAGTCACCCCTGAGGTTAAACTCATCCATTTAGGCTTATCGCCCAGCTCCAGTGGGTGGTTAAGTTTGCAACCTTTGCTGTACATTCGTTTCTTATATATTTAAGTCGAGGGCGCATACCCAGAACTTGCCAATCCCTCGCTCATTTTCAGGTTTTTAATGTATTCACAATTTTGTGCGACCATCACCAATTCCAGAATATTTTCATTACCCCAAAAAGAAAAGTGTACCAGTTTGACCATCACATCTGGACATTTCATTTAGATGGAATCAGATATATATGATTTGTGGTCTTTTGTGTCTAGATTCCTTAACTTTGCATAATGTTTTCAAAATTCATCCATTTTGTAGCACATGCCAATTACTTCATTCCTTCATCCCTAAATAATACAGATGCATCATATTTTGCTCATCCATTCATCTGTGGACCAACATTTTGGTTGTTTCTACCTTTTGGCTATTGTAAATGGTGCTGGTATGAACAGTCATGTTGTTTGAACACCTGTTTTCAGTTGGTTATACATCCAGGAGTGGAATTCCTGGGTCATGTGGCTACTTTCCGTTTGCTTTTTGAGGACCTGCCAAACTGTTCCTCGCAGCAGCTGCACCACTTTACTCACCCACAGCAACATACAAGGCTTCCAGTTTCTCTGCATCCTCACCCACACTTATTTTCTATGTTTCAAAAATCACAGCCACCCTAGCAGGTGTGAAGAGGTGCCCTATTGTGGTTTTGATTTATATTTCCATAGGATTCATGATGAGTATCGTTTCATGTGCCTGCTGGCTTTTTGTGTGTCTTCTTTGGAGAGATGTCTATTCAAATCCTTTGCCTATTTTTTGATTAGTCCTGTGTTAATTTCTTAGGGCTGCTGTAAGAAAATACCACAAACACATGAAAAGATGGTCCACATCACTAATCAGGGAAATGCAAATTAAAACCACAATGAGATATCACCTCACACCAGTTAGGATGGCCAGCATCCAAAAGACTAAGAACAACAAATGCTGGCAAGGATGTGGAGAAAGGGGAACCCTCCTACACTGCTGGTGGGAATGTAGGCTAGTTCAACCATTGTGGAAAGCAATATGGAGGTTCCTCAAAAAACTAAAAATACAAATACCATTTGACCCGGGAATTCCACTCCTAAGAATTTACCCAAAGAAAACAACTTCTCAGATTCAAAAAGACATATGCAACCCTATGTTTATCAGAGCACTATTTACAATAGCCACGAAATGGAAGCAACCTAAGTGTCCATCAGTAGATGAGTGGATAAAGAAGATGTGGTACATATACACAGTGGAATATTATTCAGCCATAAGAAGAAAACAAATCCTACCATTTGCAACAACATGGATGGAGCTGGAGGGTATTATGCTCAGTGAAATAAGCCAAGCAGAGAAAGACAAGTGCCAAATGATTTCATTCATCTGTGGAGTATAACAACCAAGCAAAACTGAAGGAACAAAACAGCAGCAGACTCACAGAACCCAAGAAGAGCCTGGCGGTTACCAAAGGGGATGGGTGGGGGAGGGTGGGTGGGGAGGGAGGGAGAAGGGGATTGAGGGGTATTACGATTAGCACACACAATGTATGTGGGTCACGGGGAAGGCAGTACAGCCCATAGAAGACAAGTAGTGACTCTGTGGCATCTTACTACGCTGATGGACAGTGACTGCAATGGGGTAGGGGGGACTTGATAATATGAGTGAATGTAGAAACCACAATGTTCAATGGAAACCTTCATAAGATTGTATATCAATGATAGCTTAATTAGAAAAAAAAGGATGTGCCAAGTTGATGTGTTGAAATGGAATTTGAACAGCTAAAGAAAGGTGAATATAAATATATAAACTCTGCATCTTCTTCCTGCAGAAATGAAACAAACCTTCAACTGTGATATCTGCACGTTCACTTCTTCTAGACTTTTTAGTTTTACGCGTCATATGAAAATTCACACCAACGAGAAGCCCCACGTCTGTCATCTTTGCCTGAGAGCTTTCCGTACTGTCACTGTTCTGAGGAATCACATCTATACCCATACAGGTAAAAGCTGAGAAGGGTATTTCCCTTGATGATGGGTATTAAGGTTTATGTAAGAATGCAAACCTGCCAAGTTCTATGTTAAAATAATGTATTATTTTAGACTTTAGTTTTGTTCTCTTTCCTTCAGTTTTGGTTAAAGGCCTGTTACAAAGATATTTGAATGTTAGAGATTTTTCTCCCATCTCTGGGATATGTAGGGTTTAAAGAGCGTCTTTTTTTTTTTAATTTTAAAGCATTTTGAGACTGACTGTACTTTATGTTATAACTTCCTAAGAAAACATGTGGCTAAGTCTTATTTAAAAGAATAAATGATGCAATTTTGCAGGAACCAAGCCCAACAAGTGTGGTGACTGTGACATGGCATTTATCACCAGTGGAGAACTTCAGCGACACAGACGTTACAAACATACTCACGAGAAACCCTTTAAATGTTCACTGTGCACATATGCCAGTGTGGAAGTAAGTTCCCTCTTATTCTTCAAGCCTCATGGCATCTTACTGAGGAGTTGCTGTAAAGGTTATGTTACATCAACAATAGAATCTCTTACAAAATAGATTTTACTGAAGATACCATGCACACAAAATCTGTGCAGGAAATAAAACACCGTCTTCTAAAGGTAAAATAGAACACTGGCTTTCTTTTTTTCTTTGATTACCAACTAGTGAAAGCAATATGTAAAGTTTTACAGATTACAAATAAAATGACCTGTAGACTTTGAGAACTAATTCTCAAATTTGTTAAAAACTTCCACCTAGCGTTTCTTGGAGAACACAGTTCTTCAAAATGAAAATGTGTTTGCTCTAACACAGAACGCAGATCCAGTCTGAATCTTTGCTGACATTTTTGAACTTGACTTTGGTGCCACTCGGTCAGATTCATAGCAACTTGCTGGAGGATTTAATCCTAGTCATTTCTGCTCTTAAACACAGAGACCACCTTTTTCAAGCTTCAGTCATATGTCATGGTCATTCCAACTAGGTTGTTTTCTTTATATCTCCTGGCAGGTTTAGCAGTACTAAATAAAATGACAGCAGAACAGCACATTTACTTTTCAGTGTCAGTTTTCTACAATTAATTTTTAAGGACTCCCCTATCTGTTAGGATATATGCTGGGTCCTGAGTTTGAGCCCAGCTGGGAAAGGATAATACACTGGAATGGAACAGAGTTAAAAGTAATGGCTAAAGTTCAAATACAGTAGTGATGCAGCTGTGTTTCATAAACTAGGAAGGGTCACAAGCAGGGTTAGAATTTTAAGAATTTTTTTCATTTCAATATATATATATTTTTTGCTGTTACTATTTTTAAAAATGATTTCTCACCTGAGTCAAAGGTGGTGACTGCTGTACGGAAACACAGAATAAAAAGGTTTCAAAGAAGGAAGCCGCCTGAGAATCCTAAGCCTGGAATGGGCTTTTATCAGTGTCTTGCTGGTTCTAGTGCAAACTCCGCAGGTCGGCAGAGACGCTTCTCGGGGTCAGCGGTCTGCACGCAACCTGGGGAGGGGTTGGCCTCCACAAACAGACTCTGGGGCTGCTTTCATTCCCCGCTTTTCTGCAGTTTCCAAGTCTTGCCATGCTGGTCTGCCTTAAAGGGAAGTGGCTTAAGCTGCTCCCCCATGCCATTCCTTTACGCAAATGCCAGCAGGACCCTTTAGGAGCTGTGGTGCAGGTCACCCCAGCTTCTGGAAGCTCTCAGCTGCCCTTCCCCACTCTAGAGCCATTAGAGAAGGTTTATACATGGCCGTCTTGGGTCACTCATACCACTCATCCAGCAGACCTTTCACACTCTAGGTTTGCAATTTCTTTTTGTTTCACATTCTAATATACTTGGAGGCACCCACCTTTCTTCTGAAAATCTAAGTTTTTCAGTTTGGATCTTGTTTCCCTTCTAAGCCTTTTGTGCTGGAATGTTGTCCTGGTTTATAGGTCTTGTCACATATTGGGGAGCCAGACCCAGTGTTGCCTTCCCAAGATCACGAATAGGGCTGATACGGGCTTTCTAACATCTGTAGCCCAATGTGCCCGACGGCCCTCAGTTCTGCTAAAGTAGACAAGGGCCTGCAATAGGTGAATATAGAATAAGAACAGTTCTAGAAAGTAACCAGTCAGGCAAAACATGATCAAATGGGAAGTGAAATGTTTGCCTTTTAACTAAATTCCTGGGGTTGGTATTAATCAGACTAGAATTTGTTTTCTTCTGCTTAAAAGTTAATTCTCACAAACCACCAACACATAGAAGAACCTATCTTTACTAGCAAGGAAGGCCTATCTCCATTCACATGCCATACAGGACATAACTGCAAAGTACTTCAAAAGGATGTTGGTCCATTAAAGAGCTAATGTTTCAGGGTTCCCACTTTATTTCCACAGACGAAACTTTTCTGGCCTCTGCACGCTGCAGCATAATATAAACTTTGCAGCTCTTGAGCATATGTATGTTGCCTTAGAAATGAAAATAAAAATCATGTATGGCACTGAGCAGCTAGATTTCAGTTTCTCCTTTGTAAAGTGAAGTTGAATCTGAGAGTCTCTTGAAACCACTGCTCATTATCCCCACAGGGTCTTACATACACATATCATATGAAAAAGATCATTTACCACGGAAAACAAAAAGCAACGACTTTTTCATGTTTTCCCAGTGTGTGAAATACCGTATGATGTTACAACCTGATGAACTTGAGTTATCTTCCCCTCATTAATTAATGGATTAATGCTGATGAATCAAAGACCCTGCAACTTTTAAGTCCATTGTGTATTGCAATATGTGCTTTCATTTGTTTTCTAGGTGAGTAAACTGAAGCGCCATATCCAATCGCACACGGGGGAGCGCCCCTTCCAGTGCCATCTCTGCAGCTATGCGAGCAAAGACACCTACAAGCTGAAGCAACACAAGAGGACACACTCAGGTACGGGTTTCTCATGCCAAAGGCCGCATAGGTCATGCTTTAAGGTGAGCATGTAAGAGCTACTCTTCAGGGGCGAAATTCAAGTTCAGATGTCAAAGTGCATTTCTTCACGCCCTTTTGACGTGGGGATTCTGCTCTACACCATTGCATCTGTTCAGCACAGAGGGAGGCCACCTGCTTACAGGGCTGGCACCTCACTGAGATAAGGACAACACCGTCAGGTATTTGCTTCTCCAGGTTTTTCAGGGGTTTAAAAGTCACTAATTCATCCATCACCTTTAAGGCAGAGCATAGACCAAAGTGTGCTGGTTTCATAACACATTTATTATTTTCTTGTATGAAGAATAGTGTATGTCACCATCTCGGTTTGTAGACCACAGATGGGAACTAGATGCCTGTCTGATGAGTAACCACCCAGGTTAGAGTCCCCTATCGGGGCCGTCGTCCACACAGCTGCACTTGACGTGACATCAGCTGGGCTTGATTCAGGAATCTCATACTGACGGGGTTAAACATACAGGGGAGGGGTTGCAAAAGGACCCTGGAGGAGAGAAAGGAAAGCTTTCAGCTCTGGAGTCCTTTGGCAGGGATCAGGGCTTGGGTGAAGCCACTCTGCGGGTCACTTTTGTCATCCACGTCGCAGGTGAGAGGCCCTACGAGTGCCATGTCTGCCACGCACGCTTCACCCAGAGAGTCACCATGAAAGCACACATCATGCAGAAGCACAGTGAGGATGTCACCAAATACAAGTGTCTGCAATGTGCCACCGCCTTTGCGCTTAAGTGTGACCTGCGTAAGTGTCTGGCCTAACGAACTTCCTTATCTACAGTATTTGCGGGCTCCTTGGGCAGAGCCCAGACTCACCTGTGCCCCAGCCCAGAGGCAGCCAGTCTGCAGGAGCTGCTTCGGGAGGGTTTCTTCCTGAGGTCCTGTGGTGCCATCTGGTGGTGAGATTGCATCAGTGCAGTTTTGTAGCATGTTTTGAGGGTCCTGGCCTAGGCCCCCATCCAGGTACACAGGATGAGCGAGCACAGGCATTTCTGCCCCTAAAGTGCTTTCACAAATATTATTTTATTCCCCATTAGGCCCGTTTTTATAGATAATGAAGGGGCTCAGGGACAGAATGAACTGCCCCAGAGTCCCATGACCAGGGTGCCAGGAGGTAACCTGGTTATCCATTCTGACTCTTTCTTAATATTTCCTCCAAACATTAAGACTCAGCGAACTTTTTCTCAGACCCGTGCTGTGATACCTGAAAAGTTCTGGAAGCTAATGGTACAAAAGTAAGAACAAAGACAGCTACCCCCTTAAGGAATCATCTCAGTAGAAGAGGCTGGCCTGTGGCGTGAAATTCATATTGTGACGTGACATGTCCTCCTAATGGTATGAGACGCTACAGAGCGAGAATGGGGCTCATGAGTGACCCTGAATGCCCGGTTTAGGAGTCTGGACTGTATCCTGCTTGCAGGGGGAACCAGCCAGCGGGGAGCAGTGAGCAGGGGTGGGGTGATGTCTAGTGAGCAAGCTGGCCTCTCTCCTTTGTTTCAGGGTTCCTGGGCCTCCCACTTTCCATGCCCTTTTCTCTTTCCAAAATCCATAACATCGTGAGACTCAAAATATGTTAGCAAAAATACAAAACCAGCTTGCCCAGAGAAGTGCTGGAGATGAGATGCCCTGTTTGGGAAACATTTCTGAAAGGGTAAAGGTGTTTAATGAAGCCCTGTTATTTTTATCCAGAACAGTCTGCCAGTGTTACTGTAATTACCAGCACATCCCAAAACACAGCCTGGTGGGACTTTGTAGGGTACAAGGGTCACAAGACGGTTGCCCAGAAAGGAAACAAGACTTGTTTTGACACCAAAGTGGTACAAGTCATATTACCATCTCAACAGGTCGGACACTGTCTGGATACTCCTGTAAGATGCTTTGTGAACAAGCCAAGTCTGCCTTCCTGTCCCTGTATGAGAAATCAAGCTCCTTAAATGGCTGAGTCGGCTTTTCAAGGATGTACCTCCACCATGCAGTTGTTAATTTTTGTTTGGTCTCGTACACGGAATCACAAAACCACCTAACTGTAGACTCAGTTAAGCAGAAATTATTCTAGAGAGAGTCTAGTCAGACCTTACTGCTAGTCTCAGGCCAGTCACAATGTAAGAAGAAATAGGGCATTGTCTTCTAACAGAACACCTGGATTTTTTTAAACTTAAAATATGGAAGTTATATCTTTGTTATATAAAGCCACTTAACATTATCCTAAAAATCCCACCCACACTATGATAAGGTTCTCAAAGTGCTTTATTAAATGAACATGTTAGTTCCAATATGTTCTACCTTATATAATAACATTTAACTCCATATTGAAAGGGTATCGAAACAAATTGTCAGTATGCTATTCATTTAGAACAGCAGTTCTCCACCAGAAATGATTTTACCCCCTGGGAGACATTTGGCAATATCTGGAGGCACTTTGGTTATTACACTGAGGAGTAAAGGGTACCACTGGCTTGGAGGGTAGACGCCAGAGGTGCCGCTAAACATCCTACGGTACCCGGGGCAGCCACCCGAGAAGGAATCAGCCAGTTCCAAGTGCTAGTAGCGCTGAGACCGAGGCACCCTGATCCAGAGTTTGGGGGGAGGTCGGCCTAACTGACAGTAACACTCTTCCCACATAGAATGTTCTGTGACTCTCTTAGGTGTCCACTTGCTCAATATGCATACTTACAAAGCTACAGAGATGAAATGCCGCTACTGTTCTGCTGTCTTCCATGAACGCTACGCCTTGATTCAGCACGAGAAAACCCACAAAAATGAGAAGCGGTTCAAGTGCAAATACTGCAGTTACACCTGCAAGGAGGTGCTGTGTGTCTGTCAATCTGGGGAGGCAGGGGAGGCAGTGGTATATGGAAGAAGGGAGGGTTGGTGTGGGATTCTCTATCACTTTGAGAAGACTGAAAAAAATCATGCTTTAATAAAAGACACTTTCACTGAATAAAGAATTACTAAAAAAGAATAACCAAAAGGCAGCCATGAGCCAATGGTTTAAAGAACAGTTCTTAAAGTATGATATACAGACTGCTAGGGGTCCTTGAAACCAATCAAGGCCGTAAGATCAAGATTATTACCATTAATTAATTAAAACCAACACATTATTTGTCCTTTCTGCTGTATTCACATTGGCACCAACGGTACAGAGGCTGCAGAGGTGCCTTAATACAAATCAGGCAATGACATCAAGCAAGACTAGTCACGACTCTGTTCTTCACCTTCATGGACCGGTAGCAAAACTCAAGGGCGGTTTTACTTAATGTCTTTGAAGAAGTAGTGAACATTACTAGATTTAGTCAGTCTGGACCCTGAACACTCATCTTTGTAATATTTTGTGGGATGAGCTGGGACATTGGCATAAAGCACCTCTTCTGTCTTTTGAAGCACACGATGGTCATCTGGAGGAGCGCCCCTGCCGGAGCGCACCTGCCAGACTGGTTGAGTTGCCAGCTTAGCTAGCCACTATTTCACTTAAGAACAAGGGACAGACTCTGCTTTTTCAGTTATTGGAGATTTGGCAATACCCAATACCTTTTCTTGAGAGTAAATGAAGTGAACCCATCCCTCAAGGAAAATGTGTTGCCAAAGATACAATTTCAGCTTTCAAGAAAAAACTAGAATTAGAATTTTGGAAAACGTATATCCACCATGCGGAGTTCGACAGCTTTCTAACACTGAAAGATTTTTCTAATGAGATTAGAGTGAAATTTAAAAAGCAGTTTCTTTATATAAATTATGAAATGTGTCAACATTTAGAAAGTCTCCATAATTCAGTAAACTGGCATTTTCCAAATGACCAGTCTGTTGTTTTAAAAAATCATGCATGGGTAAAAGATCCACCCAAAATATAAGGTATAGATCGGTGGATGTTAATATAGCAGAGTACAAAAAGTTCATTGGTCTTATTTCCAATTGCACATTTTAACCAACTTTTAAGAAATGATTTGTTGAGGTTTGGTGTAATATCAGAGAAGAATATCCACAATCATTTTGAAAAAGCTATCAAAATTCTGCTCCCTTTTCCAATTACACATCTGTAAGAGATTTTTTTCATCTGTCTCAAAGTTAGAAGCCAGGATGGGAATCCAGAAAAAGAATGTCGTCTTTTATGTTAGTAAGGCTTCCAGACTTAGAAATAAAAATATGGGATTACCAGTTAAATTTTAATTTCAAATAACCAACAAATACTTTTTTACCTACATATATACCAAATAATGCAGGCTATATTTTAACTGGCCCCCTTCTCTGTTAGGCCACACATTAATTTTTTGTTCTAAAAAAACAGATAATATATGTTTACAGAAAGGTGCTAATACAGTTGGTTCTTATTTTTAAATTGATAGGTATCTCCTATTTTTTAATTTCTCAGTTTTTATTTCTAATACAGTCAATATTAATAGATACCACTCCCGGAACAAAAGCTCCCCAGAGTCGTCAAGAATTTTTAAGAGTGTAATGAGTCTTAAGACCAAAAGTTCTGGAGTTGAGCTGCTGCTTTGAAGCATTGTGTACTGCCTTGAGTATCTTACCAGGTGGAAATCAGTGCTTACTATGTTCCAAAGTGTGGGTCCTAAATGGTAAATGCTTGGAATAAAGGAGAATTTTTCTAGTAGCCCTTGAGCATTCGACTGTTCTGAGGCCCCAGGCTCAAATTTCTTAGAGTGAACTAGGATGACTTCCTAGAACATGGACAAGGCTTGTGAGGAGGTGGGGGGTGTGGGGAGGGTGAAGGCCCAGGTGTTTGGGGAGCAGAGAGCAGATCAGGGCTACCTGGAGACAGAAGATGCGGCCAGGACCCTGCTGGGTGCTCTGAGGCACTTGGTCCTGGAGAGCCAGGCTCCCAGGCTGGAACATGACTCCCGACAGGGAGACCAGGGGAAGGAGGGATGAAAGGTGAGTGGGGAAGAGGGTGTCCATGGGAGAAAGATAAGAAGAAAGACTGATGGTCCAGTAATTCAGCAGTGGTCATGTATCTGCTTAATAGCATTTTAATTAAGGCAAATAAATGTTAATACACAATTTACTTCTGGTTATTTCTTTGCTAAGGGCAATTCTCTTCACCTTAATGCTTTTAAATCGACATTAAAATTCTAACACTATCAAGAAGTAGAAGGGAAAATGTTTAGATGCTTAATGTACTTGCAACCTGAAATGTCCGCTGAATTCAGTCTGCCCTTTGTAAACTCAGGTCATCGCAAATTGTTATAGAAGTAGGGCTCCAAATTCATGAGCTCTTTGGAGGGAGAAATGATAGCTTCACTCCGAGCTGTACTGTAGCACTCCCCCAGGGGACTGTAGGACCAGCTGGGAATTAATCATGAGAACAATTGTCACAGGATGGCAGGGAACGTGTATGAGTTTGTTTCTCTTGTGGCCAGACCGTAGCAGTGCTGCGCTGAGAACGTGTGTGCTATAATTTTGCTTAATAGGACGCTCATCTTTGGAGAGGAAACAAGAAGGATACAATAAATAATGTCTGAGACTTAAAAATGCCTGTAGAGAGCTAAGCTCTGTTTTCTTCCTCCTCCCTCCTAGAAACGTCAGATGACAGCTCACACACGCACCCACATGGGAGAGAAACCATTCACCTGCCTCTCCTGCAATAAATGTTTCCAGCAGAAGCAACTTCTAAATGTTCACTTCAAGAAATACCACGATAAAAATTTCATCCCACCTGTGTATGAATGCCCCACGTGTGGCAAGGCCTTTTCACGCCGGGGAAGCTTATTTAAGTCACATTAAATCCTCCTTGAAAAGATTCCTCTCTTCTACAGGCACAGTGTTACACTCAGGGAGTTTCAACCCGATTATAGAAACTTGCCAGGACTTGAGAGAGCATCTGTCATGCCTTAGGAAAGTGGTTATTAGTTTTTTGGAGTCACAAAACTCTTCAAAACCTTATAGAAGCGTGTTTCCATGAAAAAAAAGACAACCCTCCAGACAAAATCTTGCAAATAGTTTTAGGGAATTCTCAGACTCCCAGAACTCTACAAAGAGCTCCTGTGTGGAGCATAACAGTTTGAAATGGTCCTTGGGAATTAGATGTAAGCTACCCCATAGGGAAAAGGCAATATTCAATATATTTCATAGATGGTCTCAGAATAGCACTGTTAGGATTCTGCTGGAAATACATTTTCTCTTCCAATTTTATTCATGGTAGGCATTGTGTTAGTTACCTATTGCTTCATAACAAATTACCTTAAAATTGAGTGGCTTAAAACAACAGTCATTAACGATCACATTTCTGTGGGTCAGGAACCAGGGAATGCTTGGCTCTGTGGTTCTGGCCCTTCATAAGGCCTGCCCTCGGGGAACTAACCAGCTGGGGTATTTTCAGAGCCTGATTGACCTGGGGGAAGAGAAATACCCAACTGTAGCCCATTCTAGCCATCCTGTCCCACCTAAGGGGGAAGGAGAGAGCTGAGAAACACCTGCGAGGTTCACAGTCCCGCGGCCCAGGCTCTGAAACACAGACCCTGTCGCAGGACTAGAGGAAGCTCCCCCACCTCATCCTCTACCGGGTCACTAAAGGCCCCTTGACAGTTTGTTATACCTGGTACCTCCCGTCTGGCTGTCAAGAATCAAGTGTAAGACAAAAAACACAATTTGAAAAAAATAGAGCAAGTGTCAGAACCAGACTCAGACATGGCAGTGATGTTGGAATTATCAGACCAGATTTAAAACAACTGAGGTTAATATGCTAAGGGCTCTAACGGGTAAAGTAGAGACAGCAGGAACAGGTGGGCAGTGCCAGCAGAGATGGAAATCCAAAGAAAGAACCAAAAAGAAATGCTGGACATCAAAAAACACCAAGAGAAATGAAGCCTGCATGCCCTGATGAACAAAATAAAGAATTAAATAAATGAAGAAACTGACCATGTTTATGGATCAGGAGACTCACTATTGTCAGAGGTCAGCATTTCACAGCTTGATCTGTAGATTCAGTGGATCCCTATCAAAATCCCAGCAAGTTTTTTTGTGTGAATACCAGCCGATGGATTCCAAAGTTTATATGGAGAGGTGAGAGACCCAGAATAGCCTGCATGGTATTGCAGGAGACAGACAAATTTGGAGGACTGACAGTATGCAGATTACAAACTTAAGTGAAAAGCTACAATCATCAGGTGTGATACTGGTGAAAGAATAGACATATCACTGAAACAGAACAGAGAGCCCAGAAATACATAGTGATAAATGCAGTCAGCTGATCTTTGACAAAGCAAAGGCAATAAAATGGAGAAAAGATCATCTTTTCAATAACTGGTGCTGGAACAAATGGGACTTTCTTGTGGAAAAAAAAACTTGGGCACAGATCTTTCACCCTTCACAAAAACAAACTCAAAATGGATCACAGGCCTAAATGTAAAATGCAAAATGATAAAACTCCTAGAAGAAAAATGGAAAAAGCCTAGAAGGCCTTGGGCATGGTGAGGGCTTTTACATTCAACCCCAGAGGCACAATTCATGGAGGTAATCTATAAGCTGGGCTTCATTGAAGTGAAAAACTCTGTGAAACACAGGAGAATAAGAAGATAAACCAGACTGGGAGAACACGTTGGCAAAAGTCATATTTGATAAAGGATTGTTCTCCAAAATACACAAGGAACTCTTAATAAGAAAATAAAAATGCTGATTAAGAAGTGGGCCAAAGACGTGGGCCAAAGACTTGGACACACATCTCACCAAGGAAGATAGATGGCAAATGAACATGTGAAAAGATCCTCCAGGGCATCTGTAATGAGGGAAATACACACTAAAATGAGCTATCACTAATGCACCTATGAGAAATCCGGAACACTGACACCACCAAATGATGATGAGGATGTGGAGCAACAGGAACTCTCATTCATTGCCGGTGAGAATGCAAAGGGGTGCAGTGTGGCAGTTCCTTGCAAAACTGAACAAACTTACCACATGAGCCAGCAACCATGCTCCTTGGTATTTACCCAAAGGAGTTAACAACCATGTCCACACAGATGTTTATAGCAGCTTTATTCGTAACTGCCAAGATTTGGAAGCAACCAACATGTCCTTTGGTAGGTGATGGATAAACTGGTCCATCCAGACAATGGAATATTATTGAACAGTAAGAATTGAGCTCTCAGGTCATGAAAAGACAGAATCCTTCTTCCTTCCACAGTAAACGAAGACAGCCCTGCTAAGCACCCACTGAAGTCTAAATGGAAACAAGGTGCAATTTTACATAATCAGCAAATTCAATGACATGTCACCAGTATCTTAGTTAAGCATACTTTTCAAATAGTGAAAATTTTCTAACTTATTTTAAAATGTCCCAAGTGTTGATACATAAGAACATATGCTAACAGACTTGACAAGGAAATCTGACATCCTTTTAATTCTGAATGTTGTTTAATTCTGAATGTTGCATAGCAGGTCCAGAGAGAAGCTGGTGGGGCAGAAAATTCCTATATATTACTGATTTTTATAAAATCAGTGATACATTGAATTTCTGACTTAACATCCAACCTCACTTTGGAGAGTAGACACATTCTACAAAAATAACTTTTGTCTTTTTACTGACTTCTATGATAAAAAATATATATGTGTATATATATATATATTTAAAATAAGCTTCTAGCCAGACCCAGAACACAACAGAAAGGGTCACCTTTTAGAAAGTCATCCTTTTTTGTACAGGATTATACAAGGGCCCTGCTATCCCATCCTTTTTAAAATGCAGTTCCTTCGGGGGTGCTGACTTCTGTGTCATTTCTCCGACAGAGCAATATGCAGAGACATGCAAAGAAGTGTGACTCCGGGCACGGAAAGTCAGCCATGTCAGGAAATGGAAGAATGAGAAAGGGAAACCCGGCCATCCCAAAAAAGGCAGCAGAGGAAGATGGTACCTCATTTTAAATGAATGGGTTTTAATGTGACAGTGATTTGTTCATTGTAAATGTTCCTGGGTTGCTGAGTGTTAACTTTCCAGGGGACACACCCAGAAACACTACGTGCTAGACTCCAGGAGGTGCCCGGCCCTTGCACAGCCCTGTTGTGCTTTTGGCCACTTTGGGCAGGTTTTGAACTTCATTCCAGCCCAGTTTGGTTCTTGGTGACGTGGGAGTGATTCTTCCCCAGCCCTCAGAACTGCAGCGAGCCCCGTTGGCACCCGCATCCCGCGGGTTCCTGATGGGACATTTTAGCGAGGCCCAGTGACAAAACGCATGCCCACGGCTGTCCCCTCCCTCAGCGCTCTCCTTAGTGGTGCCGGTGGACTGTCCCCGTGCTTGGTGGAGCTGCTGGGTGCTGTGTTCTGGTCCTGGGGCCACTGCAGCAAATGACCACAGTCTGGGTGACTTTGAACAATGAAAGTTTATTCTCACAGTTCTAGAAGCCAGAAGTCCTAAATCAAAGCATCAGAAGAGCTGTCCTCCCTCTGGAAGCTCTAGGGGAGGACCTTCCTGCCGCTCTCAGCCCCTGGTGGCTCCAGGCGTCCCCTGGCCTGTGGCCGCATCCCTCCGGTCTCTGCCTCTGTCTCCGCTCTATCAATGTCTTTTCATCTGTCTCCTACAAAGACGCTTGTCATTGGATGTAGAACCTGCCTGGAAAATCCAGGACTATCTTTTCTCGAGTCCTTAATTATATCTTCAAAAACCTTTGTTTCAAATAAGGTCACACTCATAGGTTCAGGGGCTAGGTTGTGGACATTTCTTTTTCTGGGCCACCGTTCAACCCATTGCAGGCTTCACAGTCTTTACCCTCTGGTCACAGGGAGCAGACGTGGGTTCCCAGGTTAGCACAAAGGCTGTCTGTCTGCTGTCTATCCTGGGAAAGGTTCTTCTCCCAGTCAGGGCTGACCTCACTGCCTTGCAGGGGTTCTGCACAAGCTCTATTCAGATGAGAATCTTAGCCCTGAAGCACATGATTGGAAACCAGACAGCCTTACCACAAAACACATGGAAAATGTGTGACATCCCCATCTTAAATCCCCTACACAATGATAATAGCCCAAATCCCTGACTAGTGAATGTTCCCATGGACAGTGGTCAATCTTTTCTCTCCTTCAAGAGTTGCCAGATAAAATAGAGGCTGCCCAGTTAAATTTGAACTTCAGATAAACAATAACTGTTTAGTGGGAATATACCCCACACACCATTTGGGATATACTTATACCAAATATACTGGATATTCATTGTTTATCCAGAACTCAGATTTGACCAGGCATCCTGCAGTCCTGCACCCTCCCCTCTCTGCAGGGTCCCTCCTGTCAGTAATGGGCGTGTGCTGAACTCCCTGCCTTGTCCCCATGCCTCAGCCACCTGGCGAAGCTCTCACCCTGGATCTTCCCAGGCAGCCAGGCCCTGCAGGGCAGGGAGTCTTCCCGGACGGAATGCAGAACTACCCAAGCTTGCACCACAGCCTGCCCATCTCTGGAGCACCTTTCTCCTCTCCTCCAGGAGCTGTACCCTCAAGAGCCCACCCATGTGCCTTTTAGCTTGGGTGCGGCCCCGTGCAGTGGGTCCTGTCACCCCTCAGCCCCCATGACAGGACTGGCTAGCAGAGGGCACGGAGGGCCGGGCTGAGCTGGAGAGCAGGCAGCACAGTGGCCTCTGCAGGCCAGCCTCAGCAACCCCTGGTCTCCCTGCTCTCACGGCTCCTCCCATCAACAGGCACCGGGCTGCCCACACGGGAAGCACAGGAGAAAGTTGCCCCCTGCAGCAGTGGATATAAAACCACCAACTGGCCTGGGTGAGATTCGCCTTGACATGGAAGATGGCATGAAGTGCCATTTTTCATAGTTTTTCTGGAGAGAGGCCAGCAGACCTGCTGCTCTCTGCTGGGGCCCCAAGGGGGCTGCCTGGAGCCTGCCCTCCCTGAACATAGCCCACTGTTCTGCCTCTTCTCTCTCCAGGGGCCCTCTTGTCCTGCTCTGCCTGACCCTTCCCACCAGCCTCACACAGGCCCAAGCGCAGAGAAAATCTGAAACCACTGGAGCAGCCCCACAGCACCGGTTCCTGTGAGCCTCGCTCTCGCTCCCGGTGCCTTCTGCCATCCTCTCCCCTGCCCCTCCACGTGCCCCTGCACCCTCTTACCACAGGACCGCCAGGCACACCTGTTGCTCTGCTCCACAGGCCTTTCCCACTCAGCGCCGCTGCCTGGCTGGCTTCCTGACCCTCCCCTTTGGCCGGCTTCTCAGGCTGCCTCAGGGCGTGTCTCCTGGCCTCAGCAGCCGCCCTGGCCTTCCCTCCTCCCAGCCGCAGCTGCTCTCACCTCACCACCACCTCCACAGTCCACCTGGTTTCCATGGAGGATCAGCCCCACTCCTACCCATGACCACACCTGTACCTTCGTCCACACCTGCGCCCATGCCCACTCCTGTGACCACGTCCACACCTGTGTCCTTATCCATACCTCTGCCTGTGTCCATACCTGTGACCTCATCCACACCTGACCATTGTCCACACCTGCACCCATATCCCACCTGTGCCCCTGTCCACACCTGCACCCTTGCCCATTCCTGTGCAGTCGTGCCTAACCATAGCTTCATTCACACCTGCACCCATGCCAGCACCTGCACACACCACCAGACCCACGGGCTCTCCCAGGGCTCCAGGCTTGCTGGGGTGGGTCACTGGTGACTTGGGGCTGCAGCCTCATGTCGCCTCTGCACAATGGGAGCAAACCTTCCACTGCCTGGCAAGCACCTCTCTGGGCTGTCTCAAGCTCAGTCTGTCCAAACCGAAGTCTGGACACCCCTCTGCCATCCCTCCCATCCTTGGCCTTGTTCTCTTGGGCAACTCTGATACATGCTGGCATTTGGTCCTGGGAAGCCACCCCTTGTACTGGTAGCTCCCTCTTGCCCACATCTGAAGGCCGCTGGACTTCAGTCCTGCACATCCTGAGTCCGTCCCTGTCTCCAACGCTCCAGAACACCATCTCGCAGCACCTCTGAGAGCTGCCAACGAACCTTCTCCACGTGCACATTGGCCCCTCCCACCCCAGCGCCAATCTTGCCACCCACCACTCTGAAGACTAGGACCCCCATTCCAGCTAGGCCAGGCTAACCCTTCCTTACAGTGGCCAGAATCCCCAAGATTTTGCTGGTGGGTCCCCGAAGTCTTAGCTCAGACCCTTCACGTGCACCCCCAGACTATGCTTCTGCTCTGCAGATCTTTGCCCAGTGCCTGGGTTTCACGTTAGCCTGATTATTTAGTATTTGCACCTTTGCACCTGCGCTGTGCTCTCCTTGAAGGCGTCTGGCTCACCCCCAGCTCCTCACACCAGGCCTGGTGTTAGCAGCGTTCCTTCATTCCCACTTGAATAAACAAGGAAATAGTGAACACAGTCCTTTAACAGAGGAGACAAACAGGTGAAATCCAATCAGATCCTTCAACCACTGTGAGGAGATCCCGAGGCCAGGTCACCAGGACCCATCACTCTTAAGTGGAGTGGATCCTAAATTGTCCCTGTAAATGTGGGATTTTTGTGCCTAACTAGGTACCTAAAAGCCTCCTCTTGACATCTAAATGCAGTATTTTAATTATCTATTAAATCCCTTAAAAACTTTTGGCAAAATCCTATCTAAGAATATGCTAGAAAACCACGATTGAGGATGTAGAGTTTTTTTTTAAATGTTGCCCTCAGTCCGTGACATTTCTGCCGCAGAGCAGAGTTAAAGCATAATGGCTTCCACACTGACCACAGCCTCAGCTGTCGTAAGGCAGCACCTTGTCTGTGTTCATCCTGGGCTGGCATCTCCTGAGTTTGTTTCCCAGACACTGACATTGAAAAAACTAGAGATGAAAGGTGGTTCACAACCGATGTCCTCTCCCACATTCACTGATACGAGTCTTCGAAACAGGAGCATCATTCAGACGAGGTCATGGCAGGGGCACTGGAAATGCTGCCTGTGTCAAGCGTTCACATTCCAGAAGCAGAAATGGGAAGGCACTTAGAGGTTTAAAAATTGTTACGACTGGACATATTAGAACTCTGTTCTTATTTTAGATAGCTGGCTGTTGTATCCTAGGCCATTTGAGTTGAGACAAGTAACAGGCTTGTGTTAGCAAAAAATAAAAAATAAAAAAATACAACGTATTTGCATTTTAGGAGTTTTTGAACCTATATGATTCATATCATTGTCTCGCTCCTGCTTTTGCTACACTTCTGCCAGCATAGGCCACCTCACCTGTTTACTGGTAGATCTCTGCAAGTTACTGTCTGATGGGACCGATTTTGTGACTCTCAGTGTTCATTTTCATATATAAGAACTGGGTCTTAGTACTCTCCCCACCCAGAATTTAAAAATGCTTCAAGGAACCACAAGCAAAAGTTATCTTCCACTTGGAGCCAACGGGATGTCAGGTATCGCTAGGTGTGCGCTCCTTGTCTCCTGTTCCCAGGGAGCAGGCAGTGAGGCTCCATGGGTGTCTTGGGAAGTAATTTGGAAAAACGGGGAGAAAGTTGTACATGGGTATATTTAAAGTGGCCTTCTGGTTTTAAACTCCCCAAAGTGTGCTGACTGTTTATAAGCTGCAGGATGGGAGGGATGGCTTTGGATCCGGGCAGCCTCACAGTGTGCACAGCAGTGACCGGGAATCACCTTGGCGTGCGTTGATTGGCAGAAGGCACAGATGCCCTGCAAGCAGCTGGCTTTTCTCGTTTTTGGTAGTGTCATTCGCTAGGCACCGAAACAAGACGGGCGAGCAGCTCGGTCACTGTCTGAGCCTGTAGGGTCTGTGTTCAGCTCAGAGCAGTGGCTCTCAACCAAGGCTGATTTTGCCCCCAGAGGACATAAGGCAATTCTTGGTTGTCACAACTGAACAGGAATGTCCTTCCACCTTCCAGTGGGGAGAGGCCAGGTGTGCTGCTAGACAGTGCACAGGACAGCTCCACAACAGGAACTGATCCAGCCCTAAATACCAATAAATTGCTGAGGCTGAGAAAAAAATGACTTAAAGCAAATCGTGAGATCACAATATTTGTACTGCCTGTAAATGGGAAGATCATTCTCTAACATGTTTGCTTCTATATTAAAGAATTAAGTGATTATCTCCAAAATATATTTGCACTGATATCTTGGCTTTATTCTCAATTTGCCAACCCAGGGCCTTTTCCCCAAGAAGCCACTGCTGAAGAGGCCTCCATTCTGAAGGGAGAGGACTACCCGGGAGAAATGGTCCCTGCTGGCCATGGAGAAGTCGCAGCTGGAAGTGGGGACCTCTATGAGGACATGACCTGTGAGCTGATCCTCAGCATGATGGATAAATGATAGAGGTTCAGGGTTCATTTTTATAGCCTGTAATTCTCAAAGCAAGTTAGAAGTTCTTAGCATCTTTGAAACAATGAAGTTCCTGACAATGGATGGTCAGTTTTTCAAAGGTTGAGGTGTTACCTGGGATTGCCTCCCATTGCAAGTGTGTTTTAAAAGGCAAATTGAATTAGAGGATCAAACCTCAAACGTATTAATTCATTTACTTGATACTAGCAAGGGGACCCACAATAAATTAATAATGAGTTTTGGATGGTAGTTATTTCTGTCATAGTCTGGACCAACCGGTGCTTCAGCAAATAGTCAAAGTTGGGAAACTTTATGTTGAAAGGTAACCCCCCACGATGTTTCTAATGCTATGATTTTTTTTAACATGAAGGATTAATTTTGCCCTTGTTTTTTTGTACAAATGAATTTCCCACAAAACTTAAAGCTACCTAATACTTTTAATTAGTTGTAAATTCAGCGAAAAGAGATCTTAATATTATAAAGGAAACATTAAGTAGAAAATGAAAAACTCTAGCTTAGATTAGAAAATAATTCATAGTCTCTTTTAGAAAATAATTTGAAACAATGCAAAGTCTCTACTTTGGTATATGGGCAAGGTTCACTTTTAGATTTTATATTCTTTGTGACTGTTTTTGGCAAGTATGAAATCTCCCTGGTTAAATTCTACTCTTGCTTATAAGTATATCAGTTCATCACCCTTCAGTTTTGCTAAAACTATTTCGTTTGTTTTTAAAGCAATTGGCAGAGAAGAAACATAAAAATCTGATAATGAAAATGCCTATTTGTAAAGAATTTGTACTTTTCGATAGCACCCAATTGAAGAGATTTTTCCCACCTTCAAGCAGCATGTGAAATGTCTCTTTAGTACTTAAAATTAACTAGTACCTATCTTCATAATGCATCTTATCTTCTTAGCTTAGTAGCTATTTTGCTGTGAACTTTTCTTATATTTTAAAATCATTAATAGATCCAAAATTCAAATTCTTTTTCTTCAGTTTTATTGAGTTTTAATGGACAAATGAAATTATATTTAAAGTGTACATCTTAATGATTTGATACACATATACATTGTGAAAGGATTCCTCCCATCTAGTTAACAAAATCCAAATTCTTAAAATACTGACCTGCTATTAAAAATAGCCTAAGTCCAGAAGCCCTGTATAAGGTAAACATGTGAAAGCAACTTCCTAGGGAGAATGGCATTATATTCTTTGATGGCGGCAAATCAATTGAATTCATATAATCCAACTTAAATTCTAGGGTCTGTTGTATGCTATCATTGTGAGTACCTGGGTTTTTATAATATTTTCTTACTCTTTGTTGTTTAAAGTTGTTTTGAATAACTCAATAAAATGAAATGACTTAAAATTGCTGTCTTTGTTGTATGTGAATGATGGTTCTAAAAAAATGTCTTTGTTGCTTGGTGAGGATGTAGGGAGATTGGAACCCCTCTGCCCTGTTAGCAGAAATGTAAAATGGTGTGGCTGTTATGGAAAACAGTAGGTTGGCTCTTCAAAAAGTTAAAAATGGAAGCACCAAGCACCAGCAATTTGGCTTTATACCCAAAAGATTGAAAACAGGGTCCTGAAGAGATATTTGTACGCTCATGTTCACAGCAGCATTATTCAACAGCCAAAAGGGGGAAGCAACCCCATGTCCACTGATGGGCGAATGGATAAACAAAATATGGTGTATACGCACAGTGGAATATAACTCAGCCTTAAAAAGGAAAGAAATTCTGACACGTAACACAACATGGATGAATACTGAGGATACTATGAAAGTGAAATAAGGCAGACACAGAAGGACAAATAGGTTTTATTCCTTTTATATGAGGTACTTAGAATAGTAAAATTCATAGACACAGAAAGAATGGTGGTTACCGGCGGGGGGGAGGAATGAGGAGCCAGTTTTTAATGGGGACAGAGTTTGATTTTTGCAAGATGAAGAGACTTCTGGAGATAAGTTGCATAACAATGTGAATATACTGAACACTGCTGAGGTGTATACCTAAAAACAGTTAAATTTAAGGTAAGTTTCATATTGTATATTCTATAACAATTAAAAAATTTTGGTTTAAAAAGAACATAATATAAAGAACATGTTTGAAAATGCAAGCCCAGTTGGTATCTAAACACCATTGAAAACTCAGTCTTTTACAGGTAATTTGCAGTGCTTTGCACGTGTAACAGCTGTATGAGCAGTAATAGTCCCCACAGGGGGGCAGTCATTTCTCTCTTTTTGGACATTGGGACAGATTCGTCCCATTCCTGGGGGCAGAATTACGCAAGTTATAACCAAGTCTTGGCGGTTAGTGTGATCCATTTTGTACCATACAGAAAGATGAATAATAAGTGGTTTGTCTTTGATGGGAGGATTTTTTGTGCTTGAGGTTGCTAAGTAAGAAAGGGGCCTTTATAAAACCTGGATGGGAGCACACTTCAGATGGCTGTGAGGCTTAGAGAGCCTGGGGACTGAGCTACCTTGGAAGGCTGTGGCTTAAAATAGTTTTGAGATTCATCAGGAAATCATTCTGGAATGTACACCTCTTGCACAATTTAACGTCTATGTTTGGGGGAGGAAGGTGTTTAAATTACAACATTGTTTGACAACAGTTTTACTATATAAAGGATGCTTTTTAAACAAACCTCAGATTTGACGGATGCCTCTATTGTTCAAGCTCAGTCACCGAAAGGGTTGGTTGGATACTCCAAGGTGGGGTCAGTTCTGATGAAACGGAAGCAGTTTATATGACAACGTTCAACAGCCTACTTTTGCAAAAAGCAAGAATTTCTTATGTTCCAAGTATTATGTCCAGTATGAATGTTACCTTCTTTGAAAACCATTGGTAACCTTATTGAATAGCCCCTGCGAACGTATTCATGACAATCAGTCATTAGTGGGCAGTGTTACGAAACTTGTTCAGCTAAAGCCTTAGGATATTGGGCTTATCTATTCGACTGTTTCTTCATTTGTCCATCCTTTCGTTGCAGATTATTTTTAATTGAGCGTATCAGATAAAATGCAGATTTTAAGTGGCAGCCTGTTTATGATGCTCGTTCAGCAGCTTTTGTATCATTTCCAAGGCACAGCTGTGGTGATGACTGTCATTTCTATAAATCACTGTTTTTTATAGTATGCACACTTTAGGATTTCAAAAGACATACACACTTATTTTTCTGAGCAGTTGCAGAGAGAGTACTAACAGGACACTCCCCATGCTTGTTGAGACAAAAAACAAAAATGCAGTTTAAAAAACCCTTTATGTGAGCCACAGTGGCTGGAAGTGAGCCACAGGCCATAGAGTACCACAGATACCTCTCGTGGTGACATATCCCTCTTAGGAGCAACCAGATGAGTTGAAAGGCACATGGCTGTTGTTTCCTGTTAATGAAATACGCAGCTTATATATGAGTCCAAAGGTCGCTGATTAAAAGACTCATCCTGGTAATTGTAATTACATCCCAAGGTCTGAACTATCAGAATCAAGAAAGTAATAGCAGAAAAAAAGCATGCTAGACAATGAACTGCTTGACTTGAAATTAATCAGCACCAGTCACTACACTGAGAGTAAGCAGCATTTAATCTTTTCCAAGGTAGCCCTTTCACATAACGGGCCATTTGGAAACTTTAAACATACACTTGGTGGTGAGAAGCTCCAGTATTTCAAAACCTGAGAACTACTTCCCCCCGGCAAAAGGAGACTAACGTGATGGCAGCATTGCAATTACCTATGAGCACTGAAAGAATGATTTTTAAAGGGACTCTAGGATTTTTCTATTAGATAAAAACAGCCAGTTTGTCAGCTAAATAATTTGTCTTCAGCAGAAAATAAAAGTTGCATTACAGAGGCACACCCAGGTTTGCTGCTGGAATAGAAGGATTTAAATACAGCTGCCTCCTGGGAGTGCAAAAATCGATTTTAAATGGACTCTAGGAATAAATTTGCTTGTTCTGTCCAACCACAGAGTATCATTAACTAGCCTGCACTCTGATGCCAACTCTCTCAAAAGCAGAAAGTGAATATTTGAAAGTAGGAGCCTTCAGGAGGAAGTGGAGGAAGTCGGACTTTGTCAGTGGATGTGCCAAACTTAGCACTGGGATCCTGGGTATGTGGAGCCCCAGGGTGGGCACTGGAGACCCCAGGCTGAGCCCAGCTGATTTTAAAGCTGACTGACTGGTCTCTTCTAGAAGTGGCCATGGTTCCTGACCTCAGTCTTTCTCAGTTTCCCAAAGATGTTGAATGGCACTACCTGACGCATGCATGCGTTTTCATGTGGTTACTGAACGTCCGATGCCCTCAGAAGTACCAAGACTAAATAAATGCAAATACGGTTTGAAGAAACTAAGGAGGGCAGAAGCGCTCACATCTTCAGGTTGCCGCCTGGGTCCTCTGCTGGAGGCAGTGGACGGACAGGGTGGGATGTCGTTGGGATGTCATCAGGGACAGGACAGAGTTGCTGGAGCTCCTGTCAGGCAGTGTGGACAGAGGGGCAGCCCAGTCTGTGACCAGAGCAGTGGGCGGCATTTCCATGTGTGTCTGTTGGCAACCACTGGTCCTCTGGCATTGCCTCCTGCTCAAGGGCTTAAGACCCTGTCACTTGGGTGTGCACTTCCTGCGGCAGTGGCCACCTGGTCACTCCGGCCGCCTTGTCCGACACGGTTCCTCTTTCTGCAGTGTGGCACTGTACGTCTTGCCACAACACACCTGACCTTCGCCTGAGCCCGTCATCTTGGGAGGAAATTCTAGTGCCTCTGAGGCCCTTAATAACGCTGGTTCAGAAATCTCTCTGGGTGTTGGGATATTTAGGGAGTTGGTGAAAAATGCAGAGTCCTGGGCTGGATCCCCTGCCCCCACCAGGCTTAAGAGATTAAAATCTTGGGGGTTGCACCCAGGAATCAGCATTTTCCATAGCCAGATTGGTTGCAAAGCCTGCTCTGAGGGCCACCTGTTCTCCAGGCTGGTTTCACAAATGTCAGGAAAACTGAAGATGTTTTCAGCAACCAGGCCTTAAGCATTTTATTCTGGGTGGTTCTACCTAAAAAAGTGACTCAGCATCTCTCCGGTGGCCTGTCACCTGGCTTTTGTTCCACCAGGAATGGAAGCAGGCAGGGCCTCTGAAAGTGACATATGATGCGTGTTAGAATTTGCTGGGTGGGCCTGCTCCATGGTCGGCACCTCGGTGGCATGCTCAGGTGACCTGGAGCGAATGTGACAGCTGTTTTGCAGTGACAAAGCATGGCCCATGGGAGGGGGAGGGGGAGAGAGACCAGGAGAAGATTTAGGATCTGCTGATTGTATAGGAGTAACAATACCAGGCTGATGGCGGGTATGTCAGATAGAGCAGGAACAAGACTGATTTACCATTTGAAAATGCATGTCTGACTTTGCAAACCTGTTCGGTTCTGGCTCAGAGTAATGTTCCACTTTGAGTAACACAGACCCATCTCAGAATAAGAACAACTGGTTCTTTAACATTATTCTTACCATTTATTTTGGCAAGTAGGATGATCTCAGCATGGATGGATGGGGGTGTAATTTTTTCTTTAGTTTTGTTTTGATTTTTTTTAATTTAAGTTTTTGAAATTTTAAATTAAAATTAAAATTTTGTTTCCAAAAACAATTCCCTGAAGAATCCAAAATTAGTTATGGAAAGGTGGGTCCTTCACATGTTCACCAAGTGTAAATTAGTTTCCTAATCACAACTTTTTTACCTAAATGAAACAGACACCAGAATTTTTCTTAGTGCTGTTTTCCAACAATGAATCTTTTTTTTTGTATATTTCTAATTTTTTGAGGTGAAAAATACATACAGTAAGATTCCCCCTTTTGAGTGTACAATTCTCTGAGTTTTGACAAGTGCATGGGTGTATAACCACCCCCACAATCCAGACAGAGCGCCTCCATCGCCCCCACATCCCACTGTGCCGCTCCGCAGCCGGCCACCACCCTACTCCCAGCACCTAGCAACCACTGGTCTCTTCACCTCCCTGCAGTTGTCGTTTACAGAAATTCATATAGAACTGTGTCACTGTGTATTTGGAATGGCTTCTTTCATTCAATATAATGACTTTGAGATCCAGCCCTGCTATTTGGCAAATCACTTGTTCCTCTGTTTTGGCTGCCGAGTAATATTCCATTGAATGGATATTCCCCAACTTGCTTCTCCATTCACCAGTTCAAGGACATTTGTTTGTTCCCAGTTTGGAAGGATTATGAACAAATCCATAATAAACATTTGTGTATAAGCTTTGTGCAAAAACGTGTATATTCATTTCTCTTGAGATGAGGTTTTTAGGTCCTAAGGGAGATGGATGTTTAACTTTATAAGAAACGGCAACTGTTCCCCAAAGTGGGTGTCCCAGTCTGCAGTCCCACCAGCCAGGAATGAGCACTCCCAGGGCCCCATATTCCCACCATCACCTTAGTATTAGTAGAGTTTTTGTTTTGTTTTTAAGCTATCCTAGTAGGTATATAGTGATATGTCATTGTGGTTTTAATTTGCATTTTGCTTATAACTAGTGATTTTGAAAATCTTTCCACGGGTTTATTTGCCATCTACGTGTTTCCTTTGGTGAAATGTCTGGTCAGATCCTCTAACCACTTTTTGTGTTGGGTTGTTTGAGAGTTACTTATAGATTCTGGACACAGTTCTTAATGAGACATACGTTTTTGTGAATATTTTCTCCCAGTCTGTGTCTTGTCTTTTCATTCTCTTAACAGAGTTTTTCAAAGAGCAGATTTTTTAAGATGTTTTGGCAAAGTCAATTTATTCTCTTTTTCTTTGACACATTATTCTTTTCATGTCATATTGAGAAATCCTTGTTTAACTCAAGGTCACAAAGATTTTCTTCCTAGGTTAACTTCTACAGGTTTAATAATTTTATGTTTTGCATTTAGGTCTGTGATCCACTTTGGGTCAAATTTTGTTTATGATGCAAGGTGCAGATCAAGGTTCTTTTTTTCACATGTGGACGACCAAATTGTTCTGGTATCATTTATTGAAAAATCTATCCTTTGTCCACTGACTTCCCTTTGCATCTGCATTGAAAGTAAATCGGCCATACATGTGGGGATCTATTTCTGGATTGTGTTTTGTTCCACCAATCCAGTCTTTCATCAGCACCACACTACCTTGATTACTGTAGCTTTATAGTAAGCACTGAAGTCAGAAAACATGAGTCCTCCAACACTGTTCTTTTCCAAAACTGTTTTGGTTATTTCAGAACTTTTGCCTTTCCATGTAAGTGTTCAAATGCACTTGTTGATTTGTACAAGAAAATGCTGGGATTTTTTTTTGAGAGGGGAGGGGAGTAAATTTATAGATAAGTCTGGGAAATATTTAACATTTAATAATACTGTCTTCTAATCCATGAACACAATATTCCTTCCCATTTATTTAGCTCTTCTTTGATTTCATTCATCATTGTTTTGTAGTTTTCAGTGTAACAGATCTTGTACAGATGTTGGATTTATACCTAAGTTTTTCACGGTTTTTGTTTGCATGTTTTGATACTATTATAAATTATATGGTCTTAAAAATGTTGACTTCCTATTTCTCATTGACAGTATAGAGAAATACAGTTGAGTTGTGTATATTGACCTTATATCAGGCAACCTTGCTAAACTCACTGATCAGTTCTGGTAGTTTGTAGATTCCTTGGTGTTTTCTATATAGACAATCATGCTATTTGCAAACAGATACAATTTTATTTTTCCCTCTCCAATCTGTCTCTGTTTTTATTTCCTTGCCATATTGTACCAGCTAGGACCTCCAGTATGATGTTGAATAGGGGTGGTAAGAATGGACACTTTCTTCCCTTGTTGCCAACCTAGAAGTGCATTGAGTTTTTTGCCATTAAGTATGATATTAGCTATAGGCTTTTTATAGATGCCCTTTATCAGGTTGAGGACATTTCTATTACCAGTTTGCTGAGAATTCATTATGAATAGATGTTGAATTTGGTCACATGCTTTTCCTGTATTAAGATGATTAAATGCTTTTTCTGTATCTGCAAATATGATGAACTACATTGACTGATTTTCTAATGTTAAACCAGCCTTGCATTCCAGGATAAACTTCACCTGATTGTGATGTATTATCCTTTTTATATTTTGCTGGATTTTATTTGATAATATTTTGTGGAGGATTCTTTCATTTATGTTCACAAGCATAATTCACAAGTTCACAAGTCTATAGTTTTCTTTTCTTATAATAGTTTTGGTATTAGGGTGATGCTAGTCTCATAAAAATGAGCTGAGAAGTGCCCCCAAACTCTGTTTTCTAGAAGAGTATGTGTAGAATTAGGATTATTTCTTCCTTGAAGAGTAGTATTTACCAGTGAAGACAACTAGTCTGGAGTTTTTTTGTTGTTCTTAGGAAGTTTTAACTGTGAATTCCATTTCTTAGTAACTACAGGATTATTCAGATTAGCTATTCTTTCTTGAGTGAGCCTCAGAGACAAAGGATAGATTTTTCAATAAATGATACCAGAACAATTTGGTTGTCCACATGTGAAAAGATAGTTCATGTCTTTAAGTCATTTGTCCATTTCATCTAAGTTACTGAATTTTAGGGTGTAAAGTCATTTGCAAAAGTCCTTTTTTTATCCTCTTCATGGCTATAGAGTCTATGACAATTTCCTTCTTTTCTTCTTTATACTGCTCATTTTTGTCTTCTTTCTTTTTTTCTGATCATTCTGGCTGAGGTTTATTTTGTTGATCTTTTTAAAGAATCAGCTTTTTGTTTCATTAATTTTCTCTCTCATTTTCCTGAGTTTAATTTCATTGATTTCAGCTCTTTATAATTTCTTTCCTTTCTTAAGGCTTGGATAATTCATTCAAGCCCTTTCTTGGTTTCTAAGCACTGGTTACACGATTCCCTCTTAGCACTGCCTTTCACAAATCTTGGTGTATTATTATTTTTTTTTGGTGTATTGTATTTTTATTTGTAGTCAATCTAAAATATTTCCTACTTTCCCTCAAGATTTCCACTCTGACCCATGGGTTATTTAAAAGTGTCTTTAACTTCCAAATATTTGGGACTTGTGCAAAATTCCTGGTAATTCTGCATCCGCCTGTGTGGGTTCATAGATGTGCTGTCTCCTTTGCATGAAGAGACCCAATCCTGACTCCCACAACCCTCAGACAAGCTTGGCCAACGGAATGAATTGGTTCATGACAGAAGGTTCCATAGTAGCTTTTCAGTAGAGGGTCTTGGGCTCTCCATTCTTAGCAACAGCCACAGCCCCAGCCTCAAAGACCCAGGGGCATGCAGTGCTCTGATTGGCCAGCCCAATCCATGCCCCTCCCTGGAGCTGGGGGTGGAGTTAGCACGGAGGGGACCAGAGCAGGAAGCAAAGGGTCCCCAGGAACATGGAGTGGCATTAGCGAAGAGGGGATCATGGGTGTCTGGTTGTCCAAAACAGTGAGGGTCTCCCACACACAGACTCAGAAGTGCTTGAAATTCCATATAAGAGTTTGCTTTTAAGTTTTCAATCTTGGGATATTTTTTAACTTTTGGGGGCTCAAGGTTTTCAGAGTTCAGAAGTAATATATATGTGTTGTAACAAAGGAAACAGAAAAGGTACGGCTTTGATAGGAGCAGAGTGACTCATCTCCCCAGCTTCCAACCCCAGCCTGGAACCCACCTTAGCCCTGCATTCCCATTGTTAGTAGCCTGTGAGGCCCCTCCCACACCCCTCTCTGGGCTCTGCAGTCCCAGACACGCTTGCTTGTATGTGGGGGGGGGGGCTGGCGGGGGAGTTGTTTTGCTTTTGCAGAAGCAGACCCAGGCCACCCACGTGATTCTGCAACTTGCTTTTGCTCACTGCGTGATAAATCTTGGGCTTCCCTACTTGTCTGTAGAGAGAGCCTGCAAACATTACAGTTGGTTCTAGCTAGACCGGCAGCTGGGGGCCTTTTCATTCACTGCTCCCACTGAGGGCGTGGAAGTGCAAAGACCTCTTGAGATTTCTAAATTTGGTCAGAGTGTATGAGGCTATGCAGGGTGCCTCTGTGCTAAAAATACCAGTCCGGGTCTGGGGTGAAGGCCGCACACTCAGAGAAGGCTAGGTGGGGAAGCCCGATGGCAGCACACCCAAGGCACTTGACAGAGCATCTTCAGTCTCCTCCAAAAGCCTTGGCCTCTACTGACGCCCACACCCCTGGGCACACGGAGGGCATGGGGGTCCCATCTCCAGGTGGCCAGGGCATGATCATAGAAGCTGCCCCAAATTGGGCCACTTTCCCCCATGGTCACGGTATCCTGCCATTCAATTCTACCTCAGGATTTGGGCCAACTAGGGGTACCACTGCACTGATATTTACTTATTTCGAACTCACATTTGAAAATCAAATACTTATGTTTAAATAAAACTTCACAACACTACAATAAATGGGAAACCAATATCACTAGTCAAACATAGTCATGATGTATAAATAATCATGATATACAGGTAAATAGTATATGTCATGATAATAAATAATATTGTTGTTTCGTTATTAACATTTTTGAGCATTTGCTCTTTCCAGGCGCTGTTCTAATAGTTTACAATATTAACTCATTTAATCCCTGCAGCAGCCCCCTGGGGGAGGTACACTGCTGCCTCCTTCCTTCTGTTATTCCCATTTTGCAGATGAGGAAAGAGACTCAGAGCAGGGGCACCTAAAAACAGCCACGTCACTACTAAAACCAAACATGGGACCACATCAATTGTCCTGGTGCCCATGGTGGGGAAATTCAGCTGTGCTGGACACTGAATCGAAGTTCGCTGTCTGCCTTTGCTTCATTCACTTACTCAGCTATTCAAGTGTTCACGGAGCATCTTCTGTGTGCCTTGCACTGGGGAGGGATTCTGTCCCTGCCCCTCATGAGCTGCACCCGGGAGTGGGAAGGGGTCTCATGAACAGGCATGTGGTAGGGGCTTCACTCTACACTGGGGGAAGGCAGAGGGCATTCGGCAGCCTGGGCCAAGGGTGGGGATGACGCTGGACGAAGTTTCTAAACTTTTAAGGATGAATAGGCACTAGGTGAATGAAGGGAGAGGAGAGGAGACCTTGGCAACTGGTACATTAAAAACATGGATAAAGTAAGTTTCATGTCTTCACTGGATGCCCCTATTGTTGACATACTGAAAGAAGGCTTTGATGTCAGCTTCCTTCTCTGTAAAATGGGAATAATGGTACCAGCCTAGAAGATGAACGTATCACACAGTTTGTAAAGCATTCCAACAGCTCCTGCCACAGAGCAAGTGCTCAGAGTGTCACTAAAATGACGATGATAATGGTGACGACAGTTCTGGCAAGTGGTAGTGTTTTCCATGTACTCTAGCAGTGTCATAAAAGTTTATTCTTTAAATATATTTGGTTTTTACAAGTGAGTAGAAAGTGGCATACTGGCATGGAGTTTAAATCAATATCGCTATTATTTTGCATTCGACCTGGAATTTTACAACTACACACACACACAAAATTAACCTGTAACTTCACAAGTCCCTTCTGTCTTCCTGAGGCTTTATTTCAAAAGAGGTGGAAATCCAAGAACATTCTTTTAAATATATAGCTATTCATTTATTTGATGGGGGATTTTAAATTCCTTACCAAATGGTAAAAGCAACCTAATAATGAGCAATATTTCTAAGTAGCACAACTCTCAGCGTGGGGTTTTCTAAATCTGATTTAGATGGGCAAAACATTTATCTTTCACAACTAAAGTTTCTCTTTGCAAAGGAATGTGGCTTTGCAAGGACATTTATTGGTATAACCAAGCCTCAGCTAGAAGTTGAATTTTTCTTCATCTCTCCCCACTTCCAAATGCGTTCCCCGTGATGTCAATGAGGAAGGTGGTAGTTTGAGAAAAGTTAAAAATCTGGGATTTTAATTTAAACAGATGACAGAAGACAGAACACAGACTCCTAGTAAGACCAGCCTGGCCTCAGTTTCTAGCTACCACCTCCCATTTGCCAAACTGGTCACCACTTCAGAGCTTCATTTCCTCATCTTAACCTCTCTCTGCCTCAGTTTCCCTCTTGGGCCACCTCTTGGGTTGTTGCAATTGTGAAATAAGATAATACAGAGAAATGTGCTTGACACAGCCCCTGGTACCTGGTAAGTGCTAAGTGAGTGTTTTCTAGTAGTACTATTGTTATTATTATTATGTCTATAGACCGGGGATAATCCCACCATGGCTGCAAGGTGGTTGAGGCTGACACCGGACAGCATCTGCCCTTCAGAAGCAGCTTTAGGAATCTGAACAGAGCCGTGAACAGACACCCACGGTGCTGAGGGGGGTGGTGAAATCTGAGGTCAGAGCCGTCTCAGGCAGACTGTAAAAGGGAAACAGAATCTGAAGGAAAGAGAATTGAGGTTGTTGCTTTTCACTTTTCTTCACAGGAAGTGCAAACCAGGGAGAAACCAGTGCCAGCCCCACTCCTGTTCCCCCACTGCCCACCGACAGGCACACACGCATGGCCCCGATGGAGCCACAGCTGATGGGGGATGCCCACCGAGCCCACCTTACTGCCCCCATGACAGTGCAGTATAACCACCACGAGCCAGTGGTCATTTCCAGCTCTCCCTAGACTAAGCTGTTCACACTGATTATCCCATTTAATCTTCCGACCATCCCTTGAGGGAAATGCTGTCATTATGCACCTTTTACAAAGGAGGAAAGCAAGGCACAGAGAAGTTAAGAAACATGCCCAGGCCACACAGCTCAAAGGTGGAGTTAGGATTTGAACCTGGGTGGTGTGACTCCTCAGTCCAGGCGCTCAACCACCCCTGACCTGCTTCCCTTCAGAACTGGGGTGCTGATGTGGGCACCCCTTAATCTAGGTCTCAATGTAAAGACCACCCCTGGCCATTTGGTTATTCCCCTCAGATCCAGAGCCATCCTGTGGCAGGGCCAGGACTCGGGTGAGGCAAGAGGCGCCTGCATTGGGCACAGCTTTTAAGGAGGAGGCGTGGGTTGGGAGGAATGTGTTTGGGGAAACACGGGCCAGGAGTAAGCTGGCCATGGCAAGGCTAGTCGGGGAGGCGGGAGCCCCTGCAGGCTCTGAAATAACAAGGATGTGCCCAGGATGACTCAGAAGGTTCCAGCTGGGTCAGTGGGAAAGTGGTGCTGTGGACTGTGGCTTTCCCAATGCCTCTCTGCTGCCCAGCTCACACCTGACCTGCTCCATTTGCACAGCGACTTGAAAAATTCACACCTAATGAGCGTGGAGCCTCATTCCTAAATACCAATTCCATTTCTGAAAACAAATCCGAATGTTACCAAATATACACACGGGAATTCATGGTAGGCAGAGTACTGCCCTCCAAAGCTGTCAGCCCTCCAGCCCCAGGGACCTGAATGCTGCCAACGACCCAAATGAGCTGCTAATGGATTCTGCCCTGGAGCCTCCAGGAGGCATGCAGCCTGCGACAGACACCCTGGTCTTAGTCCCACGAGGCCAACCTTGGACTTTGGACCTCCAGAGCCGTAAGAGAATACATTTGTGTTGTTTGAGCCTCTAAGTTTACGGTCATTTATTACAGCAGCCACAGGAAACAAACTCAATTCCTATTTCATTTTTGTTAATAAAATGTAAGTAATTTGCAGACAGAGCTGGCATTGGTGAGCAGTGTCCTGGGTACTTTACAGTCATTTGCCCCCAACCCTGCACCTGAGTCTGGCCGAGAAAAGGGAACAGGGAAGTGAGGGGCCAGGGAAGTGAGGGGCGGGGTTGGAGAAGGATGTGCCCCAGGCCCTTCAGTCCATGAAACCTGGTCGGTCTGACACCAAAGACACGGACCACTCATTCTGTGTCCTCTATTTTCTTTGTGTATCTTGACATTATCTTTGTCTAAAAATTAGACAATTTTTAGACCCACAGAAGGATTCCACTAGGATTCCACTAGAGACCATTTTATCTCACTTTAGTTATTTTGAAGAAGGGTTAAGTGGCTTGTCTAAAGCCACAAAGCCAATCGACTTACATGGGATGAAGCTATTACATCAAGCTATCGCCTAGCAATCCTCTGAACAGATCTGATTTGGTGGAACAGAGAAGAGACTGTGGGTTGTCCCCCAATATCCATTCTCCTCTTTCACCTCAGTTATAATTTTTAGCCGATCACATGGCCACTCAGGATAAAGACACGACTCCCTTGCAGGAACTAATAAAGCAGGAAAATTCAGTTACCAGGCTTTCTGGGAGAGAAAAATATGATGTTTCAAAGTTAGCTTTTAGTAAAGGCCTCTCATCCCCTCCCATGCCTGACGCTGACCCTGGCTTGCTGCTTCCCCTTCCTAAGGAGATGTCCTGTCTGCAGGGCCCAGGACGGCTCAGCTCCAGCTTGGTCCACCCCTTGCCTCTAAAAGCATTTCTCTTTGGCCTGTGCCAGTCACATGACCATACCTAACCACCAAAGAAACTAGGAAGTAGGGGGTGTGTTCTGCTCAGCCCCCTGCTCACAATCGGGGGTCTGTTACTATGGGGGGAAAGGATGTGGGGGACCTAAGCCACATGGGAGCTTGACAGCTACTGGGTAAAACTGAATTTCATAAGCTCCTTTCTGTCCTATAGGCAGAGGGCTGTATTTCCCCCACTGAACGAACCTCTTATATAGGGACAAATATTGAACTCATGGTTGCCCAAGAAAATCCAGGCTCTCTGGTGAGTCCATACTGCTGGAACTAGCTAGGAGCACAAGCCGTGCAGTCAGACTGCCTGGGTTCAGGTCCCAGCACTGCCCCTTCCTGCTGGGCCGCTGAAGGAGCTTCCTGCAGCTCCCATCATAAAGTTGCACAACTGCAGTGGCTTAAAGCCACACACACTTGTCCTCTTGCAGTTCTGCAGGTCAGTCATCCAAAATGGGCCCCAAGGTGCTAAAACTAAAGTGTCCGCAGGGCTGAGCTCCCTCTGGAGGCTCCATGGGAGAATCTCTTTTCTTGCTTTTACTGGCATCTGGAGGCTGCTTACATCCGTCGGGATGTGGCCTTTCCTTCTGCCTTCAATGCCAGGACAGGCAGTCTTATCTTTCTCATGCTGACACTGACTCTGTGGCCACTCTCTTCCACACTTAAAGGATCCTGGTGATGACATGGGGCTCTTCTCGGTAATCCAGGTGGTCTCCCGACCTTAAAGAAGGCTGATGAGAAGCCATGGTCCATCTGCCATGTAAAATGACACATCACAGGTCATGGGGAAACCTCTGGGAGGCCATACTCTGCCTACCTCAGCAACCTCGAGGGAGCCACTTCACCTCTCTGACTGCTTCCTCATCATGTCTGACTCCCATGGATGTTGCACTGAAGAAAGAAGAAGCTGGACATGAAGCAAGGGCCTCAAACCAGCCTACCTGCCGGTTACATTCAACCAAAGGGTGTGATTGGCTCTCCCCCAACCATCTTTAATCTGAAGTAGTTGCTGGTGTTTTTAAACTGATTTCACATTAAAATTCAGAGTTCCTGTTTCCACTGACTTACCAGATAGCACACATGGGGCCTGTTTCCTAGGATGCTGACAACCAACTGAGTTATGGCTTCCCCTTTAGGACAGCCATGGTTCTCCAGTTCACCACAGTCCTCACCATTCCCTATTGTCTTTCATTCGGTCTGCTTATTTTAATCACATGGTCTGCCTGACCTCTGCAGAAAGCTAAGTTTGTGACGTGTTAAAAAACATCTAATATTGGACATAAACATGAGCAACTTCTTCATGAACATATCTCCCCGGGCAAGGGAAACAAAAGCAAAAATGAACAAGTGGGACTATATCAAACTAAAAAGCTTCTGTACAGCAAAGGACACCATCAGTAGAACAAAAAGGCATCCTACAGTATGGGAGAATATATTCATAAATGACATAGCTGATAAGGGATTGACATCCAAATTATATAAAGAGCTCATGCACCTCAACAACCAAAAAGCAAATAAGCCAATTAAAAAATGGGCAGAGGAGCTGAACAGACACTTCTCCAGAGAAGAAATTCAGATGGCCAACAGGCACATGAAAAGATGCTCCACATCACTAGTCATCAGAGAAATGCAAATTAAAACCACAATGAGATATCACCTCACACCAGTGAGTATGGCCAACATCCAAAAGACAAACAACAACAAATGTTGGCTAGGATGTGGAGAAAGGGGAACCCTCCTACACTGCTGGTGGGAATGCAAATTAGTTCAACCATTGTGAAAAGCAGTATGGAGGTTCTTCAATCAAAATAGAAATACCATTTGACCTAGGAATTCCACTCCTAGGATTTACCCTAAAAACAAAGCAGCCTAGTTTGAAAAAGACAGATGCACGCCTATGTTTATCGTAGCACTATTTACAATAGCCAAGAAATGGAAGCAACCTAAATGTCTACCAGTAGATGAATGGACAAAGATGTGGTACATATACACAATGGAATGTTATTCAGCCATAAGAAGAAAAATCCTTCCATTTACAACAACATGGATGGAGCTAGAGGGTATTATGCTCAGTGAAATAAGCCAGGCAGAGAAAGACAAGTATCAAATGATTTCACTCATCTGTGGAGTATAAGAACAAAGGAAAAACTGAAGGAACAAAACAGCAGCAGACTCACAGAACCCAAGAATGAACTAACAATTACCAAAGGGAAAGGGACTGGGGAGGATGGGTGGGAAGGGAGGGATAAGGGGGAAAAAGGTCTATTACAATTAGCACACATAAAGTAGCGGGGGTGGGGGTGGGGTGGGGGGATACAGGGAAGACAGTATAACACAGAGAAGACAAGTAGTGATTCTATAACATCCTACTACGCTGATGGACAGTGACTGCGATGGGGTATGTGGTGGGGACTTGATAATAGGGGGAGTCTAGTAACCATATGTTGCTCATGTAATTGTATATTAATCATAGCAAAAAAAAGTAAAAAAAATCTAATATGCTTAATAAAGGATAGTTAATATTATTCTTATTTGCAAAGATCCATTAACACAGTCTTTCTCAAGTTTGGCTGTGCTTTAGAATTCCCTAGGGAACTTTAAAATACCCTGGTGTCCGAGCTGCCCCTAGACCCATTACACCAGAACCTGTGGGGTAGGGCCTGGCTCAGGATGGCTGCAGCTCCCCAGGGATGCCGGCCAGCAGCCTGGGCTGAGAACTAGGGAATTTTCAGATGCTCACTGATGGTCAGAGCTCAGGCAACCTCAAACTTTCCTCAGTACCTGAGAGGGAGGCAGAGCTAGAGAAAGAGACTGAAATCAAGGGTTGTGCGGCAGGCTGTGCCCCACAGAGAGGACGAGAGGGCAAATGAATCCGTGAATGTTGGCGCTGTAACAATAGGACTTTGCCACATCCACTTCCTGTCACAGATCCTTGAGGGGCTGCCTGGACACTTCTGGAAGCTCCCGCCACTCAGGCGATCCTTCACAGTGACCGGTGTGGGCGCTTGAGACCCGCGAGGGGTGGACTCGGGATCTGTAACTCCTTTTTCTTCTATTTGTTAGAGCCCAAGGTGTGGGCCCTGGGAGCCCCAAGGGTTCCTTCCTGGCTGCTTTGTGAGTGACCACCCGTCCTTTCTGTCCCCTTGCCTGAGACAGGAAAACCCTGCTGGGGCTCCTGCGCCTCACATGTAAGGTTAATGTGAGTTTTCATTATCAGTGATGGGAGAGAAGCAAGCCATTGAGTATGTATATGGATCGAGTCCACAGCACCTCCTGTGCACAGGGCACTATTCTAAGTGCTGGAGACAAAACAGACCAAGATCTTGGCCTCTGGCAGAGCTGACAATTTACTGGCCAAAACAGACCATAAAGAAATAAGTAAAAATGCTGTGAAGGAAAGTGAAGCAAAGGCGGAGGCGGGGAACACTGGGAGTGGGGGAGGGCAGGGGTAATATGTGTCAGAAGGTGATCTGAGAATCTGACATTTGAACAGTGAGGCAAGCTGTGTGAGAGAGGGTGCCAGGTGGGCAGGGCAGCACCTGGAAAGGCCCTGAGGTCGGAGTGGAAAGAGCACCCTGAGGGCCGAGCACCCTGACTTCACAGACGAAGAGGCTCAGGGGCTGAGGAGCTGGGCCAAATTCAGCCATGACGGTCTAAGCGAGGATTTGAACCTGGGCTCCAGTGACTTCGTTCAGAGCTGCTGTCTAGACTGGCCCCTCCTGCAAGTTAACATGCATGATGCTAACCACCCAGTCCCACCCTCTTTCTGGGCAAACTTCACAAGGAGAAGGGTCCCAGATGTTGGACCATATGGGGCAGGGTGGGGGGTGAGCACGACCTGCAACGCTGGCCCTCAGGAGCCACTCCGGCAACCCCCCCCCCCAAGCCAGGGTGTGTTCATGATCCCCGGGGCAGGTCCCACCACAGTGGGCCGCTGGGGATGGGGAGCTGTTGGCCTTGGCCTCAGAATCCTGGACAGAGGACAACAGGGGGGAGGCAGAGAATGCCACTCCCCACCTGACCATCACTCTGGAGAGGCGGAGGGCTGCAGTGTGCCCCACCTTTACTGGGGACCCTGCTGCCTCTGACTTACTTGTTAAAGGAAATGGAGAGTGAGGTCAGCCAGAAACGTGAATTTCTGTCACGGGCCTCTGCCCCACCTGCAGATCAGACACTGGGATCAGAGGACCTGAAGGACACAGACTCCCAACCCGCACGGCGCACCTAGAGACAGGCAGGTGGGACCAGGAGGGTTCGGGTGGGAAGGTGGGGAAGAGAAATGAGCCAGAAGGGAAGGGAGGAGGGAGAGGGAGAAAGGAAGAGAGGGGAGAGAGAGGGAGAAAGCAGGGCGGACAGGCAGACAGGCGGGCCGGAGGGAAAGCCTGCAGCATCCTCAGGTCCTCAGTCTCTGCCTCCACCATCCGGCTGCCCTGCGGCCCTTGCTCACCCCCTTGAAGGACCCCAGTGACTGCAGCCCCCCTTGCAGAGCAGGTGGCAGCAATGGTGTGCCCTGGGCCGGGAGGTGAGCAGCTCCTTGCTTATGCGAAGGGGTCCACAGGAGGGGAGGCCAGGCCCAGCCCAAGCCCCCACCCCAGATCCCCACCCCGGTGAGCTGTAGGTCCTCCCTCTCAGCCTGGCCTGGAGGAGGCTGCCTGACCTTGAACCACGGCTGCCCAAAAAGTCATACTACTTTGCTTCAAGAACCTAAGCCAAGAAGAGGAAGGAATGAGGGAAAGAGGCAAGGAAGGAGGGAAGAAGGGAGGGAAGGAAGGCCCAGGGGCAGGATCACACTGCTCTTTGGGAGAGCCAAGTAGTAGGGAAACCAAGGCGGGCCACAGCGACTCCAAGCTAAGAGTCGGCCAGCCAACCGCCTGCCCTCCTCTGAGCCCTCCGAGGCAGCATCCCCCAGCGCCCAGGCAGCCCCCGGCGGGGTAGGTCACCACCCCGTGTCACAGTGGGAAACTGAGCTCACTAGTAGGAGAAAGAAGACGGCAAAGCTGGGACGGGGACCTCAACGCTGGGGCATGCCTGGCCAGCAGAGAGAGTGTCCCCTGCAAGCTGTCGCCAGCATGTGTTTCAGGACAGTGATGCAGCCGCCCAGCATCTGCACCAAGGTGGCTGGTCTTCTCCCTGGGGTGTCAAGGCCGCTCCGCACCACAAGTGGAAGTGAAGGCACAGGAAAGGCAATTGTGGAGTCGCACACAGCTGAGCTGTGGGGCCACGGCGCCCCCTTTATAAAAACATCCTTACCTTTGGTTTTCTTAAGGTAGAAGAGAGACTTTGAGAGACTGAGTTAATTTGAAGGGAGAGGTATGCAAATGCTGGGCCTGCATTATTAACACAAACAGAAGGGAGGGCTTTGCAGCTGGGATGTGACCTCACACCTCAGCTGTGAGCCTCTGGTTTACAAGTGGGACTGGAGCTGCCCTGGCCACCCATCTAGTTTGTGACAGCATTGCTAGTGAGACGCTCCCCCGGCAACTAGCGTCCTGACCAGGGGTTAAGTCATCCCAGGGTCACTATTCAAAGGCCTTCTGGGCCAGGCAGGCACCGAAATGGGTGAGCAGAGAGGCAGAGGGGGGACTGCATTTTAATGTGAACTGCCCCATTATACTAACATCTTGGCCACCAATTTGCACTTTTGGGCAACATTCTGCGGCATTTGCATTTGCTGAGAAAGGCCACCTGCAGCTGGATGTCCCTTTGAGCTTCCTTGACCCCCTCTCACTCAGCTGCTCTGGGTTCCCTCTGGGGCCTCCTCAGAACAGTGGATCTCCTGGAGGCTTTCCATGGGCCAAAATAGCTAGAAGCAGGCTATTTTTGTGGGACTCTGATAGCACAGGACTAAGGAGCTGCAGGCCAGGTTGGCACTGGGGGGTGGAATCCTTGATCATCCAGCCTGAGCTGTGGTCTCAGGGCGACTGGAGGCATTCAGCAAGGGATGTTCCCACTGTTGACGGGGAGGGGTCCTGTCAGTTGTAGTGGCTATGCACAGGACATCCCATGCAGGTGGAAGCCCAGCAGGCAGGTGGCTGCAGGGCCTGGGTGCAGAGCGGGTTCTGCTACTCCCCTACTCCATCTGGGCCTCTCCCAGAGCCCATGGGTGCATTTCCCTAACATTTCCATGGCAGTTACCTGGGGTCCTCAGTCAAAATGTATGCAAATCAAAGTTCTGTGGCCCAAAGTTAATCCTTGGAGAGAGGGAGCTGGTGTTCTTTCATCCCCCGAATCCATCCTAAGCACCTACTGTTTGCAGACAATGTACTAGGGTCTGGGTTACCAGAGTGAACAAGACAGCTTGGGCCACATGGCACTTCCATGCCATCAGGGCAGGTGGCAATACAGAACAGTTAGATGCCTAGGATGGTAACTGGGGATGGATGTTAAGTGCCAGAGGAAACTTCAAGGGTTGTGCAAGAATGTTCTTAAAGGTTTTATTTATAAGAGCCCCAAACTAGAAATAATCCAAATGCCCATCAACAGGGAGGGGGTGGAGAAACGAATGGTGGTGTGTTAGATGATTAGATGACAGAGTATTCTAGATCACTGAGAACAGATGAGGCGGCCAGCCACCGGGACGCAAATGCATTTCCATGCAGAGAAAGAAGCCAGACCGCAAGAGCATACCGTGTGCTTCCATGCGTAGGTCATTTAAAAGCAGGAGACATCAATGTGCAGAGTTGAAACTAGGGACAGTGGTTACCTTTGGGTGGGGGTGAGGGACTGAAGGGGGCACGAGAGAGCTCTGGGGTTATGCCTTCTTTCTAGATCTGAGTGCTCGTTACCCGGCGTGTTCACTCTGTGAAGACTCATGCATCAGGTCAGTTAAGATTTGTGCTTTTTTTTTTATGCATGTTTTACACCCCGGTAAAAAGTTTACATAAAATAATAAAGAAAAGAAGGGGAAAGGAGAAAAGGGTGGTCCAGGAAGTAGGTCTGCAGATAAAGCACAGGACACCCAGTTACATTTGAATTTCAAATAAACGAGGAATCACTTTTCAGCATAAGAATATGCTAGACCTGCCAGGCCTGTACCTGGGAACCATGGCCCCAGGAGATGACCTCTGTGCGAAGGTTTGCAAACTGCCCACCTACTCCCCACATGGGCCACATGGGGGTGCTGCCCAGGCCGTGAACCCCAGGGCTGCGGGGACCCCCCCCCCAGGGCAGCTGGGCCATGCACCGAAACCTGGCACTTGGGGTGGGGAGCGAGGAAACACCAGAAAGCCACCTGCAAGAACTTCACTGCATCCAAATGAAAACACAATGGGAACAACACAAACGGAACCAATGTCACTGGAGCCTAATGGACACTGGCCATGATGTATGTCCTGAGTGCCCAGCAAATACTTTAAGTCTCTCTTAGGATCAGCAGCAGCGTTTACTGGATGCCACCTCTGGGCCAGCACATGTCCGCGATTCCTGTACTTAACCCAAGGAGATGTGTTGCAAAAAACCAGCTGCCTGAAGGAGCTGTTTGTTACAGTAAGCTGCCTCAGGGGGCTGTCACAGCCCCTCTGTGCACCCTTGGGTGGTGACTTTGGAGCCCTCTGCTTGTTAAGCCTCAGTTTCCCTCTCTGCAAAACAGAGGTGATGATAATGAGTGTCATGAGACAGGGTTTCCCAGCCTTGGCACATCTCATTTGGGTTGGATACATCTTTGCGGGGGGGTTGGGCATCCTACACTGTAGAGGGTTTAGCAACATCCCTGGTGTCCACCCACAAGAGGCCAGTAGCATCCCCCACCCAGTTGGGACAACCAAAATATCTCCAGACATCACCCCTGGGGGACACAATAGCTGGCTGAAAGTCTCTGGATTGTTATGAAAATGAATGAGGTTAGGTCTGTGAAGGACTTAGCAAAGGCCCAGCACTTAATAATCACTGTCACACTGACCAGCCAGAAAGGACGAGGACGAGGACTCGGGCCCATCTGACTGCAAAGCCTGGGTCACCCAGGGCCTGCTTCGAAGCCTCACGCACCCTCGGGCGCCCGGCAGACATGCAGATCTGACTCGGCAGGTCTGGGATGAGCCCGAGCTGTGGGCCTGGGCCTGTACCCTTGCTGAGAGCGCCCACCTGTGCTGCCCGGGTCCTTGAGGAGCTTGTGGTCCAGAGGGGGAGACAAAAGGACAGACACCACAAGTTTTTTTATTGTACTGAATTCTTTTTTTCCTATGTGCTGGGAAGTTTACATAATAAACATGGGAGGGTTGGGGTGGGGAGCAGCCCAGAATGAAGCCTTTGATGAAAATTCAAGTCGGGAACTACAGCCCACAGGCTGCCTCAGTTCCTGTTAACAATGTTTACTGGTTATCCTGGCACTAAAGCTGGCTCTGGGCAAGGTGTGTGAGGCAGGACAGGCCCAGGGCTGTCTTGGTTGAATATTCTCATGTTCTGTGCATCATGTATCTTTTTGCTTTAATTTAGATTTTTTTAAATATTCTATTAAAATAATGTTTGCCTTGGTGACAGCTCTTTCTGTGCCTGACGGAGATGCCTCACCAGCTCATCCAAGCCCAGACCTTCTGCAAGGGCTTCAAAAGGGCTCCGTGCGCCCACATGGAACAAACAGGCTCGGAAATGACACTGCCCTGCATCGAAATCCCACTTTTGTCCCCTGGTGGCTGTGTGGCTTTGGACAGCAGCCTGAGCTCTGGGGGCTCAGTTCCCCACTATGAAATGGGGTCTATGACACAGCCTGGGAGGCATAGTGTGAGAATTAAATGAGATAATATACACAGAAGCTTTTTAGAAGGCTGACAAAATCTGGTTATTTATCAACTAGAAAGCAAAATCAAGTTCAAATCCATGGCATGGAGGCCAAAAACATCCAGAGGAAAACTGCAAGGGGCTAAGCTGGGCCATTGCCGGGTTTTCTAGGAATGGGTCTGAGGAGTTAGGATGGCTGAGAAGATCCAGGAAGACATCCAGGTAAAGGAAGCCCCAAGGTCATAGCTTAGAGGAAGGCATTCTGGAGGGAGACGCAGCAGCAGCGGGGAGCTGGGAAGCCCTGCAGGAGCCTCAGTGTCTGCACGTGGGCAGCAGAGGTCCAGTCTCACTGTGAGAATAGGGGCCCCAAAGTTGGCCCCAGGAGGCATCCCTAGAGCTCAGCATGTCATGCGGTCTGTGTTATCATGGAAACGAATTCCCGGCTTAGGACACCTTCTCTGTGGCTCTGAGCAATGAGGCATTACTGCAGGGGACCGACACCCGGTGGTGTTCCATAGAACAGCAGCTTTATCTCCTTGACCTGTCATCAGTGCCACAATTATCCCCTTCGGCCAGTGAGCGGGGTAAGGCTGGGAGAGGTGGTGTGACCTGAGCATTGTCCACGGCTAGTTCACGGGGGAGTGGGATTCGCGCCCAGCTCTGCCCCATTCCAGAACAAATGCCTCCTTCCCCACTGGACTCTCCCCACTGTGGACCCACTTTTAGCCAAATTTCCCTCAGAAGACACTGAATATTCTCCCGCACTCTTGGGTTTCTCAGTCTATGAGAGCTGGAGGCTGTCCTCAAGGAAGTCCGCAGGAAGTCCCGAGGACTCAGTTTCTTGGAATCTGAAGAAATCCCTTCCCCCGGGACAGCATCCCTGCGCATCCATCCACCTGAACCTGCTGTCTTTCCAAAGAGTCTGTGGGAGGAAGTCAGGCTGCTAGGGCTTCGGTGTCCGGATGAGGTCTGATTTCAGCAAGGAAATTGACCAACTCAGATTGCAGGATGTCAGAGAAGGTTCCGCAAAAAATCATGTAGCAAGGAAGGCAGAGCACTACACCCTGCAGGGACCCAGTGCCAGGAAGGCAGGGGGCAGAGGAAGAGCATGATGCAAGATGTTCATCCTCAGGTGGGTGCAGCCTCGGGGAGTCTACGCACAACCTAAACATGCTACCCTCAGCTGAGACAGGGATGTGAATTTTGGTTTAACACAAAGTGCAATAGTAAAAATAACCACAGCATTTATGGTGTCTGTGTTAGTTCCCATGCTTCTGTAACAATGATCCGCAAACTGGGTGACTTAAAACAGCAGGAAGGTATTCTCACAGTCCTGGAGGTCAGAGGCCCGAAAGCAAGGTGTGGGCAGGATGGCGCTCCTTGCGAATGCTCTCAGGGCAGATCCTCCTGCCTCTTCCTCCCTCTGGTGCCCCCCAGAGTCCTGGGCTGGTGGCTGGTCACTCCAGTCTCTGCCTCCGTCTTCATGTGGCTTCTCTTGTGTATGCCCTCTCTCCCTTCCTTTCCTTCTAAGGACACTTGTCATTGGATATGGGGCCTGCCCTAATCCAGGATATTTCATTTCAAGATCCTTAACTTAATTACACCTGTAAAGACCTTTTCTTAAAGATGGTCACATTCACAGGTTCCGGGTGGACATGGCTTTTGGGAGGCCACCATCCTTCATGCTCCCTGTGGGTCAGACACTGAACAAACAAGGGAGGGATTTCAGAGCATAATTCCATCTGCACACACCATTTTGGAGATGAGAACATGAGTTTCCAATGGCCCAGGAACAATGACTTGGCTGCAAAGCTATGCCACGTCCACCTCCTTCGGCCATAGTCATTCCCTGGGATTTTGCTCTCACCAAGTGAAAGGGAGGAAGGGAGGCATGGAGTTTGCAAATGGCCCAGTCACTAATCTTTTGGGGTGTTTATATGGGGGCAAAGGGTTGCAATACTAACATGCATACATTTATAGCTAGTACACAAACATCTGAAGCCAACCACCAGGCCCTTTTCAAGAGAGGGAAAGTGACGCTCAGCGGGGAGAGGAAGGAGGACTTGTAGGACCCAAGGGTCATGCACTTGTCAGTGGCACCTGTCAGTGGCGGGCAAAGGATCGGAATGAGGGCCTCTGACTCCGAGCCTATGGTGTCCCCCAGGCTGGCCCCAGGTGAGCCTGGCTGAGCCCATGGCATTTCGATCTGCCTTGAGCGTCATCTCAAAAAGACATCTCAAATATCTCTCAAAGCTGGATGGGAGGCTCCCAGGAGAAAACCTGTGCCTAGAGCCCTTTTCTTCACACACCTGGGCTGAACTTGTGCCCAGTCCCAGAGCAGACCCAGACCCGCTTCTCAGAGCCTGGCCGAGCGCTCTGCGAACGACGTCTGGTAGTGCTCCTGGAATAAGTTCATCTTGTGGAGATTAAATCTGCTCTCAGGGCTAAACTGAAGTTGGACAAATGATATTTCTTAACACCTTGCTGGCCTTCCAGAGCCCCTGGGAAACAAAGTCCTTTCAAAGTCCTTCCAGTGAGCCCACACCCTCCCCAAATCAAACAGCATGTCACACTAGGCAGTGTGGGCCAGAGGTGGTGCAGAGGAAAACAGTTTTATTGCGATGGAAAGTTTGGCATCTCCACTTCCAGGATTAAAATTCTGGCCAATTCTGTTTCAGACTAATGAGGAGCAAAGGCTATTTTCATTCATTCATTCAATGGATATTTTTTAAGCAGAGGTCTTGCCCTTGGCTAGCCTGGGCCCTTCTAAGCTCACCATCTAGAGAGAAGATGGACATTCATCCAATAATCACTCAAATGAAAACAGAATCTGCAAAGGAGAAGCCAGGGTAATGCAGGAGCTCTCAGCAGGGAGACCTGATGGGTCCTGCATCCTGCCGGATGGCAGACACTTCCCAGAGGAAACACTTCAAATGAAACACTAAGGACAGCATGACTTGGGAAAGTGGGCCTGGGGAGGGGGCGCCATTCTGGCAGAAGGCCAGCACGTGGCAAGGCCCTGAGGTGGGAGGACACAGGGTGGCAGGACTGACAGCAGGCCAGGGAAGGGGGGTGTGGCGATCACAGGTGCAAACTCACCAGTCGCTGGGTGAGAGGGGCCAGAGCATGCAGCGAGGAGTGTGAGTTTAATTCTGAGGACAAATGAAAACCTTTGGAGCATTTATTTTAACCTTTTTATTTTGATAAATTGCAGATTCACATGGAATTTTAAATAATGCAGAGATCCCACATACACTCACCTACCTTCCCCAAGGGCAACATCTGGCAGATTAAGGTGCAATATCATAACTAGGATACGAACATAGATACAATCCTCCCATTTCATTCAGATTCACCCAGTTTTCTTGTACTTGTGAGTGTGTTTATGTGTGTACATGTGTGCATACACTATGTAAATGGCGTACATAGCATTGTGTTTGTGTGTATGTGTTAATGTATGTGTACGTGCATGTATATTTATATATATATATATACCATGTATACTTATGTATGTGTATATATGTACATCTGTATGCATATGGTATGTGTGTATGTGTGTTTATATGTGTGTATGTGTGTATTTATGTATGTGCATATGTGTATGCATGTGGTAGGTGTGTGCTTATGCATGTGTGTATGTGTGTATGCATACACGTGTGTGTATATGTTTATGTATTTGTATATATGCACAGGTATTTATGTGTGTGTATGTGTGTGGTATGTGTGTATGTGTGTTTATGCACGTGTATGTGCTTATGTGCGCATATACGAGTATGCATGTATGCATGTGGTGGTGTATGCATGTCTTTATGTGCCTGTGTCTGTGTTTATATGTGTTTGTACATGTGTGTTTATGTGTGTGTGCACGTGTATGCATGTATCATGTGGTGTGTGTGTGTGCACGTGTGGGTGTGTGTGCACATGTGCGTGTTTAGTTATACACGGTCTCATCCCGAAGGCAGGCTTGTGTGCCTGCTCCGCAGTCCTGTGGGGCATTTTCAGCAGTGAGAGCCATGTGATCTGATCAATTACTGGAAAAGGTGTGGAGACGACGTGGGAGGCCCAAGAGCACAGGGAGGCGGGCGAGGAGTCCTCTGAGAAGGACACGGAGGTGGCCTGGACCAATGGTGGTCACAGTCATGGGAGAAGTGGGGCCTTGAGAGGGTCTGAGGACAACTCAAGGGTCAGGGGTGAATTCAAAAATGGGAGCAGGGTCAGTCTACAAGCAAAGCCCGAGATGCAGGGGGGTTGCATCCCTGCACACCAGGGCCTCTTCTGTGTCTGTGGGCTAGTCACGTTTTCAGTGCTTAATGGAAATAGCATGTAAAATGAAAATACGACAGATGGGTTCAAGTCCCCATTGAGCCCCCATCACTGGCCCCCATCACCCTTCCTGAGGTGACCTCAGAGATCTCTTTGGTGTGGAGAACTCCACGGCTCTCGAAGAGAGAGCTACACCCCCACACGTTGGGTTGGTGCAGTACACCCCATAGGAAATACGCAGTATTGCTACTGTCCCAGAATAGCACCTCACCTCTACAGTTTTCTTCCCAAAAACGCATCACCCAGGTCAAATCATGAGAAGAACATGTGGCAGGCCCAGACTGGGGCACGTCTCACAGAACACCTGAACTGTACTCCCCAAACTGGCATAAATCATCAAAACCAAAGGAGTGCTGGGGGCCCTGTCACAGACCAGAGGACTGGGAACATGACGACCAAATGCCACGTGCCTCCTGGCCGGGACCCTGGAGCAGGAGCTGGAAAAGTGGCGAACTCTGAACGATGTCTAGAATTCACTGAGCGATGACATGCCAATGGCCGGAGCGCTGCCACGGCAGGAAACTCAGACTGAGTGACACATACCTGGCACTTTCAGTACTGTCTCTGCAGCTGCTCTTCAAGTTCAAGGACAGCCCCTGAAGTACACGAGGAGCCCCAGGGAGCTTATATACACAGAAGTATGAAAAGCAGAAAATCCAAATGCCCTTTGCAGTCCTTCTATCCCAAATCTGCACCCCATAGCTAAGATGTGATGTGACTTCTCCCCACCCCTAAGAGTTCTTCTAAAACAATCTTCCAGTGCCAAATGGCCCATCCTTGGAGAGGAGTCCTAAATCGGGGGAGAGGGGGGAGTTGGGGGGTTGTCTCTGGAAAGATCCACACTTGGTCCCATTTCAAGTAAAATAAGACCCACATAGTTTGAGTTTCACGGGGCCCCAGGTCCTCTGCCTCCTCATACATCCCATCCAGCAGGAACTGGCATTAGCCCCATTTTCAAGAGGAGGAGACTGAGGGCCTGTGTCACAGCCAGCAGTGATGGAGCTGGGATTCAGGCCTAGGACCACCATGGTAATGCCCGTGCCAGTCACTACCACATAGCAATGCCTCCTGGGGCTTCTCTTCTCTCCCTCTAGCTCTGCCTCTCTCTCTCTCTCACTCTCTGTGTGTGCGTCTTTCTTTGTGTGTCTCTTGCTCACTGTCTCTCTCTCTCCCTTCCAACCAGCAGCACCGGGGCCATCTGGGAACTGACTAGAAATGCCTGGGGCTCCGTGTGCCCTGTCAGGGGCTCCTGGCACACTGGTGGGCACACACAGCCTGAGAGGTCCGCCTGGACTTCTCCCCTTGTAAGGGGCTCCAGGGAGAGGTCCCCAGGCCTGCTAGACTCCAGAAGACGTGCTGAACCCGGGCAGAAACCCGAGGAGGGTCTGTGAGTGTGCTCTAGGATGTTTGGCTCTCATGCCTCAGCCAGGCACTTACTTGGCATCTTCCTCTTTCCAGCCCAGGAAATGGCTTTAAAAAGCTTCCTTAGAACCCAGCCCTGGGAACCCTGGTACAGCCAGTCCCTCACCTCCCTGGGGAGGCCACTCTGCCAGCCCAGGCAAGGACAGGAGAGGAGGCATGCAGGGGCCCAGGCTGGCTCCTGGTTCTACCTAGTGGTCCCACGGGCGGCCAACTCCTTACCCAAGTGACGGAGCCATGGACCCCCAAGCACGCCAGAGATTGACACCATGTCTGGTGCCGAGCAGGTGCTGGGGGAAATCACGCACGGGGGGAGGATATGGCTGCAGGACCCGCTCTGCTCTCCTCTGGCCTCCGCAAGGGGACCTCTGCCCATTGTGGGTGGGGCCTGGGCTCTGGGGCCTGGAGGCAGCACCGCCCCAGCCACCCACAGCCCGTGTGGTCTTGGCGAGCAGCTGCACCTTCCAGCCTCAACCTCCCCGTCTGTGAAATGGAACGTGTGACCGTTTCCACCTTGTGGCAGTCATAAGGGCTAAGTAGGAGCTCAGGAAGGGGGATCAGCCTACAGCCTGGCTCAGACTCAGTGACGGCTAGCCAGAGAAAGGTGCAGCAAGAAGGGAAGGCTGGAGGGCCACAGTGGGGTGTGGCAGAGCCCCAGGGTGGCTTTGAGGGGACACTGCCCAGGAGGAAGCGGCCATTCCCCAGTGTTTGGGGAACTGGTGCTGGGCCCACTGGGTAATGAAAATTTGGGGCCCTGTTCAAAACCTATTAAGAATTTCAAGACAGTGACAGCAGAGCATTAAACCAAGCACGGAGCCCTTCAGAGTTCGGGGCCCTGTGTGACTGCCCAGCTCACAGGTCCACATGGCAGCCTTGCTTAGAGGCCTCTCTGCTTTTGGGAGTGAAGTCCAGGGGTGACTGTGGACAGATGCCGTTACCCAAACAGCCTGCCCCTCCAGCGTCCTGCAGTGGCTCCCCGCTGGTCAAAGTGCAAATTGATGCAGAGGTGAGAGTGGCCCACACCATTATCAACAGGGGCAGCAGAAGGAGGGAGGGGTCTCTGGGAAAAGTCAGTCATCACCAGGCAGCTGTGAGAGATAAGCCAATCAGCGGCCGGCAGCCAACGAGGGGCCAGACATTTGCCATGATGCCGGAAATGGCACCTCTCTGGTTCCTGTGGTCCTGTGAGAAAGATCAGTCACACAGGGCCATCTGCTCCGTTCCAGACAGAGGGCAGGCACTTTGAGCCTTGCACGCTCCCCATAAGCACACTGAAGGGTGCAGCCCAGCATTAGGGAGGACTATGTAGCGCCAGAGACCTTTCCAGAACATCCCTGGGGTGCCTCTGGCCAACAGTCAGGAGATGGGCCTTGAGCCTGCAGACTCGGGGGACGCACTAGGGAAGCTTTCTGCCTGAGGACCAGGACCCGATGGAGGCCTTCAAATGGGGGCACCCAGTGGCCCCTCGGAAGGAACTGAAAGGACTCGGGCATGGGTGCAGAGGCAGCCAGGACCGTGGGTGGGGATGCCCTTGGGGCAGAGGAACTTGGGAGTGCGGGAGACAGATGAATTCCTCACCTCCTACCTGAGCCAGTGTCATCAGAGGTGGCCGCCGATGGACATCAGGCCCCTTTTTATTCTCAGGGTGTTCAGGCTCTGGGGTAGTCACAGATGGACAGCACCCCTGCCAAGCACACCCTATGCCTGTAAAAGTCCTCCTAACAGACGTGTTGAGCAACCACAGAGCCCACCCTTGATGCTGCTCTATGTGGGCTCGACTAACCCGGCAATGGTTCTGTGGCATGCCACTATCAATATCCGTATCCTATAAAGGAGGAGTCTGAGGGTCAGAGAGGAACCACCTCTCAAGGGCACACAGCTGATCAATGGCAAAAGCAGTATTCAAGTCACACTCAGGATCTTCCATGTCTGAAATGAGGCTTTGGGCCCAGCAAAGCCATCTTTCTCTGTCTGACCCAGGTGAGCAGAGTCTGTATCTTTCTTCTTATTGCAGCCCACTGAGAACGGGGGTCAAGGTCACAAGGACACAGCAGTGGGAGCAGGAAGGGTCAGCTGACTCAATGCTAATAAGTCAAATGCATTTAGACTTTCGGAGGGAAATTCTGGGCTTCCTCCCCCCATGCAGGGGAATCTTCACAGGCGGACCCCCCAGGCAATCACAAGGCCCGTGCTCAGAAGGTCAGTGCTCTTCGGTCAACTTCTGTTTCTGCCAGCACTCTTTGCGCCCTTCCTGTCTCTCATATGCATCCCCACACATGGAAAGAGCACTTAGAATTCTTACAGGACCCCTACCCCACTTGAATCCCTGTGGTTTGGGCAGGAAAAGCCCGAATCCCAGAGTCCAAGGATGGAGGTGTGACTCAGGCTGATCAGCTTAGTCCATCGTCCAGGCCTCGGCTATTGGTTCAGGGGTGGGAACATGACCCAGATCGATACAATCTGAGTTAATTCAGTGAAACTATTGGGAAGAAAGAATCTGACTTTCTGTTAGGAGAGGTGGACCTTGAGATGCCAGCTGCTGACTGGAGAGGGCGACAAAGCCAGACGTGGGGAGAAATCAAGGATGACAGCTTTGAAGCCCCTGGATCCAGCTGTGCCTGAAGCTCACCCAGGCCATTTCAGTTCCATAAAAACTGTTTTTCTCAAAGTCATTTGTATCTGGTTTTGTGTCATTCATGACAGAAAGAGCTCTGAGCAATATACCGTCTCCGCCTGTTATAAAGGATACAAGCACACATGAGCAGAATCCACGATGGGCTCCCAAACAAAGCTGCCCAGGACTTGGAGAAATTCCCAAAGCTGGCCAAAGGAAGACTTTGAAAGGAGTCCATGACTCTCACCAACTTTTTTTTCTAAGGCATTATATAATCAGGACTCCTTCCAAAGAGAGGTTTTGTCTTCCCTTACAGCTCAGAAGAAACTGTATCCCTGGTGGGAAGCAGAATGCTGCCCCTTACTGCAGGAACCCTGCTGAATTCCCTTCCCTTGAATGTAGACAGGACTAGGAATATGATGGAATATCACTCCCAGGAGTAAATTACTAATCAGTTGACTGGGAGTTCATCAAAAGGGAGATTATCCTGGGTGGGCCTAGCCAAATCAGGTGAGCTCTTAAAAGGGACCAGCCCCTTCTGAAATCAGAGATGGAAAGTGTGAGAGGGCCTAAGGAGGGAGGCATGTGGTAAGGACCTGTCAGTGGCATCCAGAAGCTGAGAGCAGTCCCCAGTCAACAACTAGTGGGACAACAGTGTCTCAGTCCTGAACCTGCCAACAGCTTGAGGGAGCTTAGAGGTGAGCCTTTCCTGGTTGAGCCTCCAGATGAGGACACAGCCCAGCCAGCCCCTTGTCTACAGACTTGTCAGACCCTGAGCAGAGAGTTCAGCTAAAACCTGCTGACTTCCTGACCAATGGGCATCCTCAGATAATAAATGGGTGTTGTTTAAGCCACTAAGTTTGTATAATTTGTTATGCATTATTGAAAACTAAATACCTCTCCTCCACCTACTTGCTCCCTCTTTCCATCCGAGTCTCTGCTCAAATCTCAAATGACACGTCCCCAGAGGCCTGCCCTGAACACCATCTCTGTTGGGCCCCTGGGCCCCCTCCCTCCCAGTTATAGCTTCTCCATTCCTTCTACCTGCTATCGTGCATCCTCCACGTGCTCACTGATCATTTCCAGCCTCCCCTCTGGACCTGGAGTTCTAGGACTGGGAGCTTGGCTGGGCACCTGGGCCGAGAACCTGGCCCACAACAAGGCCTCAATGAACACGGGCTGAACAAAAGAATGAGTGGAGTGAACAAGAAAGTGAATAAAGACCCACCCACTTGAATTGCTCATGAGCCCTGCCAAGTTGCAGCTCTTGTGGCGAGTGGATAAGAATGTGGTTTTCGAACTTCCGGTTCCTCTTGAGCAGCTAAAGCAGTCCCCATGACCTCTGTGGCCAGGCCGCGACATCCCCTCTCTGTGTGTGCAAGGAGAAGGCTCAGCGGGCCCTCTTCATGGAGGCCCAGGGAGTTCGGACCTGCACCCACCACCATGTCTCCCCCCCAGGGCTCGGGGGCCCTGGGCTTGTTAACCGACCTCTCCACGTCTTGGTTTTCTCTTCTACAAAATGCATACAACAAGGGGTTACCTGGCTTCCAGGGCTGTTTGAGGAAAAATGAACCTATGCTTGTCCAGGCTGAGAACGGTGCCAGCAGATGCGGTCTGTGTTATCATGGAAACAAATTCCCGGCGCTGGAGGGCAGCCCACCACCAGTCCCTTCACCCCTTTCTGGGACAGGCTGCAGCGTCTGATTGGCCCCATCTGGGGCACGGCCAAGCCAGGACAGGGGACACAACAGACTGCTAGCACCACAAGGTTCCGGGGCCGTGGGGAGGGGGCTGTTAGCAGCCCAGGGGGCTGGTTTGCCACGTCACCACGACGATGGGCTCCTTTGCTGGGGCTGCCCAGGGGGAGCCACGGTTCTGTCCTGCCCTGAGCAAACCCTGAGTCTCCCCATCCCCTCGGGAGGAAACAGAAAGAGACCAAATGCCAGGCCCCAGCCAAGAGGCACGAACAACATAACCCCTTGGGGACAGCCAAGGGATGAATGGCCGGGCCAGGGTGGCTGTAGACGGGCCCCAGGAATGACTGGCTTGGGGTGACCCTGGGGAAGCACAAGCACTTGCCAGGTCCACCGCTGGGCTGGCGTCCTGGCAGGGACCACACCTTCCAGTCCTGGGACATGGCCAGGGGGCCACAGCCTCACGCTGAGACACACAGGGGTGCGTGAGAACTTGTCAGAGCCAGTGACGTGCGCAGGCCGCAAACCCGTCTCTTGCTGGCTTCCATTCTCAAGTCCTCCGTGCCACCTCCTCATTCCTCCCTTGAGCGGGTCCCAGCACGGAGGCGGAGCAGAAGCGTGCTGGCCATGCAGTGTCGACGGGACACAGCCCCAGACAGCCCGGGCTGCCGTATCTCAAACTGGCCGTCGGTGCATTTCACCACCTGCCCTCAGCAGCACACCAGCCAGGCCGCAGAAGCTGTGCTCCTTCCCCTTGGAGGAAAAATTCCCAACTAATGTGCCAAGAACCTGACTGCAGCCAAAGAAAACAGGATTCGGCAACCCTCATGTGGCTCCCAAGCAAGGGACGCGATGACGCGCTCCTGGAGGGAACCCGCTGTCCCTCTGCTTGGACCCCAAGCTCTCCCTGCCTCTCGGCAACCAGATGGTCACCCAGAGAGACGACTGCCACCCTCAATGGAGCAGGGCTGAAGGGCAAGAGAGGCCCATGCTCACTGACAGGCAAATATTGGCTGGTCACAAATCAGCCCTAATGCCACTAGGGCAGCTCCCTGATGCAGGGCGCTACTGACCACAGGAAGCCTGACAGCCGGCCCCGCAGCCACACAGCGGGAAGAAATGGGGCCTGTAGGGGAGGAAGGCTGCCGGGCCTCATTATGCTAAGTCAACCAAGCGGGGTCCCCATCCTCTGTGTTAAGTAACTTTCTCTCTGACCAGCCAGAGGGAGGCTCGCAGCTCAGCCCAACCTCGGAGTCACCCAGGGAGCCTTAGACCTGCAGATGCTGGGCTCGCTCCAGGGATTCTACAGCAATAGGTCCGGGCATTAGGATATTAAAAGCCCTTTGGATGACTCCAAGGGCAGCCAAGGTTAAGAACACAGCATTCCAGGTTCAGGAGCAGATCCACAGCTCAAGGGCCTAAAGGCTGACCCCACCCGATTGCAAGGATCACAGAGGCTGAGGTATGAGTGGAGCCCTGGGGCTGTGTAGTGTACAACTTGTGCAACTGGACACAACAGCCCTGATGGGAGCAGGGGAGAAACTGAGCTTCTAACCTTTTTTATTGATAAATAACAATGCAAAGGTGCAGGTTCAAATCCTAGTCCTGCTGTTTGTTCAGGGAATTTGTGTTCAGTCCCTCCAACCACCAGTCACGGTGTGAATATACAATGACAAATTTGATAAGGGCACATGATGGAAAAGATCAATAAGGTAAGTGTGGAAAGCAGAATAATGGACTCCCAAAGATGCGCACACCCTAGTCCCTAGAACCTGTGATATGCTCGGCTCTCTGACGACAGAGAAATTAAGGCTGCAAATACAGTTAAGGTTACTAAACAGCTGATCTTTGTTTTTCACGCTAGATTTGTTCCCTTCTTCATTTTAAGCATTTGGTACAGTTAGTATATGTGATGGTTCTGTACGCACAGCCTTACAGCTGTGGAGTCACTTAGGTAGGGAGCAGTATAAAGAAATTATGAAGGGAGTGAAAAAGTCTAGGCAAATTAGACTTACCCATGTGTAAGGGAACAAATGTCATTTCTCTTTTTTTTTATTTTTAATTTCTACTCCTTATTTTATTCTATGCTTCAGTTTACACTGAAGAAATCTTCGTTTATGGAGGTGTAATTGCCATGTAACATTGTATTAGTTTCAGGGGTACAGCATAATGATTCCATATTTGCATATGTTGCGAGATGATCACCTCAGTAAATCTAGTCGGCATCTCTCACTATATATAATTACAAAAATGTTGTCGTCTTTTTTTGGGGTGAGGACTTTAAGATCAACTCTCTTAGCAACTTTCAAGTATGCAATGTGGCATTAATAACTTGGGCCACCACGCTGTCCAGGACATCCCCAGGGCTTGTTTATCTCCACAGCTGACCTTGAGAGGGAGAGATGATCCTGGATTATCCAGCTGGGTCCAATGTAATCGCAAAGATCCTTAAAAGCAGAAGACAGCACATATATAATGTCATATGCCAATTCCATCGCAAGAAAAAAAATGTGGAAGAGAGAATTGAAAGAGAGAAGCAGAGAAGGCCAAGTGACAAAGGTTCGGCCTGCTGTCGCTGGCTTGAAGGTGGAGGAGGGCACGGCGAGCCAAGGCACTGAGTTCTGCCAACAACCTTAACGAGCAGGAAACAGGTGCTCCCCAGAGCCAACACCTTGAACCTGGCTTTGTGAAGTCCTGAGCAGAGAGCCGACTGAGCCCTTGCGATTCTGATCCGTGGAAATGTAAGCCCATAAATGGTGTTATTTCAGGCCACTAAACTTGTGATAATATGTTACGGCAGCAAGCAGAACACTTACACAGTAAGTATCCAAATGGAGAGTCTAGTCTACTTTGGGTGTCAGAGAAAGCTTCCTGACGAATGGGGTCTGAGGTGAGGCCCACAGGATGCACCAGCATTGACTCAGCAGAGGGAACAGAGGGTGTGAGGGCCCAGAGGCAGAAGGAGACCCGACACGAATGAGGGAACAAAGGAAGCCCAGCGTGGCCACTGGGGCACCACGGCCCCCACCAGCAGTTCCCTGCCTGTGGCATGGGATTACAACAGCACTTCCTCCCTGGAGGACCAAGTGAGCCTGGGAGCTCTGCAGCCAAGTAGCTAGGAGGGCAGCTGTACAGCCATGTTAGACCTGCGTTTAAACTCCAGGTCTTCTGGTTATGGCCTGGGCGACCTTGGCAGGTGGCTTCCCCTCTTTGACCCTCAGTTTCCCATCTGTCAGGCTGCTGTGAGTTTTAGACGAAGGCATGTCAGGCATGCTCAACAAATGCTGATTGTTGTCGTTAGGAGACTGAGGCCCAGAGACAGACAGGAATATACCCAGGGGCACACAGCGACCTGGTGGTTGAGCTGGGTGGAAAGGAATCTCCTGACCCTGGCCTTTGCCCTGCACCACTCCTCTGCCTGCAAGGCCATGGCCAACCAAGCAATGAAACTCAAGCCAGGAGATTTGTGTGAGAGTGAGTGTGCAAATGTGGGTGTGTATAGCACATGCATGCAAGAGGGTGTGAGTGTGCTACAGAACGCATACATGTAAACATAGACATATGAGAGTGTGCACGTGTGAGTGTACAAGAGGGTGTGAGAGAGTGTGTATGGTATAAGTAAGCAGGTGAAATTCCCAAGTGGGCCTGCATGTAACTATGCATGACTGCCTGTGAGTTGGGGAATGTGGGAGAGCATATGTGTATGTGCACATGTGGTTGTGAGGTGATTTATGTGAACATGTGTATGTGAGTGTGTGTGTGCTTGGTGTTGTTGAAGACACCTACATGGCCCAGGGGATGGACAGACAGTGTTCAGTGAATACTTAAGCCCGGTCAACTTCAGTCTGGTGGAACTGAGAGGATGGAAGAAATATTTACAAAAAGGCTCCCAGCCCTAGTGGGTTTCTTGCAACTACAGGTTCTCATTTTGGACAGTGTTTCTCCATAAAGCAGCTCTCTGAGCTATGTTTCATAGACATGACAGGGGAGAGACAGAAAGTAATCCTTCCCCTCAAGGAATCATAACAGCTCCAGCTTTTAGCACTTACTCTGTAGTGACGTCACATACATCACCTCACTTAGTTCACACAACAGCCATCTTGGTCACATTACAGATTAGGAAAATGGCTCAGGGTGCTACATAAGTCCCCAGTGTAGTACACTGATTTTTAAAAAAGAAGACCCCAATTCTCCATCCCTCCCTGTATTCAAAATCCTTTTCAAAGGGAAGCTACAGCCCATCAAAAGGTAGTGTTTGTTCTCCTACCTCTTGAACATGGGTTGCTCTTGTGACTTGCTTTGATAATAAATGTGCTAGAAGTGATATTGTGCCAAATCTAAGCTTAGACCTCAAACAGCCTTGTGCACCTCCACTCTCTTGGACTCCTGTCTCCATCATAAAATGAGAGACACATTACTCAGTTGTCCCCATCACCCTAGATGATAGTGAGTCACTCCCCAGAAACAGAGCTTCCAGCTGTTCCAGAAACAGCAGCTGACCAAAGCATATGAGGGATCCCAGCTCAGAGCAGAACTATCCAGTTGATGGTTCCAGCTAAACTGTCAACCCACTGAATCATGTTGTTTTAAGCAACTGAGTTTTGGGATCATTTGTCACACAGCAATAGCTAACTGGTACACAATCATACAACTGTTAAAGCCAGTCAGGACTCAGAACAAGGTATGTTTCACTCCAAAATCCATGCTCTCAAGCCCTACATTTTGCCACTACCGAGAAGGGAAATGAGTACAACAGAGCCCAAAGCTGCTAAAAATCCAACTCTGGCCTCCCAAACTTCAGTCTGTATCTTCTTTGGAACATGCCTAATCCCTGCTATCTCCCACCTTGGGAGCTCCTCCTGATCTGACTCTTTCACCTCTTCCTCTTCCCAGAGTCCTGGTGGGGGCAGAGCCTCCTATTTCCCCTGAGTCATTTGCTAAGAACCATCCCTGCTCATTTACAAAGTTTGTTCAAAGGGCTGGCAGAACAAACCCAGGGTTTCTACATGTACATATCAGCAACCAGGAGAAAAACCAGCTGTAAGTTTTAAAAATAGTCTCCCCAAGCTCCCAGAGATGCCAGGGCCCTGGCTGGGGAAGGGAGTCAACTCCAAGGTGGGGGCACCACCTTCAGGGAAGAGTAACAGCCCCCATGTGCCCTAAAGCCTCCAGGGCCAGACTGAGACTTGCCTGAGAGCTTGGCTGAGCCTGAGTCCCAGGGAGCAAAGCCCTCAGAGAGGACTGGGAAGAGCCAGGCCCCGCCCCTTGAGGAAGACTAGGTGGGACCCACAGAGCCCTGAGGAGCAGGTCACCTCTTCCCCTGTCCTTCTCGCCTTCCCCTCCCTCCATGATGACGAGTGTCGCCTGTGTAGGGACACTACCTGGTTCCACTCTCATGAGCTGTGTCATCTTAAGTGAGTGATTTCATCCTGGGAGCCTGTTTCCTCATGGGTCAAATGGGGCCCCTGCCTCACAGGGTGGTCCTAGGCCTGCAGGACAGTCATGGGAAGAGCTGTGCATGCTGACCGGCCGATCTGCAAGGGCCTGACAACTGTCACTCCTTCCTCAGAGAAGCATGGTGATAATGACTGTCCTCTCTTCCTCTCTCTGGCCCTTTGTCCTCCTTCCGGCCCCCCAGCCCTCTCCCTGCTGCCCTCAGGCCCCTGACCAGCCCAGCATGCTGAGGACACACATTTTGCTGAATCCCACCTGCAGCCCAGTCCTGTTGCCCTGACCCATCCCACATGTGGGTCACAGAGGGAGCCTGGCGGGCACACTGCCACATCAGTTCTCATGACTCGTGGGGACGGTTGGTTCACAGCTTTGTCCCAGCACCTAGAATGGCACGTGCACATGGTGGGTGCTCACTGAGTATTAGTCAAGGGACTGACAGAATGAGCAGTAGTCTTACTGTTCCCATTTCACAGATGAGAAACTGAGGCTCTGAGAGGACAGCAGGCACATAGCAGAGTATAGCCCTCAGAGGTTGAGGGAACCTATGCTTGGAGGGTGAAAGGTCCCTCAAAATGTCCCCAAGGTGGGACCTGAACCCACTTTCACTGGTGCCAAAGCCTGAGTGTCAACCGGCAATGATACGCACCCTCCCACCTCTTCTAGTTGACTTCTGCAGTCAGTGTCCTTGCAGGCCACAGCATCACGCACATGCTATGGGGCTGTAGGTACGATGTTTGCAAGACAGGAAACCTACCTGGCTGCACTCAGGCAGAATATCATTTAGCTCATTTTCCCTCTGGTTTCTCCTCATCTAGAGGCGGAGTTGGCATGCAGTCCATGCCAAATAAATCTCTACTGGTGAATTAATTAAAAGGACAAGTTTACTTCAGAGTGTAAGAGTCTGCCCAGAAGCCCTCAGGTTGGTTGTCCCTGGGAACATATTCTTTCTCTCTCCACTTTAAAGAAAGAGAAACTGCAGAAGAGGTATCAGGCATGTGGTTTATGCAAAACAGATTAAGAGGAGCCCCTGTCAGCACACCTCCAGACCCTTAGAGAAAAGATCTTTTTCCTGCATCAAAAACCAGGCGAATGGATGTGAATCACCAGGTTTCCCATGAAAATGAAATGTCAAATGACTAGATGTCGAGCTGGCTGTGACCCCGGCCTCAGCGGGGGATGTTGATCATACCAGCTGCTGGTTCTGATGATGTTGGCCGGGAAACATCCTGCTTTTCCCCACCTCCACAGTTTGCTGGCCATTCATGCCTTCAGCACCAGGCTCTTGGAGACCCCAGTGAACAAGCCATGCCCAGTTCCCACCGTGAGAGAGCTCAGAACTCAGCGGTGAAGGTGCAGCGGGAGGTTCTGCCTGGAATCCCTGAGGTCCAACAGAACAGCCATGAGCTCCCTGTGCACACTTCAAAGTGCCTGGGTGGGTGGTTTCTGGAGATCACAGAGAACTTTCCAGAGAGGTGGGGCTGCCTCCGCAGGCTGCACCCCGAGGGCCAGCATCAAAGGAAGCAGCGATCAGGGGACCCCCCCAGGTGGCAGGCTCCCCGTGTGCCAGGGACAGGCTCTGGGGCTCTCAGGACGGCCGGACCCCTCCTGCCCTCCCCTCCAGGACTCACCAGCTCTTCCCAGGCTGCCCCATCCAGGAGCCAATCCCGTCCACATAGCGGGTGTCCTGCTCACAGACAACATCGCCCACAGTGTCCGGCCGCCAGCACCTGCCAGGCTGGCTGAAAGCAGAAGCTGCACACACTTGCTGGTCCCCCGTGTCTGAGGACGAACCTCACCCTGGGCTCAGACAGAACCGCTGGGACAGCACTTCTCTTGGGGCTTGTGCGTCGTGACATGGGGCGCCTGGTTGTTTCTGTGATTAGGGAGTTCATTTTCATAGACTTTACTGACCCTTTCCGCTGGTCCTCCCATCACTGCTGGGCTGGGGTGTCCAGTGGCCCGGGCCCAGGTCATACTCACCCAAGCTGCCAGAAAGAGGGAGGGGACAAGGTCTGGGCAATTGCATGGGACACCCCCACCCTGCCCCATGCTCAGAGGAGACACATGCTCTGCTATTGCCCTCTGGAAAGTCTTGGGGTTTTCTCAACACGGGGGTCACACATTTGCGTTTGGCCCTGGGCCCCTCATTCTGCAGCCCATCCTAGGAGAGGGCCTCTGAAGACCCAGCAGGTGCACTTACAGATGCCCAGAGCTCATGAAAAGACTTCAAAAACAGGCAGCAGAGAAACCACGAATATCCCCAGGCATCCCCATGCCCCCACTAGGGGCCCAGATGCCGAAACACTTGCATACATTCATGATCACACAGCTGTGCTCACAGGGGTGCACAGGGCCCCCACACACTCACCCACACTCATGTTATGTTTCAGTATAACAGCTACTCACCTCCAGCCCCACGCTTCCTACTCTGGGAGTAGCTCAGAAGACCTCAGAATGCCAGCCTAGCACACCTAGGCTAATGAAAAGCCGGGGGGACAGTGAGAAGCGGGGGAGGCAGAGGCAGGGACAGAGGGAGAACCTCCCAGGAATGGAGGGATGCCTTCCTGCACCCGAGATCCCACTTCATCCTCAGACAGTCCTGTGTAGAGCCACCCTACACGTTATCCCACTGAATCCAGCAGCCACCCCTGAAGCAGGGTTTGTATTATAGCCACGTTAAGGATGGCAAAACCGAGGCTCCAAGAAGCAGAGCTCCTGGCTGGAGCTGAGGCATGCAGACTCGGGAGCTCCATGTCCCAGAGTGGCTGCTGAGACGTGACAAGCCCCCCAGCCTCTCCTCATCCCCCGCCTGCAGGGTGCTGCTGAAGCTGGTCCTTAGGGGTGGGGTCCTCCCCCCGTGGCTCACACCGCCTCCTCACTGCAGACACAGGTGGGGCGGGACAAGTCACCGGGCAAGGGTCATTGGTTTGCTGTAGAGCTGCTGACCCCTTACCCTAGCCCCTGCCCCTTGGCCAGCCTTGCCCCTTTCTCTCACAGACCAGGCACCAGGAAAGGGTTGACTGGTGACCCAAAGATAATGTCCACAGCGAGGCATCCCTGGGGGTGTGGGAGCAGGTGTGTGTGCCCTGCGGGGAGGGCAGACCATCCCTGAAGCCTGGTCTGGGGCTCCCGTGGCTTTAGCAGGAATTTCCGGAGTCTTTCTCCCCCTCTGCTTCTGTCAGGATTCTAAATGGAACTTTCTGAAGATTCCAAATGGAACATTCCATATGTTCTAAATGGAGATTCCTCTCCCATGGGATGCTGAGCAGTCCCTGGTGGGCTGTCCTTAGAGCCCAGGGCATGGCGGGCAGGGCCCACTGGCTCCGTGGGCAGGAGAGCGCAGGAGGAGGAGGAGGAGATGGACCAGCAGGCTGGCCGCCCCGCCAAGCTGCCGGCATTTGAGCCTGTCCAGGCCCGGCTACCCAGGCCTTATTTGGTAAGAGGCTGCTCTGGCCCGGCCACTCTGGCTGCAAGTGGATGGGACACCAGGAGGCCCTGCAGGCTGGACGCCCGCCGGGCTTGGCAGCCCGCTGCTGCCTACCTGGCCTCCTCCACCAGGCCCGTGGCCAGAAGCTGGTTTGGAGGCGGAGATCCTGGGGGTCAGGCCAAGGCGGCAGCAGCTTCCCTGGGATCCCAGCCGAGTGATGGGAGAGGGACTCCCCGGCTCTTGCCCGTATATGGTCGAGAAGAGGCGGCGGCGTTTGGCACGGGCCCACAGGCCCCAGAGGTATTGTCTTAAGAGGATGTTTGGCATTGGGCAGCGAGGCCTTGGATTCTTATAAAAACCTGGCAGGGAAACTGTTTGACAGCTTTGACAGGGTGCTGGAGTCTCGGCGGGGAGCCCGCCCCCAAGGGCCGAGGGCATGTGACGTGTCAGCTGCCTGCCCGCCTGCCTGCCTGCCAGCTGAGCTCCGGCAGCCGGGCCCCTCCTGGCAGGAGGAAGGAGAGGCGGGACTGGGCATCCGTGCCTGGGGGAGGCAGCAGGCCGGGGCTGCCCAGCGCAGGGTGACTGGGCAGGAACGACCCCTTCTGGGGCCTTGATCCCCACGGAGTATGTTCAGTAGGTACCCCTGTGTACGCAGGGAGGAAAATGGTGTAGGGGGTGCACACAGGTCACTGGCGGCACAGCCGTCTCTGAGTGTTGCTACGCACGTAGTCCGGGTGAAAAGGCTGGTCTCTGTCACTTTCTCCAGGCTCACAAACACCAAGGAGCTGGTGCTCCCCTCATCCCTGCTGATAGATGAGAAAACTAAGACTCTGAGAAGGAAAGGGATTTAAGACTCTGGGCTCTTTCTCCAACCCAGTGGGGCCTCCACAGGCTAATGTCACTCACTCATCCCTTGAAGAACGTCCTGAGCTCTGCGTAGGCCAAGCATTGTCCTCGGCCTTGGGGATCATAGTGAACCCGCTAAGAAATGGTCTATCCCAAAGAGGAAAACATCCCTTTAAATAAGACAGACAGGGAAGGTGTCTCTGCCTTGATGACCTTTAAACTAAAGCCCAAAGATGAGAAGGAACCAGTCCTGGGAAATAGAGGGTAAGTGCTGCAGGAAGAGGGAACGGCATATGCAAAGGCCCTGAGGCAGGGAGAAGTGTAGTCAAGTCTGGGCTGGCCAGGAGGCCAGTGAGCCTGCAGCAGAATGAGCAGAGGGGAGCAGAGGGTGCAGTGTGACCACAGGGCTGCAAAGGTCCATGTTAGAGAGAGTGTGGAGGTTGGGTTTTATCAGAGTGGTGGCGAGCTGGGTATTAAGGAGAGATCTAATAATATAGCCAAACACACTCTTGTGTATGAGATGTCCACTCTTGGCTAAATGCTGTATGTTTGCTTTCTCATCTGATTCTCCTGTATCCCTGTGAAGGGAGTGGAATTTTAATCCCCATTTTACAGATAAGAAACTGAGGCTTCAAGAGCTGAAATGATTTGCTTGAGTCATTAATATGGGATGGACAGGAATGCCTCCTCAGTGCAGCCTGATGTTGAAGGCCATCCCGGGACAGGACCCTGAGGGCAGCAGGGCCAGAGGGGAGCAACACAGTGTCACAGGGGTGCTGACCCTGAGCCCTTTGCAGCTGCTATCTCACCCACTGCTGCCCACACGGCCTCCTACAGAGCAGGCAACCAACTTGCCCTGGGGTGCTGGGGACTTTCCTGGTTTTCTCATTGCAAGTCCTACTTCCCAGGAAACCCCAACCAGAACAGGCTGATTGGTCACTTGCCCTGCAGGGGACCCAGACCAAGGCTCCAGGCACCGCGAGGAGCTTCGAGGGGGCTCAGGCTGCCAGGTCCTCCCCACCGGCACACTTGGCCCCATGCCCAACTCTGCACAGGGCAGGAAGGGGCCGTGGAGAGGAAACAAATAGCAACCGTGCGTGGCCTGCCTCAGCCTCCCACCGGCACCAGGGCAACACCACCTGCTCTCCTACAGTCAGCAACAGCAGAACAAAGGGAAGGCTGGGGCTGCCAGCCAGAGAGGCAAACGGGGGCAGGCCCGGGAATGGCTGAGGAGGGAGGGCTCAGCCCCCAGTGGAGATACACAGGCACCCAGGCCCGCCTTTGAACCCAGAGGCTCTGTGACCTTGAGGATGTTCTGAGCCTCACTTGCCCCATCTGTAGAATGAGAGAGCACCTATGGCCAGCGATGACCAGAGGTCTGCTGGAGGCCAGGCTCTGTGCTGACCTTCACCTCCTGGAATGCTCAGGGTGCCCTTGGAAGGAAGGGCTGTTCACTCTGTGCAGACAAGGAGCAAAGCCCAGAGAGGGTGAGATAGCTGCCCCAGAGCACACAGCTGTAACCATGGAGCAAGATTTTGAGCTTAGAACCATCTGCTTCAGACACACACAGTGTGAAAGGCAGTGCTTAGATTGTGAGGGCTGTGGGTCAGCCTCCAAGGGCTGAACTGGAGGCTTCCTTGCCCGTGGACGCCCGTGACCCTGGGCAAGTTGGGGGACCTTTCTGAGCCTGTTTCACACCTGTCAAGTGGGGATACCTGACAGTACCCACCCTGCACGGTCGGCCATATACACAGCAAGTTGGTATTAGGTGTCTACACAGTGATAGGTACTATTCTACATGTTGAGGATATAGCAGAGAATAGACAAAAATCCCTGCCTAGAGTTTATATTCTGGATTGGGGGATGCAGACAAAAAAAATATATATATATATGTTGAAGAAGGAATAGAGAGTGAAAGTGGGGTTCCCTTTGATAGGGAGGGTGTAGTAGGCTCTTTGAGGAGGGGCCATTTGAGAACAACCTGAATGAAGGAGGGAGCAAGTCACAAAGATACGAGGGGAAAGGGCATTTCAGGCTGAGGGAGCAGCACGTGCAAAGGCCCTGAGGCAGGTTGAGGCATCTGAGAAACAAAGAGACTGGAAAGTCTGGAGCTGAGTGGCATGGGAGGTGGGAGAGGAGAGGCAAGCAGGGCTCTGGTTGTTCAGGGCGTGAGGAGCCACTGGAGGGTTTCAAGTTGAGCGAGGACAAGATTGCATGTAAGTGTTTAAAGGACCCACCTCACTGCATGCGGGCAGGGGAAGAAAGGGCTGCAGGAGGAGGCAACAATGCAGATGAGGTGGTGGCTTGGCCCAGGCTGGGGGCAGGCCCAGGGGGCAGAAGGTCAGATTCTGGAGACATTTTCAAGGTACAGCCAAGAGCTTTTGCATATAGATCAGATGTGGTTGGGGACAGAGGAAGGGAAACAAAATGAGGAATCAGAGATAGCCAGGGCTATTGGGAGGGTCCATAGAGTCAGCACCTAAGGAGTTCTTCCGACCATGCCAGGCAGACACTAAGCGGTTGATGAACATGACCTCTTACCATGACTGTCGCTCTCCCCCAAGCCTCGTCTCATGGTTGTTATAGCAACCAAGTGGGAAGATGCAAAGGGCTTATCCCAGTGCCCAGCTAGTTGAAAGGGGTCCATTGTTTCTGCCAGATGGTGTCCCTACCTGGGTCACCCTCTGTCACCATTGTGTCTCCCCACTAAGCTTGGGAAAGGGGGCCAGGTCACCTAGCCTGCCCTCAAATCCAGCCCCTTTGGCACAGTCTGGCCAGTCATGTGACCCCTGGATCCTTGTGAGAATGGACAGTATGTCTGGCCATTCCTGCCCTCAATCCCAAACTTGGAGACAAGTCCCTGCTCACCTGGGCCAAGCTTGGTTGTTTTCTCTTTGTTCTAAAGTCTCTATGGTCTGTGGTCAAGTTCCATTGCCCAGGCAAGCACTGGGGTTCCTTTGTGAAGTCCCTTAGTGTGCAGGACCCCCCGAAAAGAACACTTAGGAGCAAGCATCTGAGTCAACTTCTCTTGGACACACAAATGGTGCTATGTTACTGCCTTGGCTGCAAACCCTTCAATGGCTCCCTATTGCCCTTGGGATTAAAGACAACCCTCATCACGGCCCAGCGTGATCTGGTCTCCAACCTCTCTCACCAGGCTCCCCTCACACTCTGCTCTCCAGCCACCCTGGCCTCCATCACACTCATCCTTGGCTGTCCTCTCCAAAGCCATTCCCCATTTCTACCAAACATCAGTTTTATTGGACCAGCAACATGGCCTCACACCCACAGATGAATCATGATTGGTCGAGTCATAGCTGTCTCATTGCCCTGCCAGATACTTGCTTTCCCAGCCCCATTGCTGCTCGCAGCAGCCATGTGACACAGTTCCAGCCAATGAGATGTAAGCCCTCTCCCTGCTGTCCTGCTTGTGCTGCTGCTGTGGGTCAGGAGGCCTGGAGCAGTGGCAGCCACTTTGTGACCAGGAATCACCTGGAGAAAAGACTAACAGCCAACATGCTGAGAGTGGCTGAGCAAAAGTGTAGAACGGACCTGGGTCCTTTGTGACTACAAGGAAGAGTTATACTCAAGGGATAAGGAGCACGACTTCTGAGATCTTCAACTGTCTGAGCACCCCAAAATGAACCCCAGAGTGACAGGGTCAGGAAACACTCTTCCAATCAAGCCAGGGTCCTTGAAGGAGGGAGTTGTTAAGATGCCCTAGACCAAGGTGACAAATGCCAGCCTGGGACCAAAAGCGCTTTTAGTCACACTGTGGGGATTAGAGTTGGAGGGGGTTGTTCCCAGTGGGGGGGGCCTCCTGGCCAGAATGAAAGGAACCAGACCCCTCAGAGGGTCTGCCCATCTGGGGGCCTTAGAGAATTGTGAGGGGCGCAAGGCCCTTAAGGAGCCCCATGGAAAGCCTCCATCTATTTTCATCTTTTCACCCTCCTAAGCAAATAAACCAACAACCACAAAACAAATAAAAAACTTTCAATACTCGTGTGCCAGTTCCTATCACATTTAATCTTACACTGGCCCTGGGAAGCAATTACTGTCACAGAGAGACTGAGTAGTGCCTGTGGGGAAACTGAGGCCCGAAGAGCTTCCATGACTATGACCAGGCAATTCGCACTTTGTAACCAGAAGAGCTGGGGTCGAGTCCTGGCTTTGGCCCTTGCTGGCTGTGTGACCCACAGCAACAGCTGACCCTCTCTGAGCCTCAGTCTGCTCAAATGCATCACAGAAGGCTGCTGAGTGATGAGGGAAGATGTCCACCAAATGCCTACCACAGAGAAGATGGTCTGCCCCAGGGGTGGGCAGACTGTACCCCAAAGCCTTGAACTTCTCAATAAAGTTTTATGGGCACACTACCAACCCCATACATTTATATATTATTTGTGACTGTTTTTACACCACATTGGCAGAGTCGAGTTGTTACAATACAGAAGCCCACAAAGGTGAGAATATTTAGCCATTTTACACCCTTGCTACCCCATATGTGGTCCATGGGCTGGCAGCCTTAGCACCATGGGTTAGAAATGCAGGATCTCAGGCCCACCTCAGACCAGCATTTCAGCAAGACAGCCAAGGCGGAGAAGCCCTGGCTAGTAAATGGCGGACCTGCACTGGGCAGTAGGGGGGTGGCCAAGGCAGAGAGAAGAGGGATGAAGTTGCAGGCGGAAGCTCCTGGCCAGGTTCCCACTCGGCTGCTCCTTGGAATCACCCAGGGAGCTTTCACACATGCCAGGGCCCAGCCCACCCCAGTGCCGTTGATCTTACTGTTTGGAGGGAGGTTGGCCAGCACATGCTGTAAAAGCCTCTTGGTGACGCTAACGAGCAGGCAAGGTGAGAATTAGTGCATTGGGCTAACGAAGGAGTAGAGGAAAAGTTGGGGAAGTGAGAGCAAACACCCAGGGCAGCCTCTCCCTATAAGGAGATCCTCAAATCAAGATGGCAATGCAGGGGTTTGCACTGGGTAGGTAAGGAGCGACCCCTTCTCAGGAGGCAGAAGATCTCCAAGCTCTGCCTTGTGCCAAGGGGGCACCTCCAAAATTTCACAGCCTTCTTGAAGCTGCAGGTGCCTGGAGCTGTCCCTATCCTTCCAGCCCCTCCAACTATGAGCTCACCGGCATTTCTGCCCAGAGAGAGATGCTGGGGTGCAGGGCACTGGCTCAAGTGCTCACCTCCCATTGAGGTGACGTGAAGGGTGCTGGCTTGGTTGCTTGGGCAAACACAGAGCATGTTTGCTGGCTGGGTCTGTGGGCAGCGCCTGGACGCATGAAGCCCAGCCACCAACGGCTGCTCTCTGGGATGGTGGATCGCATGCATTCCAGAACTACAGGCTGGGGCATGCCTGCCGGGCAGGAGGCTCCTATTTACTGCCAGGCAGAAACAGAAAGAAGCCCTTTTGTTTCAGGTTGCATCCTGGTGACAGCACACCCCCACAGAGCTTCCCCTCACCTTCTCTTTGGGGGACAATTCTGCCATCACGTTACAGAGCAATAGCGTGGGCAGAGCTACCCATGTTTCACGAAAGGCTGCCTGGGTTCAAACCTCAGCTCTGGAGAGTACCACCTGAGTGACCACAGAGGAAGGGCTGGATGCCATATGCCTCCAGGTCCTCATCTGTGAGATAGGGGCTCATTCAACACACCACTCGCCAAGGACTAAAGAGGTCCAGCACTTCGAATAGTGTGAGCACTCCACAAATGTTGGCACAGGCCCTCTGCGGTTTGTGTGTTTTTGCTTTTTTTATCTCCCACTTTTAAATAAGGCCACTATGCATTTTGTCAAAAGAAAATGCTGAGTGAGAGGGTGTGTGCAGTTTCACAGTGCTTGTTTCATGCAGATAAACTGAGCTTCAAAATGTGAATCTGCTTACCGCAAATTTGATGTGTCATTTCCCTGCATCCCTGCCAGCACTAGGCTTTATCATTTTATAATCATTTTCTAATTTAGTCAGCATGTGGAGGGGCTTTTGTTTGAACGTCCTTTTTTGCTTACAAGGCTGTGCCTTCTTCCATATAACAGTTAACTGTCTATATTTCCTAAGGGATACATGGTTTGTTTACCTCCTTGAATGTTTCCTGTGTGGAGTCCACAACAGCCCTATGGCACGTCCATGTTGGAAGCATCCTCTGAGCAGGGAGGGGAAATGGGGGAAGTTACAGCTTGGGAGGGCAGTGAAAGCCTCCATGCCCAGTCACCCCATCTCCTGCCTTCCATTACCTGGATGTCTTCAGTGCTTCCCCAGCTTAGGAAATCCTTTCCTGGGCCTGAGATGGACTGCATTCTTGAACACTGAACAGCAAGCCAGACAGTGAGGCAGCAGTGTAAGGGCACCTTTTCTGCACTGGCAGCCACTGAGGAGCCCCTGGGTACCAGGAAACTTTCCTTCCAAACTAGTGAGGTCAGAATAAACTGTCCACCAAGTTACAGTACTGGGATGATCATATCTCTCTGTTCCTTAATCAGTCAGGCTCCTAGGTGCTATATTTGTGACACGCCCAGGTCCTTCCCCATCTTCAATCACCCAAAGTTGTCCTCAACCCACAGGTGGGGGTGGGGCGGGATCCCCACCACACTTCTCGGCTGCCATTGCATCTTGCCACCACATGGGGTCGCTGTTGAAGATGGGTCTCAAACAGTCCTGTGGACACTTGTCCACTTTGCAGGGCTGCCTGAGCTGGCTGGACACTTGCCTTGGTCTTGGAGGTCACCCGCACTTGGGACTCGAGTTTATAGCTCTCTTGCATGGGTCACTCTTAAACACTCATTTCCCTATCTTACATGCATCCTCGCTCCCAGGACCCAGCACCTCACTGCCTTGCCCAGAAGCCCCCTGAGGGGACCAGATGGTAGCATTGCCCCTACTTTGACAGAGGGAACTGGAGTCCCAAAAGAGTATGTCCTCCAAAGTCATCAGGCCAATCAGCGTCCAGTACAAGCTGAAGCCCAATCTGGACTCCCATCCAGTGCTCTCCACCTTTGCTTGTAGAGGCTGCCAATGAAAATTCCTTTCCTCGGCCCAGGAAGCCCACAGGATGCACCTCCTGCCTGCCTCCCCAGCTTCATCTCACTTCTCACCCGAACGTGCAGTGCTTACCCGGCCACCCACCCTTGCCCCGTCTTCCTACATCTCCCCGGGCCTTCCAGGTAGGCCTCTCACCACTCAAGCCTCTGCTCGTTGTATCTCCTCCTGGAGGCCTTTCCAGGCCCCTGTTCCCAGGGCCATGCCCCAGTACGTGCCTTCTCAACAACGCGCTTGTCACCAGAAGACACCATCCTGTCCTCTCTGCTCTACGTTCAGACTATCCCGCAAATCCTGCCCTCTCCTCTCCTCCACCACGGTCATCCTGGTCACCACCTCCTCCTCCTCCAACCTCAGGGCCAGGCCATTTGGAGCTGGTCCTTCTGTGCTGTGGGGCTGTTATAGAGCATTTAGCAGCATCCCTGGCCTCTGCCCACTAGATGACAGGTGCACCCCAGCCAATTTATGACAACCAAAAACATCTCCAAACATTGGCCAGTGTTCCTGGGGAGCAGGACCATCCCCAGTGGGAGCCCCTGCTCTAGAATACGGCAGACATGCCAGGCATCTGGAGCCCAGGGTTTCTCTTGATCTCTGGTATCCACAGCTGTCCTGGTGGCCCACAGGAGGACCTCACCCACCCCTCCATCTTGCCCCACCTCCAACGTGGGTACCTTCTCTTCCCTCCACCTCCAGCTGTCTTCCCATCTCTGCTTCCCCTTCCAGGCCCTTCACAGCCTCGTGGCTGACAGAGGGGTGCCTTTGACCACCTCCTTGCCTCCGTCTCAGTCCATCTCCCTGACTGGGCACCCTCGTGGCCTTTCCTTGAGTGTTCCTATTTCTGTCCTTGGCTTATTGATGTGGTCATTTCCATCTCGGCTTCATAGACTAGGGGCCTTTCTGGGCTACTCACCCTTGTACCCCACAGTCCAGAACAGCACCTGGCACATGGAAGATGCTCACAAAACCTGTGTTCCGTGAATGAGCAAGTGAGACCGGGTGGGTCTCTCTGGTTCCAGAAATGGAGCTCGACCACCCACAGGGCTGCAGCCATGCGGAGAGAGCCTGCCAGGGAAGCCAGAGGAGGCCCCTGTTGAGCGCCCGGGCCCTGAGCATGCCCACACGCACCCCCTGCCTACAGGCCCCTCAGGGTTCCTGGGAGACAGCATAGTCCCTCTTTCCAGGGCCTGGAGCAGCTGCAGGCCCGCCATGCCCGGCTGGGCCCAGCCCGGAAGGCAAGGCCCCGTCTAATTATAGAAGGCAGGTCCTGAGAGTGCCTGGTTCTTCTCTGCTGAGAGGAAGTGGCTGCTCTGATTAAAATCCTGGGGTTTGTTCCCCCCTGGTTGAGACAGTCCCCACGGGAAGAGGAAATGTGGCAAAATGAATTCAGCCTCCTAGTCGGGGAGACACCCAGAAGACAAGGAGACAGCAGAGCATGAAACCCAGCACAGGGCCCTTCTGAGCCCGAGGGAGCACCCGGCCACACGCCCATGAGGTGGCTCTTGGCTGCGGGGATGGCATGGAACCTGGCTCTACCTCCCACAGGAGCAAGTCCTAACCTCTCCACACCTTGGATCTAAGAGAAAGGACCAGATTCACTTTCCAAAGTGGGGGCCATGTGGTGGTTTAGATAAGGGCTCTGGAGTCAGGAGCTCTCTGAGCCTCAGTTTCCCCATCTGCAAAACAGGTCGATGAGAACCATGCCTTTCACAGTGCCTTTGGGAGGATTCATCGAGGCAGTTTGTGTTGCTGGCTGGCCCAGAACAGTGTCTGGCACAGGCTGAGGGCTTGATCAGTATTCCATGCAGTCAGAAAGGCTATATGACTGCCAGGGTCCAGTCAAAACGAAAATGCAGGGCCCCTTGTTCAAAAGTTACTAAGAATTTCGAGACGGAGACAGAGCATTAAACCTGGTGCAGGGCCCTTCTGAGCCCAGCGAAACTGCCCGGGCTGCACGCCCATGAGTGGGGAGGATCCCAGGGTCGGGGACTGCTCCTTTCAAGGATGGATCCCTCTCCAGCAACATCTGGGGATGTGTTGGGTGGAAAACACAATCGGAGCACCGCACACAGTATAGAATGTTCACACAGGATAGAACAAGTTGTCTAAAGGGCGCTCACAAAACAACAGTGTAAGCTGACTATACCCACAAACACAGAGGTAAAACCCAGTGCAGAAGCTCCCACTCCCTCCCCACCGAGGTGAGCTCTGGTTGGAGTAGAGGAGTGACAGCAGAATTTTGCTGCGTCTGTACATTTTATTCCTTAGAGAAAAACGATGAAAATGACAAAATCTTAACAGCATTTACTTATGGGTAGTGGAGGTGGAGACCTCATTAGTCTCTGAAGTTTTCAGTATATTTTCATTCTTAAAAGTAGATTTTACCTCTTTAAAAGAGTTTTGAAAGCCAATGGATTAGAAAATGCCTATTCTTTGGCTACCATGCCATGAGTAAGGTGTTTAGAAATGCAAAAGCATTCATTGTGCGCCTACTGTGTGCCTGGCCCAGGCTGGGTTCCAGGGACATAAAACAAGCATTTATTTTCTCTCTAGGACCCCAAAGCCCAGGGATGAAGGCAGGCTTCCATGTTCTGTGCCGAGACCCATGGGAGGTGGCTCCAACCCCTGGCATGGGGCTGCCACTCTGCTCTCTTCACTGGAAAGCAGGTGTCTTTTCCCCCCTGCAGAGGGGTGCCTGGAGCTTCTGCTGCTCTGGCAGCCACTGCGGGTGGTGGCGCTGGAGCACAGAGCATCGGCAGATACATTTGGGCAGTCACGGGTGGGCGGAGGGGCCCCCGGCTGCCAATCCTGGAGGTGAACAAGAGGTGATGTCCTGAGTTTTCAGCAGTCCCTTTAGCGGTAATGGGGAACCCATCCCTCCCCACAGCCCAGGGCGGTCCCTCAGGGGTCTGGCCGGTGGTCCCTGCTGGGAAAGCAGGACAGGCTCCTTCGTCCCTGCTACTCTCTCGTCATTTTGTCTGTTTTTTTGGAACATTTTAGTTTGGAGCAATTTCAGACTTCAAGAACATGTGCAAAGATAGTACACATCTCCACACCCCTCCATCCTGCTCCCTGGTAGAAACCTACCTAACAGTACACCTCAGAACTCGCATCCACAGCTGCGTGAGGCCACTCAGCTATAGCCTTGGCTTGGATTTCACCACTGTTCTCCCTAATGTCCTTTTTCTGTTCAGGGACCCACACCGCACTTGGCCAACTTTGTCCTTCAGCCCCTGCAGCCTAGAGAATTTCTTCCCCGTCCTCAGCTTTCTTGGCCTTGCGTGTGTGAAGAATGTTGTCCGGTATTTTGTACCTCGCACTTCCATTGGGGTTTGTCTAATGCCCCTTGTGTTTCACAATGAGATGTGATTCACAGTCCATTAACTGCAACCTTCTGAAGGCTGTACAGTTCTGTGGCTTTCAGGACACACGCAGAGTTGTGCAGTCTACACCATGATCGAATCCCAGGACACTTCCATCACTCCACAAGCGAGCCTGAGCTTTTGTGACCCATTCCTGTTTTTCTTTCAGTTTCTGTTGGTGTCTCTGTCTCTGAGTCACCCGGTTTCTCTCTCATGCGCTCTGTGTTTCTCTCCTTCGGCATTTCTCTCTGTTAGTGGCTATCCTGACTCACCCCCTCTCTCTACTCTCACCTCAATCTGTGTGCCTATGGATGTGTGTGTGTCTGTCTCCCTCTTTTGTTTTAAAGACCACACAGGCCAAACTCCCAGCAAACAAAGAAAAAGCAAGAATAAGGTGTGCTCAGTGTTCTGGAGACAGACAGGGTGGGGACAGAGAATATGGACGGTGCAGCCACGGAGACCCCTCTGAGGAGGTGACAGGAAGCCATACTTACACAGAGAAAAGCAGCCGGCCCATGAAGAACCCCTGGGAGGCATCCAGGCAGGAGGTCAGTGTGTGTAGAGGCCCTGGGGCAGAACAGGAGCCTCCCCATTTACCAGACTCAAGTAGAAGGAGCCCTGAATGCCTTCTGAGGCTCTCAGGCTCTAAGGTGAGAGGCCCAGCCAGCTCAGGGCAAGGTTTGTGGTGTATAATCAGGGCTGAACCTCACAGAACTTTCTGGCACCCCCAGTGAGGGCCAGGCCACATGCTCAGCCCTGGGGACCCTAAGCTAGATACAACCCACATTGGCCTCAGAAGGAGCCTGCAGAGAATAAGCCCAGCCCTGGGCTCAGAAAAAGTCTGTGTATTGATTTATTCAATTATTTACCCCGGAAACACTTATTGAGCACCTGCTGTATGCGAACATAAGTGGGCATGGGCAGAGCACTGACCTCACAGGGCTCAGAGTCCAGGAGAGAAGGCTAGCAGTGCACCCCCTCACGCCGACTGTGCAGAGAGGCATGGCCCAAGCTCGGATGGCCATTCACTCATCCAGCACACGGCTGCGGGTGCCCACTGCTTTGTGGGTGAACACAGATGGCCCTCAAGGGGACGGTGCATGCTCACTCGTAGCAGAAGAACATGGGTTCAAGTCCCAGCTCTGCCGGGTATTAGCTGAGTAGTGGGCTCCTCTGAGAGGTAAAGAGGGGGCCAGGTGCTGAGCCCATGCCATCCAGAAAGCCCTCCTTGACCTGCTGGTGGGGAGAGCTGGCTGGTTCGGGAGGATCCCAAGCAGGCTGGGGACCAGCCATCCTCCCCTAGGGGTGCAGTTTAGGCAGCTGGAGGAGGGGCCCCAGTGCAGCAGCTGGATATTGGCCTGTGTCCTTAAGTCACCCAAGGAAGTACCACGCTGGCTGGCTGGAGCCCAGCAGCCCGAGGGAGCCTCATTTGTGATGCAAATGGATGGCAGTGGCTGCAGGCCAGGGCCTAGGGTCCCCTACCAGGATCCCAGAGCTTTTGTTTTAAGCAGAGCCTGGGGAGGGCCTGGGGGACCCTCCCCAGCCACTTTCCAGGTGGGTTAGGGGTGAGCAGGGACCCCCAAGACACTCCGCGTGGCCAATGGAATAAGCAAATGGGAAAGTGTTGGCTGGCAGAGGGCTTGGAACTCAAGGTCATCTCTCTGGCCTTTCTCCCTTGGGTCATGCAGAAACCAAGGCCCCTCTGAGTCACACCCTGTCATCTCCTGGAGGGTCCCCATGGCCCTCCAAGCCTCTCTTGGATCCCCTGCAAGGCTGACGCCATGCAGACCTTCTTGCTGTCTTTCCCTGGCTCTTTACCACCTCAGGGATTTTTCACATGCTGTTCACAAGAAGCACTGGAGGCCTCCTGGAAGAAAACTGGTGCGGACAGGAAGGGAGGGATTCCCCACTGTAAGCCCATGATGCCTGGTCAGTACGCTGGCAAATAGAATTCAATGATTATTCTGTGTAAAAATGTCACCACTTTTCACAGAAGGAAGGTGACTGCAAACAGCTGGAGGCTGGAGAAACTGCTAGGCTGGGGAGCAAGGAGGTGGAGAGGAAGGGCTCACCTCTCGACTGGACCTGTCTGTCCTCCCTTCTTACTAAGCCAACCACCTACAGCTTGTCCCCACCAAAGAACAACAGGGCTTCCCTCCTCTTCTTTGGAGAGGAAGCGTGGGTGGAGCCAGCCTGCAGGGCCAGGGGTGGCAGGTGGAAACCTCAACAAGGTGCCAAATGCTATTCTGGGAGGCCAAGAGCAGAAGTCATGCTGGCCGTGCTCTTTGGCTCAATTACAGCAAACACGGAGGTGGAGAGGGAGGAGTGCCCCTGGGGAGGGGAGAAAGGTGCAGGGGGCACTCCTGGTCAGGCCCCAGGCTCCCAGCCCCCAGAGAGCTGCTGTTCCAAAGCCAAGCCAGTGCTTGCCCTGCAGGGGTTGCTGCAGTGGGGGGGGGAAGGGGCTACTGTGGTGGGGCCTGGGAGGGGCTAATGCATTCGTTCCTACCCAGGTCCCTGTCCACTTGGCCAGCCTCAGCCTCCTCTCCCTGGCCATGTTTTTGCTTCCCTGGCCTCTCTGTAGACCCTCAACCTGGCTGAGTACATCCAGCCTCAGAGCATTTGCACATGTTCTTCCCACTGTCTCCTTAGGTGACTTCTCTCCAGTGAGTCTTTTGCTGGACCCGCCTCTCACCTGGGCCCTCCTGGGGCCTCTCCGTCACCTCACCTGCTTGTTTCCTTTACGAATTTCTGGCTCAATGATGTCTTTGCTGTGTTTGAATGGGGAGCTCCTGCCCAGGCAGTTGCCACACCTACCTTTTTACTGCTCTACCCCCAGTGCCTGACATTTGCTGAAGGAACAAAAAAAGAATCTTTGGGGTACGATGTGTTATCACATAAGGAAAAATAATCGGTGGTTCTGAGGCTCATCAAAGGGAGAGCCAGAGTCTAACCCAGGCTGGGGAATTTTGGGTAAAATATTAGACTGCTTTGCATGGCAGAGGTTGACTTTGTGATGGGCTTGGCTGAGTTAGGGAATCGTGGGAGGGAGATACATCTTCTTTCCTGTGGAATAACCCAGAGGTGGGAGCCAGGGGCCACCCCCATGGATCTGGAGCATGAAACCAACACAGGCTGAGAAGTAGAGAGAACTTGAGTCCTTACAACAGAGCTGGATCCAGCCATTCCTGAAGCCAGCATGTTCAGCTGCATGAGCCTGTTGTATCAACTAACCATTCCCTAGAAGGTTATCAATCAAGGTTATTTACCTCGCAAATGACAGAAAACCCAAGTCAGACTGCTCTGCTGGGCAGAATAATGCCCCTGCTCCCAGGACATTTACGTTCTGATCCCTGAACTTGAGAATGTGTTAAGCTCGTGGCAAAAAAGACCTTGCAGTTGTGACCTTAAAATAGGGAGAGTATCCTGGATTATCCAGGTGGGTTCAGTCTAATCACATGAGCCATTATTTTGTCCAGCTGGAGACAGAGAGAGGTAACAGAAGGGGTAGTTGGAGAGATTCAGAGAATAAGAGGGACCCACTGTTGCAGAAGAGGGCCATGTGGGAAACATGAGAAGGAAGGTGGGCAGCTTCTAGGGGCAAAACCTGCCCCCCACTGTTAGCCATCAGGGAATGGGGACCACAGCCCTAGTGTTGCAAGGAACTGAATTCAACCAGAAAATTGAATGAGCCTGAAGCAGATTCTTCTCCTGAGCCTCCAGTCTGGATCACACCCCTACCAATACCTTGATTTCTGCCACCCTACACTGAGGACTCATCTGGGTCATGCTGTATCTGGAGTTCTGCTCATACATCTATGAAAGTATGACATAATAGATGAGTGCTGTTTTAAGCCACTACATTTGTGATGGCTAGATACTATAGCAATAGAAAAGTAATACATTGCTTTAATGAAAAAAGAGAATTGACTGGCTCAAGAGTGGCTTCAGGAATGGCTGGATCCAGCAGTTTAAACACTGTCAACAGCACTTGATTTCTCTGCTTCCCCCAACCTTCTGCCTCCCAAACTGGTTTCATGCTCAGGCTCCATGGGGTTGTCCTGGTAGCTTTAGGCCCTCATTCCCCAGGTAAATACACAGGACAGGGGCCTGCCTCTCCCGCTACTATCCTACAATAAGCCTCACTGTATCTGAGTGGCCGTAACTGGACCATGTACCCACTACTGAACCAATCACAGAGGCAAGTGGCCTGGAATGTTCTTTTAGGTCAGGTCTGGGTCACATGCCCACCCCCATGGGGCCAGGGGTGGATCTAGAGCTACCTGAGACCCAGGGATGGGAATAGAGGAGGTCTGGCTCCCCAGGGGAAAATGTGCACACCGTTACAGGGCGTCAGCAAATGGCCCCAGGAGCTGTGGGCGAGGCAGTCGGTGGGAGGTCTGGCCTTGCAGAGGATTCGCCTTGTCTCGCCTTCTGGAGGTGATGTACTATGCAGGGCGGCTTGGGAGGAGGGGGTGCATGGCCTTGGAGGGGGGGACTTGGAGCCTCCAGAAGCCTGCCCAGCCGGCATCTGACAGCCCCTGCCACAGGGCCACGTTTCCGGACTTGTGCCCTAACAAACAGGAAAGCATTTCTTTCAGGAGCAGGCTTTACTGGGACATGGAGTAAATAAACTGATATTTATACCACAGCCCCACAGGGTGGCTACTTGGCTCTGAGGCAAATATGGTCAAAGCTGAGTTCTGCGGCTCTGGGAGGAGAGCTAGGCCTTCCCAAGAGGAGCCCAGCGGGAGGCCTCACCCACGTCCTACAGGCGTCTTCCATGGATCCCAGAGGACTCGGGCTGGGGAGGGAAGCCACACACTCTGCTTGTCTGCCTCGCACCCAGACGAGACTGCCTTCCTCGTATCCCTGGGCATTTCCCTGGTCAGCTCCAGGCCAGGTCCCAAGCCGGGGCCTGGGTACCCAGGGCCCTGTGCATTTTCTCATGAAGACGCATATCCCATGCTGCTTCTGGGGACTTCTCCTCAGCTTAGAAGATCATTCCATTTAAATTCTTTAGAATTCATACGTTCAGCAACTATAAGTCCTCCTACTATGTGGCCGGCACTGGGCACAGTGGCTGGGTACCCATGGACAGGTCTGACTCGCTCCTGCCCCATCCCAGCACACAGGACAGTCCAGGACAGGACACAAGTACTGAATAAGCCAACAAGTAATACTGGAGAAATACAAAACCTAGTCAGTGCTCCAGGGGAGGCGGGGCGGGCGAGCAGCATGCAGGGGGAGGGAAGGCGGCAGGGAGACAGCTGAGGGTGCGCCCACCGCGGGAACCTCTCGAGGAAGGGTGCGCCAGGCAGCAGGACCTGCTTGCGCAAAGGCCCAGTGATCCCAGGCTGTTTCCTTCCCAGCCCCTGTCTGATTTGGTATTATCGGGGGGTTTCCTTGTGTACTGTTCAGCCGTCCTGGGAAACTGAAAGTCCTGTGAGGGCAGGGATTTGCCTTCTTTGTTCCCTGCTGTATCTGCAGGGCCTGGAACAGAGTCTGCTCACAGGAGGTACCGACACAGAGTAGCATAGTTCCCCAACTGCAGAAATGACTAGAGGGCTGAAAGCTGCAAAGATGAGTGAAAAAGCAGTTAAAATAGTGAGATCCCAGGGAAAAGTATGACTTTGCCACTCCACTGCTAGGACAGAAATCTGAGGTGGCAAACTCAACTGCTAGCTCAGGGGAGTTGGAGAGGATTTCCTTTGGTACTTTGAAGAATTCTGTGACCTTCCAATGTTTTACTGGGAGACCTGCATTTCTTTTTAATTTTCCTGTTTTTTATAATTACAGTAGCAACACACATTTGTGGACCCATGTTCAAACAAAAGATAAAGTAAAAAGGAAGTCCATATTACCAGACACAGCCCCCTCCGCCCACCTGGCATTGCCTGACGTCCCTTCAGCAGAGCCCCCTGCACCCAGGCTACACCTGATTTTGGGGGGGAGAGGTGCGCCCCCATGTGCACCCAAGGGCCACAGAGCCAGAGGCCCAGGGTTCGAGTGAATGTAAGTGGAGGCCTCAGAAAGGGCTGGGCCCCTCCCCAGCTCCGTCGAGCTAAGAGCCTCGCCTCCCGCATGATGTGGGGACGCAGCCCAGCACAGACACCAACTCCCAAGGAGAGCCGTTCCTGCCCCTCACCACAGCCTCTATCCCATGATTCCAGCCAAGCAGAGACCTCGAATACAAACAGCAGGAAGGCAGGGGGGCCAGCTAACACATCACCCAACATTCAAGTGATCCTCAACTATAAGTGAGTGTCAAACCCCACAATTCGAATTTTCCCACGGTGACTTCCACTGTTTTTATGGAATATTCTTTCTCCATCTTTTCTCATTTTTTTCAGAGCTGCTTCCTGTCTGGTTTCCTGAGGCCTCCTTGGTGAAGTGTGACGGGTGGGTGGCAGGCCACCCCCTGCCCGCCGAATTCTTGGCAACCACTAATTTACTTTCCATCTCTACAGCTCTGGGCATTTCATATGGACAGAATTCATACGAGATGTGGTCTTTTGTGACTGGCTTCTGTCACTTAGCTTCACGCTGTCGAGGTTCGTCTGTGTTGTCACGTGTATCAGAATTACATTCCTTTTTATGGCCAGATAATATCCCTTGTACAGACAGACCACATTCTATTTATACATTTTTCACCTGATGGACATTCAGGTTGCTTCCACTTCTTGGCCATTCTGAGTGTTTTGCGAGGCGGCACGTGCTGACTGGCCTAAGGTCTATCCCTATGAGGGGAACCGCTGGGCCATGCGGCAACTCCCGGTTCCGTCACTTGAAGAACCTCCAGATGGTTCTCCCGGCACTGCTTTGGGGTCCCAGTCCCCACGTCCTCACCACCACAGGTTATTGTCTGGCTTTTCATTCTAGGCTAACGGCTTCACATCCTAGTGGGTGCAACCTGGTATCTCATGGTTTGACTTTGATTTGCATTTGTTGTTATTCTTTCAAACCAGTTTAAGCTGCAATAAAGTCAGGCTCACACTGTACTCCTGGAGGACTTCAGTGCCCCAGAAAGGAAAGGGCTGGGGGCCCCCCTCCGCCCTGCTCTCACCAGCAGACCTCCAAGGGGTCAACAAAAAGTATTTTTTAGACTGAAAGGTCAAAACCCTAAAAAGGGTTACAAATTGATTTCATCCTCCAACTGCAGAGGCAGAGAGGGTTTTTTTTTTTTTAACCTCTGAGAAACTAAAGAGAAAAACAAAGGGAAAACGGACAGGTGGAACACAGACAATGAAAAGGAGCCACACCCGGGGCTTCTCATTAGAATCATCTAGGAGTTCTTAAAACCCACGTCCAGGCCCGTGGCCCAGAGACTGGGCTTTGCCTGGTCCAGGGTGGGGTCCATACAGTGTCATTTCAGCTCCGCCGAGGGAGCTGGTGACAGGGATCGCTCCGGGGCGGGGCTGCAAGGCCCCGTCTCCTGCTCAGTGCAGATGTCAGCGTATTCAGGCGGGTGATACCTGTTGGTGCTGGTCATAGCCAGCAGACCGGAGGCGCTACTAGTGCTGGCAGGCATCCAGCCACACTTGAGATCCAGAACTGGAGGGGTGGGAAGTGCCACACGTCCCCAGGGACTAGCCCTTTTCCCCAGGACAGGGTGGGACAGGACAGCCCCGATAGTGACCAAGGACCTGCACTGCCTGGCCTCCTGCCTCACACCTGGCTGAGAGCTTTTCCCACCCGGATCCTGTGAGGAGCCAGGGACTATTCCTATCCTTTATTTACTAATGAGAACCCGAGGATCAGAGAGGGTGAGTGCCTCGACCAAGGTCACACTGCTTGTAAGAAAAGGACTCAAATTCAAACTCAAGTCTGTCTGATTCCAGACCTTGGATTAGTAACCCTTGCCCTGGACCATCTCCTGAGGCTAAGCCGGCTGCTGGCATGGGGATGGGTGTTGGCGATCTCTCTACCCTTCTATCCATCCCTCCATCCATCCCTCCATCCACCAGTCCTTCCTTCAATCCCTCCCTTCCTCTCTCTCTGTCCATCCATCCTTTGCTCATCCATCATCCCTCCCTCCCTCCCTCTATTCCAGGCTTCACTTTGTGAATGTTCTCTAGTTACACATCGGGGGAATAAAACCCCGGTGTATCTGACGTGGCCCCTGCCTTTCTCTGCCACTTGACTCTCTCCCATGGCTCCTAACCAGCAAACCAAAATGCCCACCAGAGCGTGGTGAGAGATACTAAGGACTAGTGGGGACTGTGGCAAACTGCAGAGCACATGTTTAGTCGTTGCTCTGAGGGAATGTGGGCCCAGTGTTGCCAGAGGCTTCTGGTCATGGCTGCTTTTTCCCTCACATGGTACTCCGTGGACATTTCTCCCTGTCAATATATTTGCACCTCTTGGGTCTTCATGGCTGCCCTGTACTTCGTGTCACCATTCCCTCCAG
>JAVSCE010012229.1:0-103792 GCA_032199065.1 Smutsia gigantea | reverse complement strand
TAGATTGTTAGATAGTAAAGAAGTAACCCTTGAACCTGTGGTAACCACGAATCTAAAGCCAGCAATGGCAATAAGTACATACCTATCAATAATCACCCTAAATGTAAATGGACTGAATGCACCAATCAAAAGACACAGAGTAACAGAATGGATAAAAAAGCAAGACCCACCTATATGCTGCCTACAAGAAACTCACCTCAAATCCAAAGATATACACAGACTGAAAGTGAAGGGATGGAAAAAGGTATTTCATGCAAACAACAAAGAGAAAAAAGCAGGTGTTGCAGTACTTGTATCAGACAAAATAGACTTCAAAACGAAGAAAGCAGCAAAAGATAAAGAAGGACACTACATAATGATAAAGGGGTCAGTCCAACAAGAAGATATAACCATTATAAATATATATGCACCCAACACAGGAGCGCCAGCATATGTGAGACAAACACTAACAGAATTAAAGGAGGAAATAGACAGCAATGCATTCATCTTAGGAGACGTCAACACACCACTCACTCCAGAGGACAGATCAACCAGACAGAAAATAAGCAAAGACACAGAGGCACTGAACAACACACTGGAACAGATGGACCTAACACATCTACAGAACTCTACACCCAAAAGCAACAGGATACACATTCTTCTGAAGTGCACATGGAACATTTTCCAGAATAGACCACATACTAGGCCACAAAAAGAACCTCAGTAATTTCAAAAATATTGAAATCCTACCAACCAACTTCTCAGATCATAAAGGTATAAAACTAGAAATAAATTTTAGAAAGAAATCAAAAAGGCTCACAAATACATGGAGACTTAACAACACTCTCCTAATTAATCAATGGGTTAACGACCAAATCAAAACAGAAATCAAAGAATATATCGAGACTAATGAAAACAACAACAAAAAGCCACAACATCTGTGGGACGCAGCAAAGGCAGTTCTAAGAGGAAAGTATATTGCAATCCAGGCCTATTTAAAGAAAGAAGAACATTCCCAAATGAATAGTCTAAAGACACAATTACTGAAATTGGAAAAAGAAGAACAAATGAGGCCCAAAGTCACCGGAAGGAGGGACATAATAAAGATTAGAGAAAAATAAATAAAATTGAGAAGAATAAAACAATAGAAAAAATCAATGAAACCAAGAGCTGGTTCTTTGAAAAAATAAACAAAATAGATAAACCCCTAGCCAGACTCATTAAGAGAAAAGGAGAATCTACACACATAAACACAATCAGAAATGAGAAAGGAAAAATCACGACGGACCCCACAGAAATACAAAGAATCATAAGAGAATATTATGAGAATCTATATGCTAACAAGCTGGAAAACTAGGAGAAATGGACAACTTCTTAGAAAAATACAACCTTCCAAGACTGACCAAGCAAGAAACAGAAAAACTAAACAGACCAATCACCAGTGACGAAATCGAATTGGAAATCAAAAAACGACCCAAGAACAAAACCCCTGGGCCTGATGGTTCAACTCTGAATTCTACCAGACATATAGAGAAGAAATAACACCGATTCTCCTTAAAGTTTTCCAAAAAATAGAAGAGGAGGGAATACTTCCAAACTCATTCTATGAAGCCAGCATCACTCTAATACCAAAACCTGGAAAAGACCCCACCAAAAAAGAAAATTACAGACCAATATCCCTGATGAACGTAGATGCAAAAATACTCAAAAAATATTAGCAAACCGAATTCAAAAATACATCAAGAGGATCATACACCATGATCAAGTGGGATTCATCCCAGGGATGCAAGGATGGTACAACACTCGAAAATCCGTCAACATCATCCACCACATCAACAAAAAGAAGAACAAAAGCCACATGATCATCTCCATAGATGCTGAAAAAGCATTTGACAAAATTCAGCATCCATTCCTGATTAAAACTCTCAACAAAATGGGTATAGACGGCAAGTACCTCAACATCATAAAGGCTATATATGACAAACCCACAGCTAACATCATACTTAATGGCGAGACGCTGAAAGCTTTTCATCTAAGATCGGGAACAAGAAAGGGATGCCCACTCTCTCCGCTGTTATTCAACATAGTACTGGAGGTCCTAGCCACAGCAATCAGACAAAACAAAGACATATAAGGCATCCAGATTGGTAAAGAAGAAGTCAAATTGTCACTATTTGCAGATGACATGATACTGTACATAAAAAACCCTAAAGATTCCATTCCAAAACTACTAGAACTAATATCTGAATTCAGCAAAGTTGCAGGATACAAAGTTAACACACAGAAATCTGTTGCTTTCCTATACACTAATGATGAACTAACAGAAAGAAATCAGAAAAACAATTCCATTCACAATTGCATCAAAAAGAATAAAATACCTAGGAATAAACCTAACGAAGGAAGTGAAAGACCTGTACTCTGAAAACTACAAGACACTCCTAAGAGAAATTAAGAGGACACTAACAAATGGAAATGCATCCCATGCTCTTGGCTAGGAAGAATAAATATTGTCAAAATGGCTATACTACCTGAAGCAATCTACAGATTCAACGCAATCCCTATCAAACTACCAACAACTTTCTTCAATGAACTGGAACAAATAATTCTAAAATTCATATGGAACCACAAAAGAACCCGAATAGCCAAAGCAATCCTGAGAAGGAGGAATAAAACAGGGAATTACACTCCCTGACTTCAAGCTCTACTACAAAGCCACAGTAATCAAGACAATTTGGTATTGGCACAAAAACAGACCCACAGACCAGTGGAACAGAATAGAAAATCCAAACATTAACCCAAACATATACAGTCAATTAATATTTGATAAAAGTGCCTTGGATATACAATGGGGAGATGACAGCCTCTTCAGCAGCTGGTGTTGGAAAAACTGGACAGCTACATGTAAGAGAATGAAACTGGACTACTGTCTAGCCCCATACACAAAGGTAAACTCAAGGTGGATCAAAGACTTGAATGTAAGTCATGAAACCATAAAAGAAAAAAAAAAACATAGGCAAAAATCTCTTGGACATAAACATGAGCAACTTCTTCATGAACATATCTCCCGGGCAAGGGAAACAAAAGCAAAAATGAACAAGTGGGACTATATCAAGCTGAAAAGCTTCTGTACAGCAAAGGACACCATCAGTAGAACAAAAAGACATCCTACAGTATGGGAGAATATATTCATAAAAAACGTATCTGATAAAGGGTTGACATCAAAAATATATAAAGAACTCATGCACCTTAACAAACAGAAAGCAAATAATCCAATTAAGAAATGGGCAGAGGACATGAATAGACACTTCTCCAAAGAAGAAATTCAGATGGCCAACAGGCACATGAAAAGATGCTCCACATCGCTAATCATCAGAGAAATGCAGATTAAAACCACAATGAGATATCACCTCACACCAGTGAGGTTGGCCAACATCCAAAACACAAACAACAACAAATGTTGGCGAGGATGTGGAGAAAAGGGAACCCTCCTACACTGCTGGTGGGACTGCAAATTAGTTCAACCATTGTGGAAAGCAGTATGGAGGTTCCTCAAAAAACTCAAAATAGAAATACCATTTGACCCAGGAATTCCACTCCTGGGAATTTACCCTAAGAATGCAGCAGCCCAGTTTGAAAAAGACAGATGCACCCCTATGTTTATTGCAGCACTATTTACAATAGCCAAGAAATGGAAGCAACCTAAGTGTCCATCAGTAGATGAATGGATAAAGAAGATGTGGTACATATACACAATGGAATATTATTCAGCCATAAGAAGAAAACAAATCCTACCATTTGCAACAACATGGATGGAGCTAGAGGGTATTATGCTCAGTGAAATAAGCCAAGCCGAAAAAGACAAGTATCAAATGATTTCACTCATATGTGGAGTATAAGAACAAAGAAAAAATACTGAAGGAACAAAACAGCACAAGACTCACAGAACCCAAGAACGGACTAATAGTTACCAAAGGGAAAGGGACTGGGGAAAATGGGCGGGAAGGGAGGGATAAGAGGGAAAAAGGGGCATTACGATTAGCAGATGTAATGTTGGGGGGGCACGGGGAGGGCAGTACAACTCAGAGAAGACAAGTAGTGATTCTATAGCATCTCACTACGCTGATGGACAGTGACTGTAATGGGGTTGGTGGGGGGGACCTGATGAAGGGGTAGTTTAATAATCGTAATATTGCACATGTAATTGTAAATTAATGATAATAAAATAAATTATATATAAAAAAAGATTAATATCCAAGGATGTTTAATTACAGATTATTTGTGATAGTAAAGGAACTAGAATTAATCTAAATATGACAATAGGGAAATGGCTAAACAAATTATGGTACATCCATAAGATAAATATTCTGCAGCCATTAAAAATGATTTTGTAGAATATATTTATTGAAAAATGTTCATGAAATAAACAAGTGAAAAAAATAGGTTACAAAAATTTATGTACAGTATGACCATTTTCTCTTATAAAGAAAAGAGAAATATGAAAGTATGTATTCTAAATATTAAGTGGTTATAGTAGGATATTGGCTTACTGTTAATTTAAAAAGTTTTGCTTCTCTGCATTTTGAATTCTTCTATAATTATAGAGTATATAACAGAATATGTAATGTGTGAGAGAATATATAATATATAAAAATGCAAACTAAAATACATATATAATATTTAATAATATATTAGATATAAATATATATTTATATATGGTCTATATTCTGTAATACACAAGAGTATATGACAACATAGAATATTAAAATAATACTAATAAAGAATGTTAATAAAAATGATAAAAGAAAATAACTAGCTGGGCTAGAAGAGTAAAGCTCTCAGCCATAAAAGAAATGTGGGTATAGTCATATGTCTGCCAGTTTTGGGTCAGCTCATGGCTTATCAAGGAAACACTCAGAGTCATGGACAAAATTCTGAGAAACACCGATGTGGATATCACTTTAAAATAGCTGTGTAAGAAAAAAATAGTTAACAAAAAACTAGACAGTATTTAAATGTGCAAAACTAAGGAATAGAGTTTAAAAAATGGCACATACGTCCGTAAACATGCTCTGTAACCATTATGTCATGATGTCACTTAAAGAGTACTTAATGGCAATGAAAGATGTTTGTTACTAAATGAAAGAAGCAAGCTATATTAAAAGCTCTATAGATGTATATGTGTGACATATATGTACACACATCCATAAAGAAGAATTTAGAAGGATGCACACCAAAATATTAATAATGGTGAGCTATATGTGATGGGATTACAAATGATTTTTCTCTTCGTTTTTAGCTTATCACAATTTCTGAATATTAAAGTCAGTATTATTTTAACAAGAAAATTTTCTTTAAAATAGGAAAAGTTATAATTTATTTGCTGAAGGCTTTTTCATCACTGTAGATCAACTTGATATTGCAGATTAGCATTTGTCACACAAACTATAGGGCAAATGGAATAGCAAAGTTGTCCCCTCCTCAGCCCAGGAGTGGAGGAGAAGGGAGAGGGAAGGACAAGAGCAAAGGAGGCTGGGAAGCACCACCCTGGGAAGCCCCATTCCCAGTACCCTCAATGGATTGTCAAAACCAGGAAGGGGAAGATAAGTCCTTCCAGCGCAGACTAACAGAATCTCAAGGCACCCAGAAACCCAGAGAAGTCATTCACCATTTTATTCAGTCCTCGCCTGACTTTTTTTTTAATATAATTTATTTTATTATCATTAATTTACAATTACATGTGCAATATTACGATTATTAAACTACCCCTTCATCAGGCCCCCCCCACCAACCCCATTACAGTCACTGTCCATCAGCGTAGTGAGATGCTATAGAATCACTACTTGTCTTCTCTGAGTTATACTGCCCTCCCCGTGCCCCCCCAACATTACATCTGCTAATCGTAATGCCCCTTTTTCCCTCTTATCCCTCCCTTCCCGCCCATTTTCCCCAGTCTCTTTCCCTTTGGTAACTATTAGTCCGTTCTTGGGTTCTGTGAGTCTTGTGCTGTTTTGTTCCTTCAGTTTTTTTCTTTGTTCTTATACTCCACATATGAGTGAAATCATTTGATACTTGTCTTTTTCGGCTTGGCTTATTTCACTGAGCATAATACCCTCTAGCTCCATCCATGTTGTTGCAAATGGTAGGATTTGTTTTCTTCTTATGGCTGAATAATATTCCAATGTGTATATGTACCACATCTTCTTTATCCATTCATCTACTGATGGACACTTAGGTTGCTTCCATTTCTTGGCTATTGTAAATAGTGCTGCAATAAACATAGGTGTGCATCTGTCCTTTTCAAATTGGGCTGCTGCATTCTTAGGGTAAATTCCTAGGAGTGGAATTCCTGGGTCAAATGGTATTTCTATTTTGAGTTTTTTGAGGAACCTCCATACTGCTTTCCACAATGGTTGAACTAATTTGCATTCCCACCAGCAGTGTAGGAGGGTTCCCTTTTCTCCACATCCTCGCCAACATTTGTTGTTGTTTGTGTTTTGGATGTTGGCCATCCTCACTGGTGTGAGGTGATATCTCATTGTGGTTTTAATCTGCATTTCTCTGATGATTAGCGATGTGGAGCATCTTTTCATGTGCCTGTTGGCCATCTGAATTTCTTCTTTGGAGAAGTGTCTATTCATGTCCTCTGCCCATTTCTTAATTGGATTATTTGCTTTCTGTTTGTTAAGGTGCATGAGTTCTTTATATATTTTGGATGTCAACCCTTTATCAGATACGTTTTTTATGAATATATTCTCCCATACTGTAGGATGTCTTTTTGTTCTACTGATGGTGTCCTTTGCTGTACAGAAGCTTTTCAGCTTGATATAGTCCCACTTGTTCATTTTTACTTTTGTTTCCCTTGCCCGGGGAGATATGTTCATGAAGAAGTTGCTCATGTTTATGTCCAAGAGATTTTTGCCTATGTTTTTTTCTAAGAGTTTTATGGTTTCATGACTTACATTCAGGTCTTTGATCCACCTTGAGTTTACCTTTGTGTATGGGGCTAGACAGTAGTCCAGTTTCATTCTCTTACAGGTAGCTGTCCAGTTTTTCCAACACCAGCTGCTGAAGAGGCTGTCATCTCCCCATTGTATATCCAAGGCTCCTTTATCAAATATTAATTGACTGTATATGTTTGGGTTAATGTTTGGATTTTCTATTCTGTTCCACTGGTCTGTGGGTCTGTTTTTGTGCCAATACCAAATTGTCTTGATTACTGTGGCTTTGTAGTAGAGCTTGAAGTCAGGGAGTGTAATTCCCCCTGTTTTATTCCTCCTGCTCAGGATTGATTTGGCTATTCGGGGTCTTTTGTGGTTCCGTATGAATTTTAGAATTATTTGTTCCAGTTCATTGAAGAAAGCTGTTGGTAGTTTGATAGGGTTTGCATTGAATCTGTAGATTGCTTTAGGTAGTATAGCCATTTTGACAATATTTATTCTTCCTAGCAAGAGCATGGGATGCATTTCCATTTGTTAGTGTCCTCTTTAATTTCTCTTAGGAGTGTCTTGTAGTTTTCAGAGTACAGGTCTTTCACTTCCTTCGTTAGGTTTATTCCTAGGTATTTTATTCTTTTTGATGCAATTGTGAATGGAATTGTTTTTCTGATTTCTCTTTCTGTTAGTTCATCATTAGTGTATAGGAAAGCAACAGATTTCTGTGTGTTAACTTTGTATCCTGCAACTTTGCTGAATTCAGATATTAGTTCTAGTAGTTTTGGAATGGAATCTTTAGGGTTTTTTATGTACAGTATCATGTCATCTGCAAATAGTGACAATTTGACTTCTTCTTTACCAATCTGGATGCCTTGTATGTCTTTGTTTTGTCTGATTGCTGTGGCTAGGACCTCCAGTACTATGTTGAATAACAGTGGAGAGAGTGGGCATCCTTGTCTTGTTCCCGATCTTAGATGAAAAGCTTTCAGCTTCTCGCCGTTAAGTATGATGTTAGCTGTGGGTTTGTCATATATGGCCTTTATGATGTTGAGGTACTTGCCGTCTATACCCATTGTGTTGAGAGTTTTAATCAGGAATGGATGCTGAATTTTGTCAAATGCTTTTTCAGCATCTATGGAGATGATCATGTGGTTTTTGTTCTTCTTTTTGTTGATGTGGTGGATGATGTTGATGGATTTTCGAATGTTGTACCATCCTTGCATCCCTGGGATGAATCCCACTTGATCATGGTGTATGATCCTCTTGATGTATTTTTGAATTCGGTTTGCTAATATTTTGTTGAGTATTTTTGCATCTACGTTCATCAGGTATATTGGTCTGTAATTTTCTTTTTTGGTGAGGTCTTTGCCCGGTTTTGGTATTAGAGTGATGCTGGCTTCATAGAATGAGTTTGGAAGTATTCCCTCCTCTTCTATTTTTTGGAAAACTTTAAGGAGAACCGGTGTTATTTCTTCTCTATATGTCTGGTAGAATTCAGAGGTGAATCCATCAGGCCCGGGGGTTTTGTTCTTGGGTAGTTTTTTGATTACCCATTCGATTTCGTCACTGATGATTGGTCTGTTTAGTTTTTCTGTTTCTTGCTTGGTCAGTCTTGGAAGGTTGCATTTTTCTAAGAAGTCGTCCATTTCTTCTATGTTTTCCAGCTTGTTAGCATATAGATTCTCATAATATTCTCTTATGATTCTTTGTATTTCTGTGGGGTCCGTCGTGATTTTTCCTTTCTCATTTCTGATTGTGTTTATGTGTGTAGATTCTCTTTTTCTCTTAATGAGTCTGGCTAGGGGTTTATCTATTTTGTTTATTTTTTCAAAGAACCAGCTCTTGGTTTTATTGATTTTTTCTATTGTTTTATTCTTCTCAATTTTATTTATTTCTTCTCTAATCTTTATTATGTCCCTCCTTCTGGTGACTTTGGGCCTCATTTGTTCTTCTTTTTCCAATTTCAGTAATTGTGTCTTTAGACTATTCATTTGGGAATGTTCTTCCTTCTTTAAATAGGCCTGGATTACAATATACTTTCCTCTTAGAACTGCCTTTGCTGCGTCCAACAGGAGTTGTGGCTTTGTGTTGTTCTTGTCATTAGTCTCCATATATTCTTTGATTTCTGTTTTGATTTGGTCATTACCCCATTGCTTAATTAGGAGAATGTTGTTAAGTCTCCATGTATTTGTGAGCCTTTTTGATTTCCTTCTAAAATTTATTTCTAGTTTTATGCCTTGGTGATCTGAGAAGTTGGTTGGTAGGATTTCAATATTTTTGAAATTACTGAGGTTCTTTTTGTGGCCTAGTATGTGGTCTATTCTGGAAAATGTTCCATGTGCACTTGAGAAGAATGTGTATCCTGTTGCTTTTGGGTGTAGAGTTCTGTAGATGTCTGTTAGGTCCATCTGTTCTAGTGTGTTGTTCAGTGCCTCTGTGTCTTTACTTATTTTCTGTCTGGTTGATCTGTCCTCTGGAGTGAGTGGTGTGTTGAAGTCTCCTAAGATGAATGCATTGCTGTCTATTTCCTCCTTTAATTCTGTTAGTATTTGTCTCACATATGCTGGCGCTCCTGTGTTGGGTGCATATATATTTATAATGGTTATATCTTCTTGTTGGACTGACCCCTTTATCATTATGTAATGTCCTTCTTTTTCTTTTGCTACTTTCTTCGTTTTGAAGTCTATTTTGTCTGATACAAGTACTGCAACACCTGCTTTTTTCTCTTTGTTGTTTGCATGAAATACCTTTTTCCATCCCTTCACTTTTAGTCTGTGTATATCTTTGGATTTGAGGTGAGTTTCCTGTAGACAGCATATAGATAGGTCTTGCTTTTTTATCCATTCTGTTACTCTGTGTCTTTTGATTGGTGCATTCAGTCCATTTACATTTAGGGTGATTATTGATAGGTATGTACTTATTGCCATTGCTGGCTTTAGATTCGTGGTTACCAAGGGTTCAAGGGTTGCTTCTTTACTATCTAACAATCTAACTTAACTTTCTTGTTAAGTTATTGTAAACACAGTCTGATGTTTCTTTCTTTCTCTCCCTTCTTATTCCTCCTCCTCCATTCTTTCTATAATAGGTGTTTTATTCTTTGCCTTTAGTTAGTATTTGGATGGTCTGCTTTCTTTGCTATGATTTTATTTTCTCTGGTGACATCTTTTTAGCCTTAGGTGTGCTTCCATCTAGAGCAGTCCATTTAAGATATCCTGTAGTGGTGGTTTATGAGAGGCAAACTCTCTCAACTTTCGTTTATCTGGAAATTGTTTAATCCCTCCATCATATTTAAATGATAATCGTGCTGGATACAATATTCTTGGTTCGAGGCCCTTCTGTTTCATAACGTTAAATATATCATGCCATTCTCTTCTGGCCTGTAAGGTTTCTGTTGAGAAGTCTGATGATCGTCTGATGGGTTTTCCTTTGTAGGTGATCTTTTTTCTCTCTCTAGCTGCCTTTAATACCCTGTCTTTATCTTTGATCTTTGCCATCTTAATTATTATGTGTCTTGGTGTTGTCTTCCTTGGGTCCCTTGTGTTGGGAGATCTATGAGCTTCGGTGGACTGCGAGACTACTTCCTTCCCCAGCGAGGGAAAGTTTTCAGCAATTATTTCTTCAAAGACACTTTCTATCCCTTTTTCTCTCTCTTCTTCCTCTGGTACTCCTATAATGCGAATATTGTTCCGTTTGGATTGGTCACACAGTTCTCTTAATATTCTTTCATTCCTAGAAATCCTTTTATCTCTCTCTGCCTCAGCTGTTCTGTACTCCTGTTCTCTGTTTTCTATTCCATTAACAGTCTCTTGCATCTCATCCATTCTGCTGTTAAGCCCATCAGTCGCTTGTCTGATTTCTGCATTGTCTTTCCTCAGTTCCCTCACCTCCTCCCTGAGCTCTTGCACATTTCTCTGTAGGTCCATCAGCATGGTTATGACTTTTATTCTGAACTCTTTTTCAGGCAGGCTGTGCATTTCCATCCCTTCAGACTCCCTCTCTGGGGTTGTCTGGTTGATTTTGGTCTGAACCATATTCCTCTGTCTTTTCATGGCTATATAATTGGTCACTGTTAGTTGCCACGTATGTCAGCTGGGCTCTTTAAGACTTTAAAAAGAGAAGAAAAAAAAGAGAAAAAAAAGAAAGAAAGAAAAAAAGAAAAAATAAAGAAAAGAAAAAACAAAAACAAAACAAAAAGCAAAAGAAAACAAAATTAAAAAAATGCCCTCCAGACGTAGATTCTGTGGGAATGCTCTAGGTGGCGCTATTGCCCCAGTATTCCACAGCTGTAACTGTGCTGCTCCGCAGGGCCCTTTATCGCTCTGGCAGGGGTGGGAACGAATAGGAGGCTGTTGATCTCAGTGAGAAGTGTTAAGTATGGCTACGCTTCCTCAGTCGCCAGCTAAGGCGTCTGAAACTCCCCAGGACTCACAGCCTGCTGGGCTGAGTGTGCTGGGGCGATCCGTCTCCTCCGCTGGGCTCCTGTCTCTTTAAGATCGCTGAGGAAAGCGTGCGCTTTTTTTTTTTCCTTCCCGGGAGCCGGCTGCAAGCACCCTGGCATGTTCCCCACTCAGATCCTGCCCCTCTGTCTCTCCAATCTCTGCTGCACTGCGCAATGTGGGTCAGCGCTCCCCGCGCAGATCCCCGGGGCTGGCTACTTCGCGGGGTGCACTTCCACTCCCTCCCGGCTCTGAATCCTCTCCTCCCGCCGGTGCGCTGGGGTGGGGGAGGGCTCGGGTCCCGCCGGGTCGCGGCTCCATATCTTACCCCGCCTCTTGGGGTGCCGAGTCCTCTCGGGTGTAGCTGCTTGCTGTGCACTTTCCTGTGTATTCTCGTCTCTCTTTTAGGACTAGATGTATTTTCTGTGTTTTCAAAGATAAATATAGTGTTGGGAGGAGATTTCTGCCGCCCTGCTCACACCGCCATCTTCCTGGAAGTCCTGGATATTAATCTTTGTCTGCTCCCTCAGTTGCTTCTTTGAGATACATGCCCAGAAGATTGGCTTGAATTTGAAAGCACAGCTTCCATTTAGAAGTGTACGTATTTCCACCCATTCAGGAGGAGACTGTCATGAAGGGAAGTCTTTGCATAAGTAGATGTAGTTATTCTTCAAATAGCTACTGGCCTGGGAAGCTCGGGGCTCTCTCCCAGCAGAACATACATCTAATATCTGGGAGAACAAATTCGATGATCTATTCTCCTTGTATTTTCCAAGCTAGTGACTCAGACTACAAAATTAAATGTGAAATAATCTTCTTTTCATGATCCCCTGATGTTTCCTGATACCCCAGAAAAGTTCATGAGTGCTCTGGAAGATTTCCCCATAAAAACACCCCAAGGAATTCAAATGTTCCAGGTCAGGTTTTTTGTTTTTTAATTTGTCTATATGTGCAAATGTATGCATTATGTATACATCTCCCTCTTATCAATGACTATATTTTTTATTACCTGAAAAGGGAAAGTCTGCTAAGCCAGCTAACATTTCCCATGTCGCCCACGTAAGACTTGCTTGGTTGACTATGCTTTTATTCCCGGCTGCACAAGGAATTAGATTCTGCGTATCCTTTCTTCACAGTTTTGTTGTTTTAAGTTTCCTCCTTTTCTTGAGATCTGACCCAACATTTACTATTCTAGAAAGCCATCCCTGTGTTATTACAACCCCCCAAGTCTCCCAGGAACCTGGGTATTTTCCTTGCACCATGTTAGTTTTGTGAGTTCTTTATTGTTATATGAATTTGACCACATTATTTTAATGTATGTTTCTGTGTATTCTGATACATCAACAAGATCATAGAATTGTTGAAGACAAGAACAGTTTCTTCCTTTCTGGAAGGTGAGGGGGTAGACTGTAACCCGAATGTATCCCTTACCATGGTACTCAATAGATATTTATTAACTTTGACTACAGATGTGGATACCCAATTGCCTATTGTATTTCTTGACTTGTGTAAGTAAGCCAGATGTATCAGACCCAATTTTCAGTACATGAGAATATCTGACAGTAAAATAACTTTTACTCAGTAACTTTTACTCATTAACATTTACTCATAACTTTTATTCATTAACAGTGTGTGGATCCCTACCAATCCCCACAAGATCCAGTCGGCCATCCAGTCATGCACTAGTCAGCCATTAAACATGCCACAGGGGAAGCTGTGTTTGTTGATGACATGCCCCCGGTCGCCCAAGAACTCTTCCTGGCTGTAGTCACCAGCATCAGAGCTCATGCAAGGTCATGTAAGGAAATAAAAGATGTTCCCGTATATTACTGGAATGCATTCACAATTTCATATTAAAATTGAGAGTTTATTATATATTAAGTCAATTAAGAATATTCATTTCCTCTTCTGGATCCGTCATGTTTTAAGTATAGTTATGAAGGAATCTATGACCAAGAGTCAGAATACTTGCTAAATACTGGCACTTGTCACCATAGAATGCTGCCCCATGATTTGGTTATGAGGTCAATTACAGTTTTTCCCTATCTTTGAGGAATCATTTATATTGTAACCTGGACTTACCCCTGCAACTTTAACATATACATTCAAATTTTCTCTCCTAGATCAATTGATGTTGCAGAAGCCCTGGCACTTCAAGGTGTTGCTGATGTGTTAACAGCAGAGGTTGTTCCCAGAGATAATAATTATCAAGGAGAGGTTTTCTATGCACAGAATGAGGTACGTGATTTGTGTGGCTTATTATTTGAATGCTTTGCTGGAAACACCAAAACTATCATTGGTTATGACTATAACATCCATGATTCATGTTCGTATTGCAAAAACTTTCAGGGAACCTATGACTCCACCTCAGTGGTTCTCAACTGTGAACACTTTTGAAATTCTAATAAAGGCCATGAGCCTCTCCAAGAAGGCTTCTAAAAGGCTGTGAAAGTCATAGAAGTAATAGAGAGTGTGGGGCATTAAAAGAATCCAACAGAATTTCTGGCTGCCTGGATTCCTGTGTGTGGTGTGGGAATGGCAAGGAACACAGCAGAAATTATCTTTCTTTGGTCACAAGAACTGAGTAGGTAAAGGTAAGAATGTAGGAACGGCAATGCTATGTCTCAGCCACCACAGCGTGTGCTTTTCTGCAGGTAATTTGCGTGGGTCAGATTGTGTGCACCGTGGCTGCTGATAGCTATGCTCATGTGGGAGAGGCTGCCAAAAAAGTGAAGATCGCTTATGAAGACATAGAACCAAGGATTATCACAATAGAGGTGGTTAGGCCACTTTGTGTCTTCTGGAATGAATAGGGTGGTATACTTTTGGCAGAATTCAACCTATAGGGTCACAGAAATAGCATACTTTGGGCTCCATCTATACTTAGTTCAGTGTTATCTATAGTTTTAGAGGGCAGGCTCCAGCAATCTGCACCTTGAGGTATAATGCTGAGAGTTTTCCTGCCTGGAGCTCCCTTCCTTCCTTAATCCACTTCTCTCCCGGCTTCTTGCCAACTCATGGCCTCAGAATACAGATAAGCAACACCAGAGGAATGTCCTTATGACCTCACACACAAAACTCATCAGTGGGCAAATCAAGAGCATTGTGAGACTCAGAGCAGCTGTAACACTGACCGAGTTGCAGCTTGGGTCTCTGCCTCCCTGCCCTCTTCCTGTTCCCCGGTCAGCCTGGCCTTGTTCTCATTTTGGCCTCTCAGCTTGGCTTCAACCTTCAGCTACTGCTATCAAATGATTTCCCCTCTCTTCTCTAATTGTCCTAATCCCATCCAGTTCAGCACCTGGGCATTTCCAGGCCCATCAACCTCCTCCTTTTTGGCCTTCTTTATTATCTGCCCCACTCAGCACAAAGTTGGCTGCTTAATACCAAATTGCCTTAGGTCATCCCTCAGCACTCTCAAGGGCGGAACCATGTTTTACAACTTCTTGTCTCCCCTTCAGCAACTCCTGAGAGTCCTGAGCTAAGCTAAGGAGTCACCAGTTTCTGTGACCCAGTCTGACCCAATTTCTGCTGACTCTCTCCACCGCTCCAATGGTCTGGTGTGTGAAGATCTGATAGAGCAGAAGAGCAGAAGCATGGTATTTCAATGGGGGATAAATAGTTTATCAGAATGTAAAAAAAAAAACCAAAACTTCTTTTTGTTTTTGTTTGTTTTTCCCCTGCAGCAAGCCTTGGAACACAATTCATTTCCTTCTGTTGAGAAAAAAATTGAGCAAGGAAATGTAGAGCAAGTCTTTAAATGTGTTGATCAAATCATTGAAGGTAGGTGATCTTGGACAAGAAAAATGATGCCTTTGGAGTTTAAGACTCTAAATTCAACTATCTGGTTTGAGAAATACTGAAACTCTAAGGTAGAGCTTCTCACCCTAGGGTGATTTTTAAATAACAATTTTAAATGCACAAATGATAATTTTACAGCTTAATGAAATTTTACATATGTATGAATCTATGTAAATATATTACCCACATCAAGACATGGGACATTTCCAGCCTTCCAACATCCCAGAAAGTTTCTTCATCCCTCCTCTCAGTGGGCGACCCTTCCAAAGGTCTTTATCAGTGTAGATTAGTTATTCCTCTTCTGAACTTCATTTAAAATGGACTCTAACAGTATCGCTTCTTCTGTGACTACCTCTTTTATTCAACATTATGTATGAAAGATTCATCCATGTTCTATACATTGGTAATTCTTTTTCATTGTTCAGAAGAGTTCCATTGTATAAATATTCCACAATTTGTTTATCCATCCCACCACTGATGATGTTAAATAACAAAAATTCAACCAAGCAAATTTTAAAGACCTAATTGGCTTCACTGATTGATTCATGAATCTGTCAGCATACCATCTAGCAAGTAGAGGGAGCTCGACTGAGCTGCAGAAAAGGAAAGGTTTTTAAAGGTAGAGATGGAGGAGAAAAAAGGAAATTAGCGGAGAATCCATTGTTTTCAGCAAGGTCACCCTCCAAAGAGGAAAGGAGTCTATTAGTAAATTTCTTAGTGCTGACCAGGAAATTCCCTGTTGAATGGTTAAAGGTTATATTCTTGGGGGTCTAAAGCCACAGCTAGTTTAAATAATAAATCTTGGTTTGCGGATGTGGGCCATTAATATGAATGACTCCATCTTTGCATTTGTGGTATCTTTTTAACAATAGACATTTCAGTTGTTTTTAGTTTGGACCTACAATGAATAGTTTCTATAAACAATATTATATGTATCTTTAGGAATATAAGTACTCATTTCCAGCAGAATATATCCAGGAGTAGAATTGCCAAATACTACAGGTTTTTGTTTTTGTTTTTATTATGCTATTATTAATATACAATTACATGAGCAACATTATGGTTACTAGACTCCCCCTATTATCAAGTCCTCACCACATACCCCATTACAGTCACTGTCCATCAGCATAGAAGGATGATATAGGATCACTACTTGTCTTCTCTGTGTTATACTGCCTTCCCCGTGTCCCCCTACCCCATGCCCACCCCTGCTACATTATGTGTGCTAATTGTAATAGCCCTTTTTCCCCCTTTTCCCTCCATTCCCCACCCAACTTCCCCAGTCCCTTTCCCTTTGGTAACTGTTAGTACATTCTTGGGTTCTGTGAATCTGCTGCTGTTTTCTTCCTTCAGTTTTTTCTTTGTTCTTATACTCTACAGATGAGTGAAATCATTTGGTACTTGTGTTTCTCCGCCTGGCTTATTTCACTGAGCATAATATCCTCTAGCTCCATTCATGTTGTTGCAAATGGTAGGATTTGTTTTCTTCTTATGGCTGAATAATATTCCATTGTGTATGTGTACCACATCTTCTTTATCCATTCATCTACTGATGGACACTTAGGTTGCTTCCATTTCTTGGCTATTGTAAATAGTGCTGCAATAAACATAGGGGTACATATATGTTTTTCAGACTGGGCTCCTGCATTCTTAGGGTAAATTCCTAGGAGTGGGATTCCTGGGTCAAATGGTATTTCTATTTTGAGTTTTTTGAGGAACCTCCATACTGCTTTCCACAATGGTTGAACTAATTTGCATTCCCACGAGCAGTGTAGGAGGGTTCCCTTTTCTCCACATCCTCGCCAACATTTGTTGTTGTTTGTGTTTTGGATGTTGGCGATCCTCACTGGTGTGAGGTGATATCTCATTGTGGTTTTAATCTGCATTTCTCTGATGATTAGTGATGTGGAGCATCTTTTCATGAGCCTGTTGGCCATCTGAATTTCTTCTTTAGAGAACTGTCTATTCATGTCCTCTGCCCATTTTCTTAATTGGATTATTTGCTTTTTGTTTGTTGAGGTGCATGAGTTCTTTATATATTTTGGATGTCAACCCCTTATTGAATATGTCATTTATGAATATATTCTCCCATACTGTAGGATGTCTTTTTGTTCTACTGATGGTGTCCTTTGCTGTACAGAAGCTTTTCAGCTTGATATAGTCCCACTTGTTCATTTTTGCTTTTGTTTCCCTTGCCCGGGGAGATATGTTCATGAAGAAGTTGCTCATGTTTATGTCCAAGGGATTTTTGCCTATGTTTTTTTCTAAGAGTTTTATGGTTTCATGACTTACATTCAGGTCTTTGATCCATTTTGAGTTTACTTTTGTGTATGGGGTTAGACAGTAGTCCAGTTTCATTCTCTTACATGTAGCTGTCCAGTTTTGCCAACACCAGCTGTTGGAGAGGCTGTCATTTCCCCATTGTATATCCATGGCCCTTTATTGTATATTAATTGACCATACATGTTTAGGTTAATCTCTGGACTCTATATTCTGTTCTACTGTCTGTGGGTCTGTTTTTGTGCCAGTACCAATTTGTCTTGATTACTGTGGCTTTGTAATAGAGCTTGAAGTCTGGGAGCGTAATTCCCCATTTCATTCTTCCTTCTCAGGATTGCTTTGGCTATTTGGGGTCTTTTGTGATTCCATATGAATTTTAGAATTATTTTCTCTACTTCATTGAAGAATGCTGTTGGTATTTTGATAGGGATTGCATTGAATCTGTAGATTGCTTTAGGTAGTATAGCCATTTTGATAATATTTATTCTTCCTAGCCAAGAGCATGGGATGAATTTCCATTTGTTAGTGTCCTCTTTAATTTCTCTTAGGAGTGTCTTGTAGTTTTCAGGGTATAGGTCTTTCACTTCCTTGTTAGGTTTATTCCTAGGTATTTTATTCTTTTTGATGCAATTGTGAATGGAATTGTTTTCCTGATTTGTCTTTCTGTTAGCTCATCATTAGTGTATAGGAAAGCAACAGATTTCTGTGTGTTAATTTTGTATCCTGCAACTTTGCTGAATTCAGATATTAGTTCAAGTAGTTTTGGAGTAGAGTCTTTAGGGTTTTTCATGTACAATATCATGTCATCTGCAAATAGTGACAATTTGGCTTCTTCTTTACCAATCTGGATGCCTTGTATTTCTTTATTTTGTCTGAATGCTGTGGCTAGGACCTCCAGTACTATGTTGAATAACAGTGGGTAGAGTGAGCATCCCTGTCTTGTTCCTGATCTTAGATGAAAATCTTTCAGCTTCTTTCTGTTAAGTATGATGTTGGCTGTGGGTTTGTCATATATGGCCTTTATTATATTGAGGTACTTGTCCTCTATACCCATTTTGTTGAGAGTTTTTATCATGAATGGATGTTGAATTTTGTCAAGTGCTTTTTCAGCATCTGTGGAGATGATCATGTGATTTTTGTCCTTCTTTTTGTTGATGTGGCGGATGACGTTCATGGATTTTCGAATGTTGTACCATCCTTGCATCCCTGGAATGAATCCCACTTGATCATGATGGATGATCTTTTTTATGTATTTTTGAATTCGTTTTACTAATATTTTGTTGAGTATTTTTGCATCTATGTTCATCAGGGATATTGGTCTGTAATTGTCTTTTTTTGCGGTGTCTTTGCCTGGTTTTAGTATTAGAGTGATGCTGGCCTCATAGAATGAGTTTGGAAGTATTCCCTCCTCTTCTACTTTTTGGAAAACTTTAATGAGGATGGGTATTAGGTCTTCACTAAATGTTTGATAAAATTCAGCAGTGAAACCATCTGGTACAGGAGTTTTGTTCTTAGGTACTTTTTTGATTACCAACTCAATTTCTTTGCTGGTAATTGGTGTATTCAGATTTTCTGTTTCTTCCTGCATCAGCCTTGGAAAGTTGTATTTTTCTGGAACGTTGTCCATTTCTTCTAGGTTATCCAGTTTGTTAGCATATAATTTTTCATAGTATTCTCTCATAATTCTTTATATTTATGTGGTATCCGTAGTGATTTATCCTTTTTCATTTCTGATTCTGTTTATGTGTGTAGACTCTCTTTTTTTCTTGATAAGTCTGGCTTGGGGTTTATCTATTTTGTTTATTTTCTCAGAGAACCAGCTCCTGGTTTCATTGATTCTTTCTATTGTTTTATTCTTCTCAAGTTTACTTATTTCTGCTCTAATCTTTATTATGTCCCTCCTTCTACTGACTTTGGGCCTCATTTGTTCTTCCTTTCCTAGTCTCATTAATTGCGAGTTTAGAGTGTTCTTTGGGGATTGTTCTTCTTTCCTGAGGTAGGCCTGTATTGCAGTATATTTCCCTCTTAGCCCAGCCTTCGCTGCATCCCACAGATTTTGTGGTGTTGGAATTATCGTTGTCATTAGTCTCCATATATTGTTTGATGTCTGTTTTTATTTGGTCATTGATCCATTATTTAGGAGCATGTTATTAAGCCTCCATGTGTTTGTGGGCTTTTTTGTTTTCTTTGTGTAATTTATTTCTAGTTTCATACCTTTGTGATCTGAGAAGCTGGTTGGTACAATTTCAATCTTTTTGAATTTACTGAGGTTCTTTTTGTGGCCTAATATATGATCTCTTCTTGAAAATGTTCCATGTGCACTTGAGAAGAATGTGTTGCTTTTGGATGGAGTGTTCTGTAGATGTCTGTTAGGTCCATCTGTTCTAATATGTTGTTCAGTGCCTCTGTGTCTTTACTTATTTTCTGCCTGGTTGATCTGTCCTTTGGAATGAGTGGTGTGTTGGAGTCTCCTAAAATGAATGCATTGCATTCTATTTCCCCCTTTGATTCTGTTAATATTTGTTTCACATATGTAGGTGATCCTGTGTTGGGTGCACAGATGTTTATAATAGTTATATCCTCTTGTTGGACTGACCCCTTTATCATTATGTAACGTCCTTCTTTGTCTTTTGTGACTTTTTTTGTTTTGAAGTCTATTTTGTCTGATACAAGTACCGCAGCTCCTGCTTTTTTCTATTAGTTACGTGAAATATCTTTTTCCATCCCTTTACTTTCAGTCTGTGTATGTCTTTGGGTTTGAAGTGAGTCTCTTGTAGGCAGCATATAGATGGGTGTTGTTTTTTTTTTATCCATTCAGTAACTCTATATCTTTTGATTGGTGCATTCAGACCATTTACATTTAGGGTGATTATCGATAGGTATGTAGTTATTGCCATTGCAGGCTTTAGATTTTGGTTACCAAAGAGTCAAGGGCAATTCCCTTACTATCTAACTGTCTAATTTAACTTACTTCCTATACTATTACAAACACAACCTAAAGGTTCTTTATTTTTTTTCCTCCTTTTTGTTCCTCCTCCATTCTTTGTATGTTATGAATCATATTCTGTACTCTCTGTCTTCCCTTCAATGATATCTGTTTAGCCTTAGGAATACTTCCATCTATAGGAGTCCCTCCAAAATGCCCTGTAGAGGTGGTTTGTGGGAGGTAAATTCTCTCAGCTTTTGCTTATCTGGGAATTGTTTAATCCCTCCTTCAAATTTAAATGATAACCTTGCTGGATAAAGTATTCTTGGTTCAAGGCCCTTCTGCTTCATTGCATTAAAAATATCATGCCACTCCCTTCTGGCCTGTAAGGTTTCTGTTGAGAAGTCTGATGATAGCCTGATGGGTTTTCCTTTGTATGTGATCTTTTTTCTCTCTCTAGCTGCTTTTAAAAGTCTGTCTTTATCCTTTATCTTTGCCATTTTAATTATTATATGTCTTGATGTTGTCTTCCTTGGGTTCCTTGTGTTGGGAGATCTGTGCATCTCCATGGCTTGAGAGACTCCTTCCCCAAATTGGGGAAGTTTTCAGCAATTACCTTCTCAATGACATTTTCTATCCCTTTTTCTCTCTCTTCTTCTGGTACCCGTATAATGTGAATATTGTTCCGTTTGGATTGGTCACACAGTTCTCTCAGTATTCCTTCATTCTTAGAGATCCTTCTGTGCCTCAACTTCTTTGTATTCCTCTTCTCTAATTTCTATTCCATTTACCATCTCTTCTACTACATCTAATCTGCTTTTAAATCCCTCCATTGTATGTTTCATTTCAGATATGGTATTTCTTAATGACTGAATCTCCATCCTAAATTCGTTCCTGAGGTCTTCAATATTTTTATGAACCTCCATAAGCATGTTTATAATTTTTATTTTGAACTCTCTTTCAGGAAGATTGTTGAGTTCGGTTTCATTTGGCCCTCTTTCTGGGGTTTGTGAGACTTTTGTGTGAACCATATTCTTTTGATGTTTCATTATTCTGTGTGGTGCCCACGATTGTGCAGAAACTCCCGTCTCTGGAGCTGCCCAGCCCCTAGAGTGAGGTTGGGGGTCGTAGGAGAACCAAACTGGTGCCTGGTGGGAGGAAAGATCTGTTCCTGCTTCCCGTCTGTGGTGTCTGTCTCCAGTGTCAGAAGCAGTGGGCCAAGCACACACGGGTAAACCTCTGTGCTTTGCATCTCCCTCTGGCTGGCCCAGCGCCTGCGCAGTGACTGCGGGTTTGCTTTGCGAGCAGGTGCCTGCAGGTCAGTAGGAAGGCTAGGCAGGCTGTGTGTCACAGCGGGGGTCCTCGGAGCTGAGTTGGCAGTCAGGGGGATGGAGCACCTGAAGCTCCTCAGAGTTCCCACCCACCTGGGCAGAGCGTGCCCAGACTACCTTGTCCAGCTCTCCCTTCTCCCGCACAGCAAGCTCTGTGCAAACCCCGCCCCTTCAGCAGTCCTCTTGCTGCTAGGAAGCCTCTTAGACTCCCTGCCTTTCCTCTGACACAGAGCGGCCAGGTGTGGATCCCCTCCTCCACAAATGGCCGGAATGTCAATTTTCTCAAGCACTTTGCCTCCCCAAGCTCCCCAACGTCCAGAGCACCACACACTGTAAGAGGCTGCTCACAAAGCAGATGTCCAGGGCTAGGTGTTCAGTAGTCCCAGGCTTTCACCCCCTCCCGTGCTCCATTTCTCTTCCTCCAGCCAGTGAGCTGGGGTGGGGGAAGGGCTTGGGTCCCACCAGATTAAGGCTTTTGTACGTTGCCCTGTTTCTTGAGGTCTGCTGTGTTCCTGAGGTCTGTATGCAGTCTGGTTCAGCCTTCTTTCTTGTTGCTGTCTGAAGGTTGGTTGTATTTATTAACTATATTTTTGTACTGTTTGTCATTTTGGGAGGAGCTCTCTGTCTCACCTCTCACGCCGCCATCTTGGAACTCTTTTTCAATAACAGTGTTTTTTATGTTAACCTTTAGTAGTTAATGTCAAACATTAAAATAAAAATATGTTTCAATTATATTTCTATTAGCAATTAGAAGGACTGCATTGTTCTGTTGTTTTGTCAGTGCTTTTATCTAATCTGATAGAGTAAGATTTCATTGTGGATTTAATTGAATTTCTTTGCTAAATTGACATGATTTTAATAGTCTCATAGATTACCTTGAATTTTCTTGCATATTTTGTATACAATCATAGTGTGACAGTTTTATTTATCTTTTCCAATCCTGACACTATTATTATTTGGTTTGGTTTGGTTTAGTTTTGACTTCCTGCACTGGCCAAGACCTAGTTAGTATGATTTTTTTAAATACCAAAACCTAGATCCTTCCCCAGACCAATGAAATCAGAGCCTTGGAGTATGGGTCAGAACAACAGTACCTTTTTAAAAGCTCGCCCACGTGATTCTAATGTGTGGCCAGGGTTGAGAGCCACAGCTATCTTTAGGTAAGAGAAAATAGTAACTTTCACAGCTTCTATTACCTATTTCTAAATAACTGGAATAACAAGTGCTGTAAGCTTTTATCTTTTACTAAAACCTGGGAGAAATCTTCAGGATACTTGTTTCCCAAAGTGATTTAGTTTAAGCAGAAAATCTACACTATCTCCCAATTATTAAAAGAATTCATTACTTCTGAAATGTCATTAGATGCAACCAGGAAAGTCATGAGAGGTACTCAGAGGCTTAGCAGTATCCACTACCTAGGCGAAACATCTGTTCCTCCATCATGGATTTCACAAAAGAAAAATAAGATTTACAAAGTATAATATTGGGCTGAAGGTTATTTAATAATAATAATGATATCAGGCAACATTCATCAAGTACGTGCTGTGCCAGATACCATGCTAAGTATATTTCATGTATTATTTAACCCTGACAACAACCTTAAGAAATGAATATTATTATTAAACCTATTTTAAGATACTGAGTATTTCCTGCTTGATATTTAGTGTGCAAGCAGAACAGCTCTGAGAAGGAGTATATCAGTAGCTCCATTTTACAGGTGAGGAAACTAAAGTTTAGAAATGTTAATAATTGGCCAAAGTCTCATACCCAATTAGCAGTACAACCAGGGCTGGAGCGCAGTACTGGCTGATGCCAAGGCCCTTGCTCCTGACCATGAGAGCATATATTCTTATAATTGTTATCCTCACCCAAAGGACACAAGATGCTAGCTCTCCCAGTCAGGATTTTGGCAATAGTGGGAATTCAAAATTTTGGCGCAAGTGGGAAATTTAAAACATGAAAGGAATTCAAATTTGGGACAGGGATGATTAAAAGTTACAGAGTACAGAATACTAACAGAAGCAGTGCACCGTATCAGTTGTGAGCATGGACCCTGGAGTCAGACTGTTTGGGTTTGAATCCCAGGTCTGCTCACTTAATTGGCTCTGTGGTCTTGGGCATCACTAACCGTTCTATGTCTGTTTCCTAATGCTATTGCCTGCCTCATAGGATTGGTATGGGGATTAAATGAATTAATTATCTGTAAAGTGCTAGGCCTCAGAACAATACCTATCATATTGTAAAAACTATGTAATTGTTCAATAAGTTTGGGTTTAGATTAAATTCATTATATGCATGCTGAAAGCAAGCTTTGGAGTTGGGGGGCCCTTTTTGCACAGCTCATACTCCATTGTCTCAGGAAATAATCTCACAAAATCCTTTGACTCCTGGAAAAAATAACTCTTTACTTATTTTAAAAAGCACTGGAATCTTTCGGCTAGTCTTCAAGTAAAAAAAATACAATCAAATATTTAAACTAGGGCCACATGCCTCTTCTAGTATAGCCTACAAAATGATAAGGATGTACTGAACAGGCCAAAAATCTCAGCTAAACCAGCAGGAGCAGGCAAGTTGTAGGGTAGGAAACAAACTCATCTCTGCCATTTTAAACCTTTACGTCCTTTAGCAAGTTACTTATCCTCTCTGTGACTCAATGACCTAACTTCACTTAATTGAGGTTCTTATCATTATTATAACCCATTTTACAGATGAGGAAATGAGGGTTTAATAACTTGGCCATGCTCACTGAGCCTGGATATATGGCCAGGTCAGTGTGTGTACTTAAGCTCAGCACATTACAGATCTCGCCGCCCCACTAGACAGATGAGAAGAGAGTGGAAGTGAATGACCCAAGGTCATGCAGCTGATTGGGCACAATAAAGATTAATTAGAAAAAGTTGTTTAACCGGCTCTTTATAAGCTGAAACAATTCACTTTTTATAAACCAAGCACCACCCAGCACTCCCAAGCTGGGACACACAACTAAACTTTGTCCTGTGTTTATGCGTTACAGGTGAGGTCCACGAGGAAGGGCAGGGACATTTTTATATGGAAACACAAACTATCCTGGCTATTCCAAAAAAATAAGATAAAGAAATGGTGTTACACCTTGGAACACAGTTTCCAACCTATGTGCAGGTAACAGGATATTTTTGGAAAATGAGACTCCAGATGCTCATGTGATGCAGGCCCTTACAGCCAGGTACTCCACTCTCGGGGCCTCTTGATTCCTCCCCTTCCCACGCCTCAGACTCCCTGCACACTTGACATTAGCCAAAATCCAGAATGGGGAAAATGAGGCAAACATTTTCCTAAAAGGGCAGACATTTCAAAGAGATCTGAAAATTTTGCTACCTTCCCTTTCTTTCCCTTGTAACATATCATAATGTAAAACTTAATCTCAGGGAGGTCATGGCCTTTGTATTACATTTACATTTAATTTGTGTTGCTTGTCTGTCTGAATGTTTTCATGTATTGGCAGTGTGCATGAGAAGTGATTGCATTTCCAAGACATTTCAGCCCTGCGCAGTAGCATGTGACTGCCAGTCCTGCTCCAGTGGTTGAGCTATAAGGCGTTGCCACACCCACGCAAAGAGAGAAAATCCTCTGACATCCTATCCTGCTCTTCTGAAATGTGGAGTTGTTGGTTCTGGAAGGGTGCCAGGCACAATCGACTGGGGGGAGGAGTAATGACAGATCACTGACGGGAAAGCTGGGGCTTCCTGGTGGAGCGCTGTGAGTTGGTGCCTTGAGCCTTGAGGGGCGCTCAGGCTCAGGGGGATAGGAGGGATCTGTTGTTCAAGGCAAAGTGAAAGGCTGAGGCGATGAATGTTAGGCTGGGATATGGCTGTAGCCTCCACAGCTGCAAGTTCTGAAGTGAACAGACGAGGAGAGAGGCGATCCAGGCTTTGCCCCTAAAAAAATTTACAGGTCTCTGGGCATTAATATCGTTTCTATAAACTGAGGGACTTGGTAAAGACCACCTGTGAAGTCTCTTTTGGAAGAGAGTAGGTGGCTTGTCACCATTCTGCCTATCACCAATACCTTCTAGGGCACAATCAATCAGCTCCATGAGAGCAGGCATTTCCCAGGGTAACTAGGGCACTGGGCACTGGCATAGCCCAGAACCTGGGGAACTTTCAAAAGCAGACTCATTAAAGGGTTTGAATAGGTATTTCTCCAAAGAAGGTCTATGAATGCTTAATGTGAACATGAAAAGATCTTCAGCAGCATTAGTCACCAGAGAAACACAAAGAGCCATGAGATACCACTTCACACCCACTAGAATGGCTATATACAAAAGACAGACAACAGTTAAGTGTTGACAAGGATGGGAAGAAATTAAAACTTTCATAAATTGCTGGTCGGCATGAAAAATGGCACAGCCACTTTGGAAAACATCATGGCAGTTTCTAAGGATGTTAGGTATCTACGACTTAGGTATCTGCCCAAGAGAAATGAAAGTCTATGTCCACACAAAAATTTACACAGGAATGTTCATAGCAGCATTGTTCACAATAGCCAAAAGTGGAAACAACACAAATGTCCACCACTTGATAAATGGATAAACAAAATGCAGTATATCTGTGCAATAAAATCTTATTCAGTCATAATAAGAAATGGAGTTCTGTAACATGCTACAACATGGACAAGCCTTAAAAACAAGCTAAGTGAAGGAAGCTTAGTCACAAAAGACCATATATTGTCTGATTCTATTTACATGAAATGTCCAGAACAGGAAAGCTATGGAGACCAAAAGTAGATTAGTATTTGTCTAGTGCTGGAGAAGGATGAGAAGTGACTGCTTAGTAGACACAGGGTTTCTCTGGGGGGGTCCTTAAAATGTTCTAAATTAGATTACAGTGAGGGTTGCACAATTCTGTAAATGTTGTATTTGTCAAATTACTGAATTTCTTTTACTCGGCAGTGGTAAGTGCACGGGTGAGGAAATAAACTAAGTTGTACTTTTGTGGCTTCAGGGACTTGCCTCTTGCAGGAATCTGTGGCTGCAGCATGAAATGTCCCAAGGAGTCAAATCGCCTGCCACATGAAAAGAACTGGAGGAGCATTTGGGGGGAAAGTGACCAAGCCTGCTCTGCTAGGTGCAATCAGTGCCGTGGCCGCCAACAAGTAAGAGTCACAGTAAGAGCTGTCCACAGTCCTAGCGCTGCAGAGGCCACTGTGCCCTTCCAGCCCTGCACCCCAGCTTTTGTCCCACCCGTCATAGCCTTTCACTTCCCCAGGATGTGGTTAGCACCTGGGTGAAGCGACACTGCCCCTGGAGCCAGAGGATCTATGTTCAGAGCCCTGCTCCGTCACTCACTCACAAGGTCACCTTGACAAGCTGCCTCAGTTTCCTCACCCATAAATTGGGGAAAATAATATCTGCCTTGTGAGAGTGTCATGTGGAATAAATGTAATCACTGTAAATTTTGACTCATTGCACACATAGCTATGTATTAGTTTTTCATTGACTTTAACTCATTAAAATGTTTATATTTTAAGTTGTTAAATGAAGCTGCGGTTGTCTGAGTGGAGGGAGTGTCAAAACCCTACCTTTATAAGGGACATGTTTTGTCATGAAATAAGCAGCGCCTGCTACTGCCTGGGAATGCTCAGCTGGCCTTTGCCTCATTCAGGTGGAAGAGCCAGACACAGGAAAACCATGACTTTTGTGAGCCTTATAACTACCATATACCTATAACTAAGTATATTCAAGACAAACTTATCTTAGGCTACCACTATGAAAAGGAAAACTAAACGTCTTAACTCACTGGCACTTTCTAGCAATAGAAAAGGCTGTCCTGTAAGTAGAAGTGTGCAGGCCCTGGGAGCATTCCTTCAGAAGCCAGAGGAGTCCTCGATGGGCATTTTCCAAAAGGGAACTCGTTGAGCATTGGTTCTCAATCCTTCCAGCCGCAATATCCCCCTTATGGCAAATATTTTAATGTCCCCTTTAATATCCCAAAGCAAAATTCAAAATAATATAACCTACTTTTGCAATTTAATCATATACTGCTTTGATGTAATGTACAAAAGAAATAAAAGGACAGTCACTTATAACCAAATAATATCATTTCAATATATAAATTCTCAGACATGGTTAAACCAGGATATTTAGTAAATACAGTGTTTTTAATTTTAATGCACCCACTAACTACAAAATGTTATTCAAGTTATATGACTACCCCCACTGAAACCACTTAAACCACCATTCTCTCAAGCTCTTTTCCCCACCTCTATGTGTCTACAAATTTGTGAAGCACCCAGCATATTAACCAAGTCATTTCCTGTAGGACTGGCCGCCCAATCCGGTTTATTCTAGAGCGTGGTAATGACATGCTGATAACTGCTGGCCGCCACCCACTCCTTGGAACATACAAAGCGAGTGAGCAGAACTTTCAGGAAACTGCCTAAAACATTGTCTAGTGATAACCAACCAGTAATAAAGAGAATTACTAAATTCCATACCATTTGAAAGTAATATTTGGTTGCTACCTCAGAATGATCAGAACTTTCCATTGGAATCATGGTCAACTTCTGCGTCACGTTCAGTGTTCCTCTGGGAATGGTCACATCAAATCATGTGCATAAACGGGGTATGGATCAACAACTGTGATCAGGTACGTTGGTGAACAGCGTGGTCTGGTTGTAAAGGACTGTTGAGGAAATGGTTCTACTTATTACATCACTTTGCAGATTGCATTCATGAACAACGGTGTGATCAAAGCTGCTGCTGATGTTGAATATTATGCCAATGGCGGATGCACTCCTGATGAATCTGAGATGGTGAGTAAGGAGCATGCCTTTCCCACAGGTTAGCCATTGAGCTGCGTGGGCCACATTTTATTTGCATGAATACTTGGCTTATAAATTAGATAAATTCTGTGAGGGGCTCTAATTAGAGATAAAACTTGGATAAGTGGTATTAAATATTCAATAGATGTGAAGTTTTGTTTCATTTTGCTTTAATTCAGATGATGGAGTTCCTCGTGCTGAAATCTGAAAGCGCGTATTGTATTCTTAATTTCCGGTGCCGGGGCAGGCCTTGCAAAACCAATTTGCCATCCAACACTGCCTTTCAAGGATTTGGCTTCCCTGAGGCTGCAGTGGGAGTAGAAGCTTACATGACGGCTGTAGCATCTCAGTGTAACTTACTCCCTGAAGGAGTAATCAGTCAGAATCCCCTAATGAAGCTCTGACATCATCAGTTCAACTATATCTTGAGCACCTGCCTACATATAGCATTATGTCAGCATCTAAGTAAATCCAAAGAAATAAAGTACATCATCTATGTATCAGTTGGCTTTTGACGTGTAACAAGTCAACCACAAAGTCTGCTGGATTAAAACAACAGACAGGATTTCCTGTTTCTGAGGGTCAGCCGGGGAGCTCTTCTGGGCTGGGCCAGCTCAAGTGGACTTTTATGGTCTAAGTCGGCTCCACTCACCTGTCTGGGGCTCATTGGCTGAAGAGTCTAGGGGATGCCTCAGCTGAGAAAGTTCATGTCTGCTTCACAGAATCCCTCATCCTTCCATAGGCGACACTAGGCCAGATTAGTTCTCATGGTGGCAGTCACAGTTCCCAAAAGTGGCAAGAACATGGCCAGCCCTGAAGCACAAGCACTTTCCAAGCCTCTGCTGCATTACCTATGCGTGGTCCCATTAGCCACAGCAAGTCACCTGGCCGATCCCAGGGTCAGTGTGAAACCACCCATAGGCATGAATTCGGAGAAGGTAATGGTTATGGCCATTGTGCAAACATTCTGCCACAGTTCAAGATTTTGAGGAGCTAATTTGAGGACCGTTATTATATGAAACTTATTATATTAAGAATAAGGGACTAGATTAAAGATGGCGGCATGAGAGGAGAGACAGAGGCTTCCTCCTAAAACCACATATAATATGAAAATATAACTGATACAACTACCCCTGAAAGAGCAACAGGAAAGAGGGCTGCACCAGACTGCATACACCTGGAGACAAGAGCAGACCACACAGAACAGGGTAACATACTAAAGCTGTGGCCAGCAGGATCCAAGCCCTTCCCCCACCCCAGCTCACCGGTGGGAGGAGGAGGAATGGAGCAGGGAGGGAGTGGAGATCTGGGACTGCAGAATACCTAACTCCAGAGATCTGCTCTGGGAGCACAAAGCTACATTTCATGGTGCTTGCATGAAACTCTCGTAATTAGGGGGTTGGAAAGCTAAGACAGGCAGAATTCCTGGAGACACTAAGATTCCAGCTGCCTGTGGAAAGCAGGGACCCATATCCAGCTGCTCTGGGACAAAAGAAAGGCGGGAAGTCTGAGAGACTGCTTAACAAAGAAGCCCTTAGCAAGAGGGCTGCTAAACGGACAAGGATTGCACAGAGCTTACTGCTCAGGAGAAAGGACAGGCAGACAAAATTGTCCAGGTGCACTCTGCCCCGCAGGTTGGGAGCTTTCACAATCTTCAGGTGCTCCAGCTCCCTGGCTGCCTACACAGCTCCAAGAACCCCTTCTGTGATAGGCACCCTACTGCGCCTTTCTCCTGTCCAGCCTCACCAGGCTCACAAACCAGGAAACCCTAACCTGGCGTTGGGCCAGCCAGAGGGAGGATCTGTCTGCAGCAGCTGAAAATGAAAAGCACCGGGGCTTGTACCTGTGTGCTCGGCCCACTGGTTCAGGCAGTGAAGACAGGCATACCAGCTGGGAAGCAGGAAACAGCTCTTTCCTCTCCCCAGGCACCAACACCACTTCCCTGCAACCCCCGACATTGCTTTAGGGGCTGAGCAGCTCCAGAGAGTAGAGCTTCTGGGCACTAGAGGGCGCCATACACAAATATGAAATGCCAGAGGAACCTGGTCCAGAGTAAAATTATGAATACAACTCCTGAGAAAGATTTAAATGATATCGACCTCATGACTCTTCCTGAAAGAGAGTTCAAAATAAAAATCATTAACATGCTCATGGAGGTACAGAAAGATATTCAAGAACTCAGGAATGAACTCCGGTCAGAGATCCAATCGTTGAAGAGCACAATGGACAGTATTAAACGCAGATTGGATACGGCGCATGAGACAATAACTGAAATAGAAACTAGAAAAGAGGAATATAAAAAAGCTGAGACACCGAGAAAAAAAAGGATCTCTAAGAATGAAAGAATATTGAGAGAACTGTGTGACCAATCCAAATGTCAAAATATTCACATAATAGGGGTACCAGAAGAAGAAGAAGAGAGAAAAAAGGATAGAAAGTGTCATTGAGGACGTAATTGCTGAAAACTCCCCAATCTGGAGAAGGAAATAGTCTCTCAGGCCATTTAGATGCACAGATCTCCCAACACAAGGGACCCAAGGAAGACAACAGCAAGACATATAGTAATGAAAATGGCAAAGATCAAGGATAAGGACAGACTATTAAAAGTAGCCAGAGAGAGAAATAAGATCACATACAAAGGAAAACTCATCAGGCTATCATCAGACTTCTCAACAGAAACCTTACAGGCCAGAAGGGAGTGGCAGGAGGTATTTAATGCAATGAAGCAGAAGGGCCTTGAACCAAGATTACTTTATCTGGCAATATTATCATTTAAATTTGAAGGAGGGATTAAACAATTCCCAGATAAGCAAAAGCTGAGAGAATTTACCTCCCACAAACCATCTCTACACTGTATTTTGGAGGGACTGCTATAGATGGAAGTGTTCCTAAGGTTTAATAGCTGTCACCAGAGGTAATAAAACTACAGTAAAGAAAGTAGAACAGCTAATTACTTAGCAAATTCAAAACTAAGTTAACTATCCCCAAAGTCATTAAGGGATAGACAAACAGTACAGAATATGATACCTAATATATAAAGAATGGAGGAGGAAGAAAAGGAGGAGAAAAATAATAAGGAACCTTTAGATTGTGTTTGTAATTGCATATTAAGTAAGTTAGACTCTTAGATAGTAAGGAAGTTAACCTTAAACCTTTGATAACCAGGAATCTGAAGGCTGCAGTGCCAATAAGTACATACCAATCCATAATCATCCTAAATGTAAATGGTCTGAATGCACCAATCAAAAGACATACAGTCACTGAATGGATAAAAAAACAAGACCCATCTATATGCTGCCTACAAGAGACTCACTTTAAACCCAAAGACATACACAGACTAAAAGGGAAGGGATGGAAAGAGACATTTCATGCAACTAATAGGGAGAAAAAGCAGGAGTTGCAGTGCTTATATCAGACAAAATAGACTTCAAAACAAAGTCACAAGAGACAAAGAAGGACATTACATAATGGTAAAAGGGTCAATCCAACAAGAAGATATAACCATTATAAATATCTATGCACCCAACACAGGAGCACCTACATATGTGAAACCAATACTAACAGAATTAAAGGGGGAAGTAGAATGCAATGCATGCATTCTAGGAGACTTCAACACACCACTCACTCTCAAGGACAGATCAACCAGACAGAAAATAAGCAAGGAGACAGAGGCACTGAACAACACAATAGAACAGATGGACCTAACAGACATCTACAGAGCTCTACACCCAAAAGCAGCAGAATACACATTCTTCTCAAGTGCACATGGAACATTTTCAAGAATAGATCATATCCTAGGCCACAAAAAGAGCCTTGGTAAATTCAAAAAGATTGAAATTGTACCAACCAGTTTCTCAGACCACAAAGGTATGAAACTAGAAATGAATTAGCAAAGAAAATGAAAAATCACACAAACACATGCAGACTTCACAACATGCTCCTAAATAATCAATGGATCAATGACCAAATAAAAACAGAGATCTAGCAATGTATGGAGACAAATGACAACAATAATTCAACACCGCAAAACTGTGGGACGCAGCGAAGGCCGTGCTAAGAGGAAAGTATATTGCAATACAGGCCTACCTCAGGAAAGAAGACCAATCCCATATGAGCAGTCTAAACTCACAATTAACGAAACTAGAAAAAGAAGAACGAATGAGACCCAAAGTCAGTAGAAGGAGGGACATAATAACGATTAGAGCAGAAATAAGTAAAATTGAGAAGAATAAAACAATAGAAAGGATCAACGAAAGAAAGAGCTGGTTCTTAGAGAAAATAAACAAAATAGATAAAACCCTAGCCAGACTTATCAAGAAAAAAAAGAGTCTACTCACATAAACAGAATCAGAAATGAGAAAGGAAAAATCTCTACAGACACCACAGAAATACAAAGAATTATGAGAGAATACTATGAAAAATTGTATGCTAACAAACTGGATAACCTAGAAGAAATGGACAACTTTCTAGGAAAATACAACCTTCCAAGGCTAACCCAGAACGAAACAGAAAATCTAAACAGACCAATTACCAGCAATGAAATTGAACTGGTAATCAAAAACCTACCTGAGAACAAAACGCCTGGACCAGATGCCTTCACCACTGAATTTTTTTTTATTGTTTTTTATTGTGAAATGATTATCACAGTAAGTTTAGTTAACATCCTTCAACGTACATAGTTACAAATTATTTTTTCTTACGATGTGAACTTTTGAGATTTTTTCTCTTAACAACTTTTCAATACACAAGACATTATTGCTCACCATGCAACGAACAAGTTCCAATACATTCACCACTGAATTTTATCAAACATTTAGTGAAGACCTAATACCCATCCTCCTTAAAGTTTTCCAAGGAGTAAAAGAAGAGGGAATACTTCCAAACACGTTCTGTGAGGCCAGCACCACTCTAATACCAAAACTGGGCAAAGACACCACAAAAAAAGAAAACTACAGACCAATATCCCTGATGAACATAGATGCAAAAATACTCAACAAAATATTAGCAAACTGAATTCACAAATACATCAAAAGGATCATCCATCATGATCAAGTAGGATTTATTCCAGGGATGCAAGGATGGAACAACATTTGAAAATCCATCAACATCATCCACCAAATCAACAAAAAGAAGGACAAAAACCATATGATCATCTCCATAAATGCTGAAAAAGCATTTGACAAAATTCAACACCCATTCATGATAAAAACTCTCAACAAAATGGGTATAGAGGGCAAGTACCTCAACATAGTAAAGGAACCCTCCTACACTGCTGGTGGGAATGTAAGCTAGTTCAACCATTGTGGAAAGCAATATGGAGGTTCCTCAATAAACTAAAAATACAAATACATTTGACCCAGGAATCCCACTCCTTGGAATCTACCCAAAGAATACAACTTCTCATATTCAAAAAGACATATGCACCCCCATGTTTATTGCAGCACTTTTTACAAGAGCCAAGATATGGAAGCAACCTAAGTGTCCATCAGTAGATGAATGGATAAAGAAGAGGTGGTACATATACACAACGGAATACTATTCAGCCATAAGAAGGAAACAACTCCTGCCATTTGCAACAACATGCATGGAGCTGGAGGATATTATGGTCAGTGAAATAAGCCGGGTGGAGAAAGACGAGTGCCAAATGATTTCCCTCATTTGTGGAGTATAACAGCGCAGCAAAAGTGAAGGAACAAAGTAGCAGCAGACTCAGAGACTCCAAGAAGGAACTAGTGGTTACTAAAGGGGAGGGGTGTGGGAGGGCAAGTGGGGAGGGTGGGAGAAGGGGATTGAGGGGTATTATGTTTAGTATATACATGGTGTGGGGGATCACGGGGAAAACAGTGTAGTGCAGAGAAGGCAAACAGTGAATCTCTGGCATCTTACTACACTGAAGGACAGTGACTGCATTGGGGCATGGGTGGGGACTTGATAATATGGGTAAATGTATCAACCACATTATTTTTTCATGTGAAACCTTCATAAGAGTGTATATCAATAATACCTTAATAAAAAAAATACTTAACTAGTAGATTGAGTTAGGAAATATCCTTCTGCTTCTGTTTTCTGAAAGATATTGTAGAAAATTGATATAATCTTTTCCTTGAATGTTTTCTAGAATTCACCCGTGAACACATTCATCAATTGAATAGATATAGACCTCTTAAGACTATCTGTTTCTGCTTGTGTGTTTTGCAGGTTGTGTCTTACAAGTAATTTGTTCATCTAGGTTATCAGATTTGTGGGCATAGAGTTGTTCACAGTGTATACTGAATGGAGGTTGACATATTTTTGTATCTATTGAGGCGATTATATTTTCTACTTTCAACTGTTAATACGGCAAATTAAATTGATATATGTGTGGAAAAAAAAAGAATAAGGAACTGTTGTATAGGAGTAAAAGAATTTTGAGTCTGGAGAATTTTGTCTCATCCCTAACAAAACTGTGACAGGGCTCCTGATAGTACCTACTCTTTCCCAGGGTTATTGTAAAGTCAGCTGAGATAATGCACTGAGTCTGCAGCCTGAGTCTTTGATGTGCTCGAGGCTTTTTATTGTTTATTGTTATTATGATTGTTCTTTTGTTATGTTTGTGCATGTACACTTTCATTTGCATAATTAAGCCTTTCAGATAGCTGTTTATTTTTTCATTCTTTCTTCATATCAGGTAGATAACAAAAACACATGCCTCACACAGGAATAACCATATGACCTTAAACTCCATTTTATTTTCTTATCTTTCAGGTTAAAGAAATAAACATGTATAAAAGAACTAGCAAAACAGCCTATAAGCAGATGTTTAATCCAGAGCCCTTGTGAAGATGCTGGAAAGAATGTCTGGAGAAATCTTCATTCTATGCTAGGAAACTGGCTGCTGAGGAATTCAACAAAAAAATTCCTGGAAGAAGAGGGGGCTTGCTGTGATCCCCATGAAATATACCTTTGGGTTCCCCATGGCCTACTACAATCAGGTGAGGTTGAGAGAGATGTCTTCTCACCAAAGGCCCTTTTCCACATGACAAGCTGTCTGCAAAAGGCAATTATGTGCAACTAGGGATGGTCCCCTCTGGGAAGAAGAATAAACTGGGGGAGTTTCCCATAGGAGGAAACAAAGTGGGTTTAGGCAAGTGTTGAGGACAATGGGTATCAGGGCAGTCCTGGCTCAACAGGGTCCAGGGACCTCAGAAGGCCGTTCACAGATGAGGCCCAGCTCAAGGAGCGCTGGCTCTGGGCAGGGCCCAAACATGCGTACTAGGGCATGGGGTCAAACTTCAAACCCATGACAGAATTGGAGGAAATAAGGTCCCTTTCTCTCTTTTCTAATTTCTTGGTGCCAGCAATTGAGTCTGTATATTTGAAGACAGAGCTTTCAAAAATACAACAGAAGAGACAAAGCTACTCCATTCACGCAGAAATCAGGAGTTAAATACTGAAGCTCAGTGACCACTTTTTACTTTCACCTGAAATGGTTTTTCATGGGGTTCCGTTTCAGAGTCTTTCATTTTTTGCTTCTATCCCCATCAGTCTCTGAAATGTCCCCATAGCCAAACCAATGCAAAGGAAAAAATACAGGTCCTGCCATGGTGTGAATGAGGTGTGGCCAAGCTGTCTCTTACCTAAATTATCTTCTGTACACCCTCTCTCACAGCTGAACAAGGTAGAAAGCAAAATGAGAAGGAGGGAGGGGGCCAGGAGTACCTCACCACTTGGAGCCAGGGTACAGCCTCTCCCCCAGCTCGTAGTTCTTCAGCAAGGACAGCACAAACACCCCCTTTAAAGGCAAAAACTCGTGTATACTCTCAATGGCTGTTTAAATTACATATTTTAATGTTAATGGTGTGTAACCATAAAACCAAGAATAAGCTTCTTGTAGCTCTTATGCCTTTATAAAACACAAATGAATTTGGAAATTAAATAATGCCAGGACTATAAAAGTCAATAATAAAAGAGTGACATGTGGTGTATGATGTTGCCTTTCTGAAACTAAATCCTCACTCACAAAATGATGGTAGTTCTGGCTGCTGTGGTACAAGGCATTTTGAAGTCTTTTTCCTAAATGTCTACATAGTGTGACAACTCACTATCCCACCTCTTGTCTCTAATATGTCCCATTAAATAAAGTCGGCCCCCTTGGAGCTCATACAATCATCCACATAAAAAAAAGCACGTGGCAACACTTGGTATGTGGTCGTCCATTTCTCTTGTTAGATCGTCATGAGATGAAAACACAAAGCTTTAAAATTTTTGTAGACAACTTGACAGTACTGAGAACAGTCTCAGCCAGAAGACTGGCATAGCTAAATTAGTTGGTATTTCATGCTTGATGGCAGGGGCAAAGCATCAACGTGGGGGTAGAGGCTCCAAGGGGGTAGATACACAATGCCAGGGCACCTGCAAGAGCATGTGACGGGGTTTACCCTAAAGAAAAATGTCAGTGACTTGCAGAACTACCCAGCATAGCCCAGCCCCCTGCCTCCTATGGTCCGGTCCCTGGAGCTACATGCATAGGCCGTGGACTCTTCCTCTGGGACAGCCAGCCACAGAGAAGAACAAAAGCAGATGGTTTGAAGTAGGCAGCCTGCTATGGGTATGGAGGACACTGGGCTCAAGTAAGGAGCTGTCGATTCCAGCCTGGACTTCACCACCCACTAGGTGCCTGGGCCTGGCCATGTCCCCTCCTCTCGAGGGTTCTATTCCCCCCCACGCAAAGTGAACAATTTGGACTAAACCAGGGGATCCCAAATATGGCAAATCTTCAAAATCCCCTGGGAGCTTAAAAAATGGATACTTGGGCTCTGCCTCCAACCTTCTACTGAATCAGAGTTTCCAGAATGGAGCCCATAGTCCTTCCCACCATGATTCTGAAGGTCTGCAGCATTTGGAAACCATTAAAACATCTTAAGCTTCTTCCAGCACCACTAGCATCCAAGGCAGTTTGTGCCTGGAAACTTACTTACAGAGGTTCCATTTGTTTCAAAATTAATTTTCATGTTCAAGGAGGGAAAATAAGAAACTGTTGTACAGATTAGAGCTTTGGAGAGGTCCCAAAGCAACTACACAAGGCCTCCAGGAGGCAGGAGGCTGATGGGAGGGAAAATGAATTGCCATTCATATATTGACATTGATGATTTTCAAGCCTGAGGTTTATTGACACGGGTTGTCTGTAGCCTCCAATAGTGGCTTTCTTCTCCAGAACAATGAGAGATTGGCTCAGAGAAGCAAAACTATTCATCTGGCGACCTCAGCTAAACTCTCAGCAATGTTTGCCTGTATGGGTCTCCAAACTGGTATCCTTCAGATAGCCATGATGGCGCTCTTTCCATTAGGCTGCTGCTCTGGTCCACCTCTATCTGGATGGTTCTGTCTTGGTGACTCATGGGCGCTGTGAAATGGGGCAAGGCCTTCACACCAAAATGATTCAGGTGAGGTAAGTGTCCATCTTCCCCACTGTAGAAGGGTATAGCGCCTTTCAGTTTAACAGCTTTTTTCTTTTTGAGCAGGAGAAATGCCAACACACTAAATGTACAGATCACTTGTAAGACTCATCTTGAGTCATCAGGAATGCAAAAATGCAGGGGAAGTGGGGGAAGTGGGTGTTAAAATTTAGGAAATATGTTGTATTATTCTTCCCACATACAAAAGAACCAAGTCCATAGGTCTTCTGAAAAATGTGATTCCAGTTTTCAAAGATAAAATACTTTTCAACTTTATAACAACTGCTTGAAGCAGTACTGTGTCAATTCAAATCTTTAATTAGAAATGAATGTGTTTAATAGGATGAGAAATTGTATTCTTAGAATTCACAGTCTACTTGGGAATGTCACATGACTGGCCATTATGTGTGCTGATTCAAAGTGTTTCTAGTACTGTTTAAAGAGCAAGAGATTATTTCAATGGGAAATTTTCCCCTTTTTTAAAATATGAAATATGAATTCACTAAACATGACATTTGAATAAAAAAATGTGGGGCGAGAGGAGGAGGTGGGACAAAGCTTCTCTCTCAATTAGAAGGGAGAAGATTCTTTCTTTAAGGAAAGAATAGTATGTAATCATGTGCTTGGAATTAGGAAATCACAAAAATCCACAGGGCCTTCTTTCAATATATCTTGCTTCTTTACAACAAAACCCCTTATGCCTGCAAAATGTCCACAGAAGAAACAATCTGCTAACCTGATTGTAAACCATGCGGAGAAGGTGACCGTAAAGCAGTAAGACCAGGTCCTCAACCTTGCCTGCATGTGTCATACTAGACTAGACGTTCCAGAGTGACCACACTGCCACATGGCTCCCCTGAACCTGGTAGAAGAGAAAACACAAAAACATTCTTTGGTTGGCCGTGTGTCTCTGAAAAGCACAATGTATCTTTAACAGTGCCATTTACAACTTTAAACCCATAACCTACATATAAAACCCAAGATGCTATCTTAAATATGTGTCCCTATGGGATAGTCACGTTTTATGCTCAGTACTAAAAAGAATTAAAATAGTTTGGATTTGGGGGGAGAAGGACTTAAAGTCGGTGACATAAATAATATTTTTCTTCCACTTCTGGCAGGTGGCCAGTCGAGAACTAAACATCCCCCAGTCATACATCCACCTGTCTGAAACAAGCACAGTCACTGTGCCCAACATTGTCATCACGGCAGGGTCGGTGGGGACGGACAGCAACGGTAAGGCCGTGCAGGTGACCCTTCTTGTATTTCTCACTCACCCAGTGACCCAACCCTTCTATTACGGAAGATGAAACTGGTCCAAGGGAGGTCGAGTGGCTGGTGCCAGGTCATTTGGCTAATTACTGGCAGAGCCGAAACTCAGGTCAAGGTCTAAGGTGCCCACTGTTGCTCTTTCTGTTGTCCTGTGCTGTTTTTCATAACTAATGTTCTGGTGCATGTGAAAACCTGCACCATCAGCAGCCTTTCTTTGAATTCCTTACTTGTCTTCCGAGCACACAGAGACATGCAGGGTGATCCCATCACAGACAGAGCATACTGCTTCCAGGAAGGGCTTGGCCTGTCTTATAATCTGTCTAGGGATCAGTTTCCTCTTATGCAAAACTGGGCAGCCAAATACCACCTACCTCATAGGATCACTGGGTGAATTATAGAAGTCACACAATAAAGCTGCCGCCACCTCCTCCCTCCTCCCTCCTCCCCACCTTCCAACCTCTAGAAAAACTACTGTTGACCATTAGTCACCCACAAAGACAAACACCTGGATGAAAAGAGAATATTTCAGCCCTGTCAAATATGCTCATGTATCATGTGAACCATAGCTTCCCAGTGTATGCTCCTTGGAAACAGTAATCCCATGAAATTCTAGTGGAAAAAAAAGGACTCTATAGTCAACAAGTGTGGGAAATGAGGCATACTACATCCTGCTCGTAAAGGCTTATAATGCATATTAGCACATAAAGGTTCTGACAAGTCCTGCTGTACAGAAACCTCTTTAACTTTGTTTTACTCTGTTTTTCCCAAACTTACTTAACCATGAAAACATTTTAATTAATATAACCCCTCTTAATATCCTATGGGACCAGCACCCAAGAACACTCTAGGAAATTCTAATTTTGATAAACATTTAGATGACCATGTCTATTTTCCACCTTTAATTCAGATTCTAGTTGCCTTGCAAGCACAGGCAGCAGAGAAACACCCAGTGGGTGATCAATCATAGGCTCAAGCATTGATAAACTAGGGGCACCAAATAAAAAAGGAAACAAAATATTTTTAGAAATGTCTTAATATTTTATAATGAAAAAATCATCATAAGAAAAGTCATAAATTTGTGTTATTTTTTCACACTTACGTTATTGAAATGTTAACAAACATCTACTGAGGGCCTACTATGTGCTGGGTCCTGTTATAAACACAAAGAGTATAGTAATAAATGAAACAGGACAGAGTACAAAGAGCCTGCGCTCATAGAGCTCACATGCAGGCAGGCAAAAATAAATAAATCCTTGAGCCTGGTCCTGACACAGTAAGGAAGAAAGCCACGTAGGTATTTGGGAGCAGAGGGAGCTAACTTATTAAGCTCAAGGAGCTGCAGCAGGTCAGGATGGCTGGAGCAGAGAGAGCAAACAGGAGTGAGACAGAGGAAGAGGTAGAAAGAAGACGGAGGGGTGAGATGCCCTGTGAGTGCGCAGTGCTGGAACTGGATGACGGTGGCTAGTTATTATTCTCTCTACTTATATGTATTTTGAAATTTTCTGTAATGCAAAGGAAGCTAGAAAAATTATATCTGGCATTTGGAGCCAGATACAGGGGAAGTGACCCTGCCAAGGTGAGAGAATTCTCCATACAAAGACAGGGATTCAGGAGGTCACAAAAGAATGACAAATGTTCTTGGCAACATCTCACTCTCTCAGAGGGAAAACTTATCTAAGGATAAGAGACCATCTGTTAGGACAACTGAGGAGACCATCCCACTGTTGAGTGAAAAGTTATGCACAGCAACATGTATGTGGTCAGGACCCTATAAAGGGAAGGATATCTGACGATGGGACAGGCGGGAACTCTACACTTCAGTTTGCCTTGGATGCGGCCCTCTTGAAAAGCATCCATTTGTGAAGGTCAGTGATTGAAAGCTGAAGAACCAGCAAAGACAGATGTATGAACGCAGGGACCTAATGCAGCCAGAGACCATTCCCCCAAGAGCGGATGATGGAAGAGAAGAGACAGAATCCAAAAGGGGGTCTGAGGGATATTCTGAGGGGAGATGGATAAAGAAGAGCAGACATAAACAGATCTGTGTTTGACTTAAGAATGGAAGCCGAGATGGGCAGATGCCAGGAATCAGCATGTGTAATCTCAGTGGTCCAAGATTTCACCACGGTCGTTTCTATTTTTTTTTTTCATTTCAATGATAATCTTTTAAAAATTAAAACAAGCGCATTTTGTATCATCAGCATGACCATTTTCTAAGTGACCATTTCTACCTAGATTTATTTTAACACATATTTAAGCAACATTATAATAAAAATAATTTTAAGTCAACACTGAAATATTCCACAAGAATATTTGCTTCCTTCTAAGAATATTTGTTCCATACATTACTCAAGTTTTTTTTTAATTGAAGTGTCATTGATATACAATCTTATATTGGTTTCAGGCATACAACACAGTAGTTCAACAGTCACCCATATTATTTTATCCTCACCCCCACCAGCGCAGTTACTATCTGTCAATATAGGAAGGTGTTACAGATCATTGGCTGTATATGATTGAGAATTTTTGTGCCCCTTTATCTCCCTCTCTCTCCCCACTCACCCACCCCAATCCCTCCCCCATGGTAAACCACCAGTCACTTCTCAGTGTCTGTGAGTCTACTGCTGTTTGGTTTCTTCTGTTTTGTTTTGTTTTTACATTCCACAAATAAGTGAAATCATATGGTATCTGTCTTTCTCCACCTGGTTTATTTCACTTAGCCTAATACCCTCTAGATCCATCCATATATTATTCAAGCTTAAAAAGTTCTGCCTACAGAACTAGGAAGCAGGTCACAAAGCTGACAGACTCCATTTGAATTGATCTAAGTATTTAACATTTTGTTATTCCATGTGCCTTTTATTTCTGATGTCATTTCAAATACTTCTTTTTAGAGTGCCTTCAAATTCTTATGTCCCGTCTTGAGCCAATCATCAGGAAAAACCCTCATGGAAGGTGGGAGGAGTGGGGGACTGTTTACCATCCCCCCAGGAAAAGGTGAGTACATCCACATGGACACATGTGCCAAGTGCATGGGCCGATGGGGCGTGCCCAGTCAAGACCCAAAGCACTTATTAACATTCACCTCTGCTTCTGCAAAAGAGTAAAAGACATGCCTGTGTTCATTGAAACTTGACTCCATTTGAGAGCCTAACTGCTCAAAGAGCAAATAACAGCATGGGCTTCACAGTAGAAGAGGCCTTGGGGTTACACCCCTGCTCTGCCATCTAGCTCTGCAGGACCAGGTTCCCCTCCGTGCCTCAGGACTTTGCCTTCTCACCAGAGCAAGAGAGATAATAGCAGTTGTAATATCAAAGAATTACTCTATTGTTAATAATAATTTTATTAAAATTACCATTTGTATTATCCCCAACCCTGACCAGTTGACTCCAGTAAGGAAGCTGACATAATATACTGAGATAGCCAATTGAATTACTTGGGAAAAAAGCAGGGTAAAATATATACATACATGCATGCAAACATATACACATATATGCATCTGTGTGTAGATATACACATATACATATACATATATCCGTAAACATACCTATATGCATAAGTACATGAATATGACCCAGCCCCCTAATTTAAAAATCCAAAAAAGGAGAAAAAATAATAAACTTTATACTGTGCAACCCAAAAAATAGAAGGTCCCAAAGCACAGCTGACAGCTGCCTTTAAGCACCTCCCTTAACATGACCTGTGGGTATACAAGCAACAAGTCTCGTCTGAGATCAATAGGGTGCAGAGCTTGGAGCAGACAAGAGGAGGCAAGCCTAGAATGGAAGGCATTTTTCATTATTTTCCCTAAACTTACATTTCTTTGTAACCAATCATCTCTTCCAGATTGGAAAAGCCTTCGAAAAATCCATCAGTCTCTCCGCTACTGGATATTTCAAGTAAAAGACATTTTTACTTTGGTTTAGATTACACCTGGGCGGGAATGGTGTGCATGGAGAGCGCTGCTCTCAGTGTTAACCTTTCAGTAGTGGCTCTTGGGGGGTGGGAAAGGAGATGTGGGGGAGGGCCAGGGACTCCTTGGGGCTGCAGCTGTTTACCAACCAGGAGGCCCACCATAGCTATCTACACACACTCTGATCCATCCCAGTAACTGTGTGCTGGGAGGTAGGGGTCAGACACCATCAGACCTCCTCCCCATGCCTGGGGTGGTACCCCTGCAACTCTGATTACCACGGCCCCCTCATAGGAGAAGTGGGGGAGGCCTTCAGCCACGGGATGGGTGCTCTGCTCACGTCCATCACCCGGAGCTCAGCAGGAACCAGACCACAAGCAGGGATTTTCACTCCTGATTCCTCTTCTCAGAGGCTACCACACGCATATGGACTGGGAGAAGGAGGAAGGTGACGCTTATCCATGTTTTGTTTATGGAGCAGCTTGTTCTGAGGTTGAAATCGACTGTCTGACTGGGGCTCATAAGGTAAAGCATGACATTTGTGCTCACCAGTCTCACAGTGTAAACACAAGCACAGACATGTTTCCTATGCTGTCAATATTCATCAACTTGATTCCTTGAGTGGAAGAACCAGGGACAGATATTACCAGAGCTCTGTTTTGAATAAATAATATTTTCCATCCATATTTTCTCTTGGCACAGCTCCTGAGGACTGACATCTTCCTGGACTCTGCTTTCAGCACTGACCCAGCCCTGGACATTGGACAGGTATGTGACACCAGAAACCAGGGACTGTTAGTCAACTCCATTCAGAATATTATTTCCCAGAGTCTTCCAAACATTGTTTATACCTGATGCAAGCATTCTGCAATATATATTGTATACTACACCCACACACAGATAAAATATTGGAAGAAAAATTCAAGAAAAAGTTACCAATTATTGTCTTTGTGTGACAGGAATGTGTGATATATCCTGCTTTATAATTCTCTGTGCTAATTTTTCTCCAATGAATATTAATAGGTTCATAATTAGGAAACATAAATTTGTAATCATAAAGTTCATTAGTATTCATACTCATATTGAATTTAAATGGACTGCACAATTTAGAGAAATGTGAGGGAAAAGAAATGCTTAAACACAATTTTTCCCTTCTTGCTGAGATTAATTCTGACTTTCATCTCCCAAAGAAATAAAAGTAACACATCTGAAGTCTTTTTAAACTTTGAGTTAAAATCTTTCCAGCTGTTGGTGTCACTTTGCTTTCTTCTAGCCTTGTTACTCAAGGTGGAACTGATGGACCAGTCAAGTCAGCCCGCCCCAGACCTCCAACGAGCTGCCAGGTGAGGCGAGGTGGCTGGCCCACAGTGCACACCTGAATAGCGATCTGGAACAGTTGAGCAGCGTGGCGTCAAACCAACCAGACATGTGCTTCTTCCATCTACCAATAGCTTCCCGCCATCCTACATCCTAAGAGACTGGCTTATCTAGATTGGCCAATGGGCTTTATAAGGAACAATTTAATTGATCGATCCCTCACTGTTTCTCAAAGTGTGGCCCTCACACTCTGCAATAGAAGCATCTGTAAGTGTTTGCAGGAAAGGTGGATTCCTGGGCCCACCCAGTCCCAGACTTGCTCTCTCATAACTTCACTGGGCTGAGACTTGGAATCTTCACCTTTAACCTGTACCTGAGATTCATCTGCACCTGTGAAGTTTGAAGTACACAGCTAGCCTCAGGCCCCACCTCCCCTTCCCTTTTCTGCCCCCTCCTTCCAGCTCATACCTGCCTCTTTATTGCTAAAGCAAAGGCAGAAAAGGAGATATCGTGGTTAGGAAAACCCTACATTTGTCCCACTAGGAAAGGAAAGACAACCAAAAGCATATTAGACTGGAACTCAAGGACTTTGCTCTTCTGCTTTAGGGACAAACACTTGGAAATACCCAATTTAGTGCTTAAATTTGTTTACTTTGCTCCTTATTTTACATTTCAATAAAATGCAAACTGTAACTCTCCTTCAATTTTTTTAGCCTCCAGGGAGACACCACCTTTAAACAGGACCTTAAGTCTTTTTCCTAGAGCATAATTTGGTAATGCAACTCAACATGGCTTTATTTTAATTAAAAATGTTTAAGTTAATAAAGATATTCCTTCCAACCTGCCTTGTTTAACATCAATCTACTCTCTTAGTAATTTATAAAGGGAAGTAAAGAAGTCAGATATAATAAACTACAGTGTCCTGGTTCCATTTATTCTAGTTCATGTTCTTTTATTGTTAGTTGCCTTTTCATCTAACTCAACAGATATGTGTTAAGCATCTATGTACCAGGCACCATGCTAAGAACAGAATACAAGAAGGCCAGGCCTCAAGATGCTTATTATAAACTAGCAAGAAAAAGTGAAAGAATTCAAGAGCAGGGGAGTGAACAAGGAAAATACCCTCTAAGTGCCACCAGGATGGGGAAACGTGTTCAAGATGCAGCAACAATGAAGGAAGTCACTCCTAAATCCACCCAGGGAGTGGTAGGAGGATCCGAAACACTCCAGAGAGACAATAAGTCTTCAGCTGGAACTTGGAGGATGACTAGGGATTTGCCAGGTGGACAAGCTGAAGTGGGCAGCATTGAAGAGAGTCAAGGGAAGCATTGTTTATGAAGACTTGGATGATCTGAATGCATCTGGTGGCTGAGAGAATGACCTGCCCCTGACAAGTGTCAGGTGCCTGAAGCGCGGGACACCTGGGCGAGAAGAGCGAGGGGTGAGAAGAGCGAGGGGTGAGGCTGGGCCAGCTGGCAGGCACCAGATCCTGAAGGACCCACTGCAGTGCTCTCAGGAATGTCTCACTATGGTTCAGAGCTCCATTTTCTATCACATTAGAATATGTACTAAACCGATATCACGTATTCATAAGCTGTGAACTTTTTGCCTACAGGTTGAAGGAGCATTTCTCCAAGGCATGGGCTTATATACCATAGAGGAATTGAAATATTCCCCAGAAGGCGTGCTTTATTCTCAGAGTCCAGATGACTACAAAATCCCCACTGTCACTGAGATACCAGAAGAGTTTCATGTCACTTTGGTGCACTCCCCAAGTCCTGTAGCTATCTACTCATCCAAGGTAAGAACTCCAAGCCTCTGTACTCGTCGGCGAGGGCTGCCATAACAAAACACCACAGACTGGGTGGCCCGCACAACTGAGACGGATTCCCTCACATTTCTGGAGGCTGTAAGTCTGAAGAATATTGCATTTCTCCTGAGCCCTTTTGGTTTCTCACCGTGTCCTCACATGGTCATCCCTCTGTGTGTGCACGTGTCTGACGTCTCTCTCTGTGTGGCCTCATTTCCTTCTTTCATAAGGACGCCAGTCATATCCCTAAAGACCTCATTTTAGCTTCACCATCTCTTTAAAAACTTTACCTCCAAATATGGTCACATTTAGTGCTACTGAGAGTTAGGACTTAAACATATTAAATTTGGGGAGTACAGAAAAAATCAGGACAAAGAAGTAAGCATTGGTGATCATTCAAAATAAAAGGCCACCACACTGTTAACTCAGGAACACCCAGCACACACCAGGAAACTGGGCACACAAGTGAACTCCGACAGTCCACTCACCAGGGGCAGCCACCTCACTGTCTTTCAAGCTCAGCTCTAGGACTGTGGTGGTTTTGGTTTGGCTCTGAGTCACACGCAAATGGTCTGGAGCCCAAGCTGAAGTATCCTGGAGGGCTCTGGGCTTGGTCTTCATGACTTTTCCTGGGCAGGAAATGGTTTTTAGCTGCTCAGGATCCTCATACTCTGTGGCTTTTTGATAAGCTGCTCTGAGTCAGAAGCCACACACCAATCGGCTTGGGGGGGATTTGATTCTGGCAATTTAGACACACGCCATCCTGAGAATTATGAAGCCAGAAGAGATGTGTGGGGGTGGGGGTGTACAGATCAGTCCTAAAAGAGCCTTGAATTCTGACTGCCTTTTGCACTCTCTCAGGGATTGGGTGAAGCTGGAGTATTCTTGGGATCATCCGTGTTGTTTGCCATATATGATGCCGTGACTGCTGCCCGCAGACAGAGGGGGCTGGCCCAGAACTTACGCCTGAGTAGCGCGGCAACTCCCAAGTTGATTCGGATGACTTGTGTGGATCAGATCACTGGAATGGTAAGGGTGGTGAGGAGAGGCCCCCGCTATAATCACCCCTGCGTGGACTCTCAGGTTTTGTTATGAATTTGATAACCATAACAAAATTACAGGACAGGTCATCTTTTCCAAAGAAAATTCCCCTTTGCCTTCTCTTGCCACTTCTTACATGCTTCAGAGCAACTTCAAAGTGAGTGAACCTCTTCAAATGATGGTTTAAGTGTTTTAGACCCCCCAAAAAAGCACACTTAATTGAGCCAGCGCTAATAACAGATGGGCATGGTTGTTTGCTTCTTGAAACATTTTATCAAAATGCAATTGATATGATCTTTTAATTACCTTAATACCAAATTAGATTAAATAGATCTCTGATCTGGTCAATTATTCACAAAGTATTTATTAAGCAAACTCATAAAAATAATTTAAATGAAAATATCAAGTCACTAGGCATGCTTTGGTATGCCTTGTAATCACACACTTACTGAACACAGCTCCATTTTCCAGCTGCTAAAAATAAATCTGGAACTATTATAAGAGACTTTTCCTATATTTAACTGCTTACTGCAACCCTAAATGCGTCTCCAGTATAAAATTAGTTTTACTTCATGCATTTGCAATTTCAGGGCTTCTGAATAAGATGCATCTTATGTCAAACATAACAAGTTTAGGAGGACTTATGACTCAAGGATTGAAAGAAATACAAAAATTACATAAATTTTATAAAAATAAAATGGACATTGACCTGTTCTATTTTTAAAACAATTTTTCTTCTGAATTACAGCTTTTTCATATAACAACATTTCATTAATAACTATCTTCCTTCTTTCGATATTTCTTAGATTCCCAGAGATGATCCTTCAACACTTACACCTTGGTCCATCCATGTGTCTTAATCCTGTTTTTCTTAGAAAATGTAAGAATACATGATTAAAGTTAAAATTTTCAAGCCAGAGCAAAGTATAGGTTTTTGTCAAGGATAATTTTAGCCTCTTTTAATTATTCTCTGTGGCTTAGGTCACTGTGTGGTTACGTTTTAGGATGCAAATTTACATGAAACGTATAATGAAGCTTAGAATCAGAATTGTTCCTTTTCATTTTTATTGCCCTGATGATCTACAGCATCATGATTTTAAAGCATGGTGGAGTTCTCATTACCTTGGAACAACTCAAGAGCCTGCTCGTGCTTTGTTCTTCAGAAATCTGCTCACCCCCCAGAGCTCTCAGGATTGGATTCCCCAAAGCCAAAGGTGTGATAATAATAACCAGCTCACCTGGAAAAATCCATGATTTATAGTGTTTGCCAATTTCCATGGCGTAAATACCATGGCCAGCTCCAAGCCACCACTAGCAAGTCTCTGAACGTGAAGTCAGGAGAGATGCCTGTAAATGGTTCTCATGATCTCCAGCACTGCAAGCCACCCACAGGCCTCAGGGCGCTGCCACTGCCATGTGGCCCAGTTAGATAAGGTGTAGGGAAGTAAACCATCCAAGGCCTCCAGCTGGTCCTCATCTGCCATAAGCCACGCGCACGGCTCAGCGTCCTCCTCACTGAGAAACCACATTGGGTAAAGCAATGATCTCAAATCACTCTGGAGTCCCTTTTTTGCGGTTAATGTCTATAAAATGAAATCAGCACCACCTTCCTCTTGCCACATTGAAGGGGCACAAATTCCTCAAGAGTTCTTTTTCAGTTATGCTATTTTTACATTGCTTTTTCCTGAGGAAACATGGGCTTAAGCCAGAGATGTTCAGTCCCCTCTGAGGCTTGAAAACACAAAAAAAATAAACTACATCACTCGGTGGGATGTGTGTTAGCTATTTTAAAGCTCTGCATTTATTGGTAGTAATTTTGTGGTGGAAGAATAAGAGTGCAGCAGTTGCTTATGTGTGTGTGTGAACAGACTGGAAGAAGAAAAGCCTGGCAGTGGAAAGGAAAGGCATCTTTTCAAAGAAAAGGCTGACCAGCCAATGTCCATTATTCTAAGAGAATTAGTGTGAACGTGTGCACATGCGTGTGTTTTTTTAAGTGTCTGAATTAACCCAATAATCTAGATCCCCTGGAACCCAACCCACAACACTCATTGTGCCAAACAGAACAGTAAAAATAGGGTCCCTGATATACTTTTCTAGCAATGAAATAGGAATACACATTTATAACAAATGCAAATTAATTTAAAAGTATTGTACTTAATAGACCATGCTGGCAAAGCCTCTTGGTATCTTGAAAACAAGATAACAGGTATTTCCCCCATGAAAAGTTACTCTTTCTTGGCTTCCTGATCTGTCTCCATATTTCCACCCTTCACCCAATAAAATAACACTTTAGTAGCTCTTTCTTTTTTTTTTTTTTCCGCTCACCCCAGGAACCCCTTCGGCTGCTGAGACTAAAATTTTGTCTATTTTACTTTGGGACTAGGCAATGAAGTGGATTTCCCTTGCGTATGACTCTTCTAGCATGTATATTACACTTTCCCAAGGGGCTTGCCCTTACCCACTTAGACTTCCTCTCCTCTTCACCTTTTCTGTCTGAATTGCTTTATTATTTGATCCTTTTCCTCCAATGGGGTGGTCTTTACCCTGGACGGAAGAGGATATTTTGCTTCACTCATTGCATCTCCACTGCTCCTTTCCTCTCAGAAACCTGCAGCTGCGAGGCTGACGTGAGAGGATCCACAGGGTGGTGGGGCGATGAACTTAACGCCCTTAAGTTTGCACAAATCACATGGTTTATTTTGCAATTTCCTTTCACACAACCCTCAAAATCAAGCATATCTAAAAATCACACATATCAAGGATCAATACATCTCCTACCGGTCACAACGGATGGTTCGGAAGTCCGGGCTCTCCCAATGGCCTCTTGTCTGTTCCAAGGAAAAAGCAATGCAGCTGAGGCGGTTCCAGTGCAGTGATGAATCCGCGACGGAGCAGGAGCGCAGGCACATGAGCAGGAGCGAGCCGCGGAGCACACGTCTGCGGTCCGGTGTCAGGGACCTCAAGGACGAGCTTGCCACAGGTGCTCTGTGCCTGGTCCCTCACATAGTCCAGTCCATCCATCCGCAGGTTGGAGATAAGGGGACAGCCCACGTGTGGTGTTATCCCGCGCAGGCGTTCACCGGCACACCTGACATATGGAGTTACCTGGTTTGGGCGTTCACCGGCATGCCTTTTAGTTTACAGAGGTCTCTTCATAGAGGCAGTCGGCGCAAAAGCAGGCAAGCCTGAATAAACAACTCTATGCTGGATCCTCACATCATCATCTCCTGCCCTCTAGCATCCACTGCACAGCCCAGAAGTTTGATGCCAGGAAGCAGATGTTCACCAGACGGGGAATCTGCTACGTCCTTCATCTAGAGATGGGAGCTGGGAGGGGAAGGGGAGGTACCTCATAGTCAAAAGATTGAGAGGGGCGGGTCTGGAACACAGGTGTTTAGTGACCAACTCAAACGTCCTAAAGTAAGTGACCCTCTATCGGTCTGCTTGCCTGTGCTCCCTCCTTGGGCTTTGAAGAGCTCACTGCAGAAGCCTGCAGCCCCAGGACACCAAAGTCTTGGCCAGTACTTTTCCATTTACGTCATGGAGCAGGATTTGTTAGTTTTTTTCCAGATACAGTTTCATTTGAACTGCTAGGGAAGGCAGTGTCGTTTCCAATTAATTCCTTCATTGGGTAACAGGGATTCTCTGATGGGACTCATAAGACCTTTTTTACAACATACAGCGTGTGGGTCAATATAGGTGCAGATGCTCTCCCCCACCAGAACAATCCATTTTAATGCCATCTTCCCTTTTCATTAAAGAAAAAAGCAGTGATTACTTTTTTCCATTGTCTTAAATAAGATCTGAGAGTTAGACAAACTTGGCAGAGACCACATCCTACCTTCATGCTGTTAGCAGCCCTTTGCTGGCTGTGCCATGAGTGACTTTTAGACTGAGCTCTCCGGAGCCCAGCCAGCCCTTTCCTGAAGGAGAGAAAACCAAAGGACTTCTGGCCAACCCACAGCCCTCTGGGCTAAGCAGCAACCTTTGTTTAATTTGTTTACACTTCATGAGATTGCATTCACACAAAAGTTTCTCTGGCTGAAACTAGTTTCGAAAACACTTCTCTAAGGCTAGGTTTCAGTTTTCCAGCAAATAAGGTATTTTATTCCCTAATCCAAACTACCTTTATATACTTCCAACTGTAATACCACAATCCAACTCTAGTATTCTGAAACTGGTCTTCTACATTAAGTGCTTGCATTTTAGGTAGATGCTGAAGGATTTATACCTATAAATATTTTGAAACACCGTGAGCCATGCTTTCCATTGGCAGCATCCCACTACTGTGAATGGGAAGGGCATGCTCTTCGTGTCCACTACGTCCCTCTTTTAAGGGGCAGAGTGAGATGGTGAACAGACTGTGGACCCTTAAGAATAATCGCTGTGCCTGTTTTTCCCCAAATGGAAGCCAGTGGCCTTGAGAAAAGCCTCTGTCTCTGCTTTCTCTACCCCCAGCCAACCCCCACTCCATTTTCAGTTCTCCCAGAATCAAATCCTACTCATCTTTCAGGCCTAGAAGTGACTTCCTTAGGCCTTCCCTGGTCTTTCTCCATGAACAAAGCTAATTCCCCTTTCCTATGGTTCTCACAATGGCAAATATTTCATCACATGTTAGTTGTCTCTCATTAACCATAAACTCCTTGGAGAAGGAAAGCTTGTAGATCTTGTTTTCTACTTAGCATAGTGCTGAGTGCAAGGCAGGTGGTCAATACCTACTGAGTGAAAGAATGAATGAATCACTAATGCCTCCTTCATCTAAAGTGATTTAGGTGATCAATCAAGCATTGAACCCCTGTAATGAACCAGTTGTCATTCATGCTGAGCATCGTGGGGGATACAACAAACTAGTGTAACCGCCAGGAGCTTATTACCTAATTGGGAAAACGAGACACAAACATTGAGCACAACCAACTACTAATGAGAGATGACACACTAGTTTCCGGGTTCCGGGTTTACTAAATGCAGAGGAAAGAAGCAATTGGACAGACCTGCTTTTCGAATTGAGAGAAAGTCAAAGGGAGGTCAGATGCTGCATTTTGGTGGTAGATAAAGAGGTAGAGAAGCTTATCACCATGGGACAGGAACAGGGCTGTTACTGCAGACACCCAGAAACCTTCGGTTGTTCCACAAGCGGTCGTTGGGCATTTGCTCTGTGGCAGTCACATTCTTTTAGGAGACGGGGCTGAGCTTGTTTTCCTCTGTTCTTGTCCCCACTGCTGCAACAAAGAACTGAGGGCAGAGACACTGTATTGAAGCAGAGTGAAAGTTTTATTTGAATACATTCCAAGAGAGGAGCAGGCTAGAGTCAAGGCAGATAAAAGCAGGTTTATTTGAATAAAGCAGAGAAGAAGGAAAAATGGAGGAAAGGGAAGCTCGTTGAACTGCCGCTCGGCCTGAGGGTATAATGTCTTGCAGACTCCTGAAGCCAGTATCACCCGGCGTCCAGTGTCCACTTGGATCTGCGTGGCATGGGAACTGAGTCCCCACCACCCCAGGATCTGGGGGAGCCGCAGAGCACTGGATGGAGTGAGATTATGTTCTGGGAACTTCCCAAAGGCAAAGAAAGGAGATTTTCAGGCAGGCGACTCAGGAGCATGGTCGTACAGCTGCAGTCCCCTCTGGGTCACCCAGGCGACGGGCACATGCAAGCCCCAGGTCAGAGCTCCCGGCAGCCCCTCCCTACTTATTTGAAGTAGGACAGAGAGAGCGACACCCTCAAAGAAACAGGAGTGTAGGCGACCTCAGAGAAGAGGAGCGCCTAAGGATTTAGAGTCGGCCGTTTTATAGGCTGTTAAGGATTGGTCAGGAATGCGACCAAGGGCCGGGGAAGGGGGGAGGTGTAGACTTGTCAAGTGGTCTCAAGATGCTTATCTCTGGTGGGAGACACCAAGTCTCCTCTCCTCTATTACCAGTCCGCCAGGTAATTCTGCAAAATTAACTTAACACAGGAAATGTATTGATCCCGTTCTTCCCCAGGATACTAACATCTTTCTGGGGATATGTATCAGTTAAGACTGTTTGCCTTGCTTTAAGGTGGGTTGAGGTTATTGTCTGTTGACTAAAGAATACCTTAGGAATCTTACTTCTTAACTCCCTGGTTTTTAAAATGGAATCTTAGGTTTAAGATGGAATCTTTCCTGTTCTTACTATGCTGTTTATATCTGCGCTTTTTTTGAAAATTAATTATGATGCTTGTCTCCTCCCCTGGTTACAAAATTACTTGCTTAGAGGCTGGAGGAAGAGGAGAAAAACAGCATATACATTAAGTTAAAGAATAAGCAGAGCCTTTTAGCAGGCTAAAGTAAATCTTACAACGGCACGATCTAATTGACACAGTGAAGACATGGGCTGCCACGACACTTTTCTTTATCTGGGGAATACCCGGACATTCTAAGTCACTGCTGACCTTTGGAACTTCAACTGAACTCATTAACTCTGTGAGTCCTTTCCAGCTCTCTAGTTTAATCTAGTTAACTCTTTGAGTCCCTTTAGTGGGCTTTACCGGCCTTATTCTCCCTCCACCACTCATATCTATTCTCTACCTAACACTTCTAGGCCTGGGACACAGGGTGAGTTGGAAGTAATGTCCCTGCCCTCATGGAGCTTCTATTCTAGTGGTGAACCAATGTCCCTGTCAGGTAGTAATGAGTGCTGTGGAGAAGATGAGCTGGAGGTGGAAAAGAGAGTGAGGGAGGTACAGCCCACACAGGTGATCAGGGAAGAACTCAGACCCAAATAACAAGAGGACACCAGCCATGCTCAAGTCTCAGAGAAGTCAGGGCAGAAGGAGTCACGAGCACCAAGCCCTCAGGACAGGAATTCAGCACACTCAGAGGCAGGGGAAGGGTGATGTGTCAGAGATTACAAATGAGAGAGAAAGTGCTTAAAGAGAGGCAGGGGCCCCAGTCCTTGCGGCTCCCGTGGACAGCATGCAGGGTTTTGCTAAGTGTGATGGGAGGCCGTTAGAAGGCTTCAAATAGAGAGATGCCCGGTCTAAGCACAAGAGTGGTGTTGAGAAGAGGAGTTTGGCTGGAGCAGATGTTTTTTTAGAAGCAAGAGAGTCTAAGAGCAGAAACAAATTGTGGAGGACTGTACACCTTGGGCCAAGGAGCCTGGGCCTTATGTTGCAGGCCTCAGAGAGCTATTGAAGATACGTATTTCTAGCAGCAGTGATATGACCAAAAAGGCTGACCTGAAGGTCCCACTTAATTCACAGCATGATCCCCAACTTCTCCTCTCATGACCCTCTTGTGGATTTCTTCAGCAACTGCTAAGACGTGGGAAACACCCACACACACACCCAAACACATGTACATGTGGGTAAACACGTGTTGTCATGGTGTATGGAGGTAGGTATGCCTAGAACTTAGGCATTGTAAAGACAGCTGGACACTGCCCAGTCCATTTGTCTAGCAGTGCTTCTGGACTGGCTCTGTGGCAGGAAGGATTCTGAAGCCACATCTGCACCAAGTGGGAAAGAGGGTCTTCCTCAGTTAGCCCAGTCAGGGGGATGCCACCTCGCCATCTCTGTCCCAAGGGAGTTCACATTAAGCCAAAGGATTGACTCGGCAGTGGTGTGCCCAGGCTCCACACTCTCAAGAAGGAATTAGAGATCAAAGAAGTCTTGCTTCTTCCCCTGAAACTGAACCTCTTGAACAGCTACCTGCCTAATCCATAGGTGAGGCCAAATCCTGGACATTATTTTAGCTGAAAGAATAAGAACAGCTTGATTTTATCTACAGTTACATAACTGAAGGTGTTCAGAAAGGTCAAAAACAATATTTTCCTTTTTATTAAAGAATCCATCTATATACCTATGGGTGTTTTAAGCCAGGAGATCTTGCTTTTAGTTTCCACCAGGCCACTTACTTTCCTCATGACCCTAAACTACTGATCTCACCTCTCTGGGCCTCAGTTTATTCATCTGCCAAGTGGTTGCCTTGACTAGATCACTGTTTTCCAAAGGAATAATCCTGTGGGTGGTTAGGAAGCAGGAAGTGCACAGAGGGGCTAGGTGGATGGACATCTGCACGTTGGTAGTGGACACCTCCATTTCAGGGCACAGCCTGGACTTGTGCATATGACTTCCTAAGAAGAGACATTTCTGCAGCTAGAATAAGAAAAAAATTGGGGAAAGCAGATGGTCTGAGAAAGCTCACTTTCAGTTTTCTCTGAGAAGAAAAAAATCCATCCAGAGCACATTCCTGGGACTGAGGCAGTGTGCAGAGGATGTAAGTGTAGATAGTTGTTTATGGCTTTCACACTGAAGCCCCCCAACTTCTAAGAAACCTAGAAGTGGGCTATGCATGGAGAAAGCTTTGAAGCCGGGATTGGTGGGAGGCAGAGTGAGGCATGAGGTAAGAGACCGGGCCACACCAGTGCCCTAGACATAAAAGGCCATGAAGCAAAGGAGTCTCCACCCACCTGCCCGGCTCTCTGGGGCTTTAAGCTGCCTGCTTCTACACAGAAAGGGATTTCAGCTGCCTGGACCTAAATCCTGCCTGCCTATTTCTGTGGCTGGTGCCAAAGGGCATCCCCACATAGAGCTATAAGGTGAAACTTAGTTACTCGAGCAATGCCTTGCCCATCGACATCGGATGAGTTGGTTTTCTTTGTGAATGGGAGGAAGGTAAGTGCTGGGTGATAGCACCATGGCTTGCAGATACAGCTGGCAGCTACTAGCTTGAGGGGAGTCCATGTGGCCCACTTGGGCTGACCTCCCCACAACCAGGGACAGCAGAAAGCCAGGGACTAGGAACCCCTACTAATTTGGCCTGTTCCCGATTCATCCAGGGCTCAGCCTCTGGGAATGTGGGGAGGCAGTGAAACATTGGGGTTAATCACACGTGCCTTGGTGTGAGACTGTCCTGGTTCCAGTCTGGCTCTGCCATTTACTTTATAACTTTATGCAACTTACTTTGCCTCCCTGAGCTAGAGTACCCAACTTCAGGGTCCATGTCCTAGGTCATTGTAAAGAACGAAGCCAGATGCTTCTTCCGTTAATTAGTAATCCCCTAAATGCTTACAGGGCACTTAGCACTGGGCCCTATATCTAGTCACATATCTTTATCTGCACATACTCAGGAGTATAAGAAATGGAAAATTCTTCATTTTTCTACTTATCAATTTAATTTTTCTGTTGAGTCTCCATTATACAGAATTAGTTGAAATGTAATTTTAATCCACATCCCTCTCATGGGTCTCTAGCTGTCCCTCAAGGGAACTATTCTGTAGCTCCCAAGGCACACAGCTTCTCTGGTCTCGCCACCTCTCCTCCATGGCCCCTCAGCCCTCCGATCGTACAAACAGGTGGGATCCCACTATACAGGTGTGTGTGGTGGGGGTGGGAGCCAGCTGGAAAAATATTATCCAACCACATTCCCAGTAAGGGTTATTAAAGGACCTGGATGGGCATAAGGGCAGGCAGAGTGGAGCTTTCATTGACAGGAGCCCCATAGTCATCTAGAAAGCAGCTGAATTCTAATGTCTCAACTTGGAAACACCTTCCTGTGCTTTTTTTATTTCTTGAAGTCTATAGAAGTTCATGTTTTTCTTGTGGGGAGACAGGAAGGACCTAACAGGAATATTCCACTGTGTCCTCCTTTGTTGTGATGCAACAGAATGGTTGGAGGTATTTGCAGGACATCTCAAGACAAAACGAAAGGAAATATCCCAAAATAAGCAAATGGGAAAGAAGCGCCAAAGATTTCTCCATGGCTTTGGAATGCTAAATTCCCCACATTTCAAGGTGAGGAAGGGAAGAATTCTAGTGTTCCACCAGGGCCACGCTGGGTCCTGAACCGGGGCAACAAGGCTCCCCACTGGCCGCTCTGCCACGAGAGGGCTGGCACACTCTGGGGCCTCTCCGGGATGATGGCAGCTCTCCCCACCTCCCCTTCCTGCCACCGGCTCTTAAGATTCCTGATATTATAGATGTACTCCCCACCAGATGTATCTCAGAGGTGCCAGAATAGAAACCCTTCCTATCCAGCCTTCTTCCCTCCAGGACCCTTTATCACACACACACACATGCACACACACACACACACACACACACACCATCCAAGTCTCTCCACAGTTTGAAATATTTCAAGATCGAAAGATTGAAAGGGTTAAAGATTCCACAAAAATAGGCAGGTAGGTAGGGGAGCAAACACGAAGGATCCGAGTCCCAGAGGTGCCTCTCATGGCGGGGTCTCCGAGCTCTAACCACATGGGGGAGCATCACGGCCACCCTTGCTTGGTGAGTCTCCTCCTGTGTGACTGTGTGTGGGAGATGTTTGCACTCAGATCACAAACAAGCAGGGGCAGGTCAGTCAAGCTTAATATTACACCCCAAGCCCTAAATCAAGCAAGCCACAACAGACATCCCACTGGGTCACAGATTTCAGTCCCCATGATAATCTCTTCTGTTTCCCACGCAGGTGACAGAGCAGAATGCGGAACCAGAAGTCACCCTGCTGACCTTCCTACGAAAGAACTGGATCCTTTTGGTCCAAGTCTCGGCCGGTCTGGGCCTGTCTTAAAACAGACCAGCTGCGGTTATGAGAGCCAAGCAAATCTCTCCCTCCCCAAAGAGAAGGTCCCTTGGCCCTTGCTATTTGCTTTTGGCAGTGGTTTAAGGATATTTAGTTAATTGGGCTATTTAGAGAGGATGAAGTTTCCCCACAGTTTCTTATATCTTGATTTAATAGCAGTGAAATAGAAGCCAAGCTTTTTACTTCAGCACTAATTATTCCTTTAAGGGCCTTCCAGGTCCCCAGGAGGGCGGTTATGTAACAGAGGTTAGTTTGCATGTACCCTGACCTGGAGGGAAACCAAATTCTCCGGATTCAGGAAGAATGTGCTCATTGGGAAAGACTGCCTTTCTCTTCATCTGTTTCTTACAACAGATTGTCCCGACCCTGTTATATTCTGAAATTTGGACCTTCAGAATGGCAAACATATTTTAATTGGTGAATCGAATGGCTTTCACAGAGAAACCAAAAAATTAAATATATGTGACAGAAATTACAAATTGATGGAATCAACCCCTGAACAAGTTTTGTTTAAAAGCCCAGATAGTTTTTAATTCATTGTCATGTTTGAAAATTAGAAAATCTCCTAGTTTAAAAAATAGAGATTTTTCAGCTTCTCGTGAAAAATGGGAACATAGTCACTCCTGTGTGGCAAGCTAGATAGAGACTGTCCCTAGTCCTCTAGCGAGAATGGGGTGTGAGCTCTCCAGTTATAGCCATTCATCTGTATAACCTCTGATAAGTATTTGCGGTTATGATTTAATGTGGATGAACAGCCCTATGGCTTTAAAAAAAAAGGCGATTCCAGAGTCTTCTCAGCCAGACTAATTAATTAAATCCAATCCTATAAACAGTGTGGAAACAGACCACAATTAGGGAGAAGGATGACTAAAAAGCGGAAGCGGAGGCTGAGCGTGGATTTGGAATTGGACCTGGACCAAGCAGGAACAGAGGGACACTCCAGGCGGGATCTGGATGGGATAATGTAGTTATATAGATATGGGATTTTTCTCCAAAGACTCACTCACTTGTTTTTAAATGCCGTACAAATCACTGCACAAGCTAGCACTGCACTGAGCTTTAAAAATAAGCTGTTCTCGTGTAGAAAGAGAAGTGCCAAATGATTTCCCTCATTTGTGGAGTATAACAACGAAGCAAAACTGAAGGAACAAAATAGCAGCAGACTCAGAAACTCCAAGAAGGGACTAGTGGTTACCAAAGGGAAGGGGTGTGGGAGGGAGGGTGGGGAGGGAGGGAGAGGGGATTGTGGGGTATTATGTTTAGTACACATGGTGTGGGGAATCATGGGGAAAACAGTGCAGCACAGAGAAGGCAAACAGTGAATCTGTGTCATCTTACTACACTGATGGACAGTGACTGAATTGGGGTATGAGGGGGGACTTGATAATATGGGTAAATGTAGTAACCACATTGTTTTTTCATGTGAAACCTTCATAAGAGTGTATATCAATAATACCTTAATAAAAATAAATACAATAAAATGTTAACTAAGAGCTTAAAAAAAAAAAGCTGTTCTCTTCCAGCTATATGATTGGAACCCAGAAGAGTTCCTATAATGAAATAGGATTTTCAAAGGGCTTTTACATCCATTATCCTCTGAGATGCTTATGATAAGCCTGTGAAAATAAAGTAGGCATTATTCTCCCTCTTTGCAAGTAAGAAAACAGAGAGAGAAATGTTAATATATCCAGTGTCACAGCTAGTAAGTCATGCAGTAGCCTTTAACTGGACGTAGGCAAATGTCTTCTCAGCCCTGTACCTTACCACCCCAGAAAGAAGACCTCCCTCACTAGCGGCACCCTAGGGAGGCAGCTATAATGGAGGCAACATTCTGCCTGACACTTGTTTCCTTGACCACCCCCTGCCAGTACGCCTCACGGGAGCCAAGTATGCCTGCGGGAGAGGAGGCTGTGGTGCCTGCACCGTGATGGTGTCTAAACATGATCCCGTGTCCAGAAAGATAAGGTATCCTGCCCAGAAGCCTGGAGGCCAGAGGAAGGCCCCATTTCTTTGCCAGGCTTGCATTCTCACAGCTGCAGATCTCTAAGTGTGATTCTAACCTCTCTAGATGTTAGACAGCTCTGAAAATCTGATAAAAACTACTACTCAGAAAATACATAAACAAATTACATTTTGCACTCAATTTCAGGGAGATCATAGACCTCCCAAGGCCCATCTATGCATTAAGAAATCCCAATTTAGACCAACCATTCATTTTATAAATGAGGAAACTGAGGCTCAAATAGACGAAGTGACTTGTTCAAGGTCAAACAACTATTAAGCCATAGAACAAGAACTCAAGACCAGTTTTCTAGCTGGAAGCTAGTGTGCTTTCTATTGTTGGGCTGAATTAACCATGCTCCGCAGGGACCTAGGCCATGATCCCAACCTTTAATTAAGGGCCAGATTCCAGTACTGGGCTGCTCCCAAACCCACCAACCCAAGAAATCAAGAAATGGCCTCAGAAAACAGACCATCCGACACTGTTGACGGACTTTATCCAGAGAGTTTTAAATTACCAAGGAAAAAAATTCTCAAATATGCAGATCCACATAAAAGACATAGGTGTGCTTTTTCCATGTTATGGGGTCAATAACTTAATGAATACAGTTGAGGTCCACCCATAGCCCTGGTGACATGAGTCCATTCCCATTGGGTCCAGGCCCAGGTGGGTCTGTTCTGGGCTTGGGAAGTTTCTCTGAAGTTCAGAATGCCCAGACTCACCCTAATTTTTACAGATAGTAGAGTCATCAGCGAAGACTCTTAAATTCTTCTTTCCTGTCATCCTTCCAGTTCCCCATCCCCCAGGCTGAATGGCAGGCTTTGGGGGAGCAGGGGGCGGTTCCCTGCCCTTCTTGGTTCCCAAGCTTCCCAAGAGTTAGGACTGTGTTACTCCCCTCGATTTTCTTGTGTTTCTCATACAAAGACACGTCTCTGTCACTGCATGCCTGGTGCCCATCTGCTCTCTGTATGGAGCCGCCGTCACCACTGTGGAAGGTGTTGGAAGCATCAAAACAAGGATTCACCCTGTGCAGGTAAGAGCACATCCTAATTTTCTCACATCTTAACTTTTTCTTTTTAACCGATGCTGTGCTGCCGGTGCTGTCTGGGGCTTCTAGGCTGTGGTCAGACAAACAGAAGCTTGTAGGGGCATCGGGGTCAAGGTGATAACATCTGACAAGTGATTTAAAAGAAATATGGAAATTCATCCACATTTTATTACATGATCATCTTTTCTGTTACTTTTTATACTTGAATATAAGCAGAATTATCAAAACATTGATTAATGCCTATTGGACAACAGTCTGGAATAAATATTATACAAAGGATACTATTCATAAAATGTTTCTGGAGCTAACACGATAAAAGAATTATTCCCTATGGCATGGAAGTCTTGGGAGTAAAATCAGAATCCGGGCTGACTCTACCAGAGCAGGAGGACAATCACTTCTACAAATCTTTACTTGAAGCTGGAACCCAGGGCCTGGCTTTAAGAGTACTGTGACATGCATCAACAGAAAACACACCAACTCCTGTCATTCTCACAGGGGTTTAGAGAGTCGCAGGTCTAGATCCACCAACACTGTGAGTCCTTCTGGGCAGAAGGAGCCAGAGGGTCTCTGAGTTTAACCATGGGAGAATCAATTCCAGGAAAGGTCAGTGGTCAAAGACAAAGGAGCCAGCAGAGTTTACTAGAGTCTCCAAAGAGATCAGAGAGGATGTTGACAGCAAGGTCAATAAACCCTAGGATTATATTCTAAAATCTAGAGCAGGGCTTCTGAATGTTAACGTGCTAAGAATCAGCTGGAGGCTTGTGAAAAATGCAGATTCTGAATCAGGTGGTTCGGAGCAGAAGCCTGAAGTTCTGCACTTCCTACAAGCTCTCAGGTGGAGCCAACCCATTGGTCCAGGGGCTACACTTTATATAGCAAGGACCTAGGACACAGACCAAATAAATCTTGGACCTTTGAAAGTGGAGTTCCTTTTGAGCCAACACAAAAGAATTTAAAGTGAGGTCAGGAGTAGATAGTCTCCAAACTAATCAAAAAGAGGTGGTCCCATAGTCAGAACTAAACTGGGCAAGACGTGGTGGTGTATACAAGAAAAGTATTTTAGAAACTTTCACATACTTTCTTATAATCACAGCTTTCTGGAGAATTCTTCTCAGTCTGATAATTCCCAGTTAGAAGGATGTGGGCATTTGAGCTTGAGAAGTGATTGTAACGATAGACTCTGGCCTCTGAGTCCCCTTCTCCAGGAACAGTGCAGGTAAAGGGACATTGGCCTTCTCTGCACAAGGGGGGGAGTGCACTGTTCAGTGACTGGGCTCCACTGTGACAGGAGGATGCAGGATGTGGACTCTGGTGAGCGGTGGTCGCGGCAGGAAGGTGGGGCCTGTGACCATGCATGTGTCCTTCCAGGAGAGGATCGCCAAGACCCATGGCACCCAGTGTGGATTCTGCACCCCTGGGATGGTGATGTCCATGTACACGCTGCTCAGAAACCACCTGCAGCCCTCAGAAGAGCAGCTCATGGAAGCCCTGGGGGGTAGGTCTGCTGCTGAGAAAACCCACCAGCTGCCTGAGGCCAGATGGGAAGCATGCCTCAGGTTGTTCCACCACCCAGCTTTATTCAGGGGCCCCATGGGTTGTTTCTAATGGAGCTACAGTTCACCCAGGAGCAGAGAATGCTAGAGAACTTGCTAGAGCAGCCTGTGCAGGACACGCTGCAGGAAGACCCCACCCAACCTTAATTAGGGCTGTCAAAACCAAGTGCCACCAAATGAGAGGGTTAAATGACAGGAATTTCTTCTTTCACAATTCTGGAGGCTAGAAGTCTAAAATCAAGGTGTCAGTCAGCAGGGTCATACTACTGAAGGCTCTAGGAGATTCTTCCTTGCCTCTTCCTAGCTTCTGGTGGCTGACAGCCATCCTGACACTCTGTGGCTTATAGATTCTTCACTCCAGTATCTGCCTCCATGTTCTCATGGCCTTGTCCCCTGTGTGTCTGTGTCCAAATTTCCCTCTTATAAGGACATCAATCATTGGAGTAGGGCCCACCCTAACCCAGTATGATCTCAGTTTAACTTAACTACATATGCTGAGACCCTGTTTCCAAACGCGTCACAGTCGCAGGTTCTAGAGGTCAGGGCCTCAACATGTCTTTCAAGGAGCCCTTACACATTGCAAAAATCCTTCAAAATATTCAATGGGTTTAAGTCACTAAAGAGGAATTCATAAACATATTCCTTCTGCAGGATCAATAAGCATCATCTTCAGGTATCAAAAATCCCTAAACAAGTCATCTGTTATACATAAATTCTTAAGTTAAGACCTGAAGGGTGAGCACAGATGCCTTCTCCTAATCTGCAGGTGCTGGTGGACTTCCTGTACTTGCTCTGCTCCATTACAGAAAATCAGATCCAGTCACCTAAAATCTAACCTTCTTTTGATCATTCCATTATGTGAGGTCCTGCAACAGCTTCTCACCCCTCAGGTGTGGCCAGCCTTCCCTCCTTCACCAGGGACTCAGAGAACCCCCATAAATGGCCTCACTAACTCATGCTTCCTCATCAGCTGTTTATTTGTTTATATACATATTATTCCCTGGGCTGCTTAAGAGTAAGTTGAAGTCATGGTGCTATCTTTAAATACTTCAGTGTGTGTTTCCTAGAAAGCAAGATATTTCTACATAATCATAGTAAATCATAAAAATTGAGAAATTAATATTAAAGCAATATTATTTATTGGGTCTCCAGAGTTTACTCAACTTTCACTAGTTGAACTAACATTGCTTTTTCCAGCAAAGTAAAAAAATTATTTTCTGGTCCAGAACCACATGTTCAGTTGGGTTGTCCCAGCTCTTTAGTCTCCCTTAATCTAGAACAGTCCTCAGTCTTACTTTCCCTTCATGACTTTGTAGTTTTTGAGTACAGGCCATACGTGGTGTAGAAATGGAAGTTGTGTCCGTGTGTGATCAGCTTCCCCTGTGCCCCGGAGCGCTGCTGTGTCCTTCCCAGGGAGCCACACCAGGAGGTACAGGATGTTGGCTTGCCCCAGGACTAATGGTGTTAATTTTTATAACTTGGTCAAGGTGGTATCTGTCAGATTTCTCTATTGTGAAACTACTATTGCTCACTTTTTAATTAGTATGATTTTATAGGGAGTTTTTTGAGATTCATTATTGTTTCACACCAGAATTTCACCCACTAGTTTAGCTTCTATAGTCATTCTTGCATGAAACAATTGCTACCGTGTCAGTTGCCAAATGCCAATGCCATCATTCCTTTTACATTTATTAGTTGGCATATTAATTCTTTCATAAAATGAGGCAAGTGTACTTTCTCTAAGAGGTGAGAGGATCAAGACCTATATGTAAAGATTCAGGGTAGAGTGCTTCATGAATGTAAGCCGTTCCTTTACTGTTACTCCCCTTGTTTGCCCCTGGCAAACTATGGCTGTAACACAGTTTCCACGCTCTGCTCCAGGGCACATTAAACCACAGGAGTATTTGCCTTCTTTGAGTAATTCCCATGGATTACAATAAAGGTACAGAATCCAATCAGAGAGTATGTTCAACATTTAGTTTTCAATAATTATTCACCAAAACCAGACCTGAGCAAAAAACTATACTAACTGAATTTATAAATGTGAATTTTTTAAAATATCTAAATATGAATTTTTGCAAGACCTAGTTACACCACCCCCCCAAAATTATAATTTTAATGTATTTATATATTTGAGAAAGATGTGGACATTGATTTGCAACAAATCAGTAACTCCTACCCAGGAAAGACTTGGGGAAACTATACCAAATCACTAAACCATGATAATCTAAAACCTTTAATGCTTTAGAAATAATCATAACTATACCACAAGAATCAACTACTTTGCTCAAACCTTTCATCTTTAACCACTTACCTGTGACTTATGTTTATCAATTGGCAATTCTTTTACCCTTTCTTTCTTTAGCTGTAGATCTCTTGGCAGGGGAAAAGAATAATAAAAGCAGAACCCAAAATTTCCTTGAGAAGTGAAGAGGATATATTACTTTGAGTTATTTTTTTATCTGAAATAATCTATTCCTTATAAAGCAGTGGGAAAAAAATTGTGTGTATGTGTGTGTATGAGTATGTGTATGTGTATGATTCTGTGTTTATGTTTATATTCCTTATTAGGGAAAGACATATTACATACACAGAAAAAAATGGGAATAAAGTATACTAAAATATTAAGAGTCAAATGTGATGATCATTACTTCCTTCTTTAATTTTTTCAGTATTTGCTAAATTTTTTATCATGAGCATAAGTTACTTTTACAACAGAAAGAAAATAATTTAAAGAAATGGTTTAAAGGAAAAAACAAAGCCCAAAGTTTGTAAGTGTGGTTTGGCCTTGTACTTTCTGAGCACAGTGCCCGTGAACAGCCATGATTCCAGAAGCACCCATGAGGCCTGAACTTCAGCTCAGGGACAATCCATTGTCCTCTATGAGGTACTCAAGGCCCCTCTTGATTCTAAGGGTGGATCTGGATCAAGCGCAAAGATATTGTGTGGATATAGAGCAAAGCAGGAAACATTCTAAGTCAAGAGGGATGGAAAGCGAGCCTTTCCCACAGGTGATGCTCTCCAGGGTCCTCTTCCTTACCAGGCAGAGAAGCCCATGTGGCCAGCACTGCTCCCACGTGGGGTGGGGCCTGATGATCTCCTTTCATTGGGTCCTGTGGCTGCGAGTTGGGAGGTCTGGGTCACCATGATGCTCAGACCTGAGGCAAATAAATGCCCTCCAGTTCTTGTTTACATCCTCTTACCGGAAGGCTTACTCTTGCCAGCCAGAGTAGCCACAGGGAAAGTGATAGTGTTAGCTGTCTTTGTAAATAACAAACATTGCATTATAAGTGGAATATTTTTCCCCAAATAGTCTGAGGTCTCTCCCTGTGACAGTTTCGACATTACACTTTCAAATTAATATTATACTTGTCTTCAATGATACAATTTCCAGATTCACCCACAACTGTTATTTTGTAGTCAAACCCTGCATAACAGTCAGTGAAACTTCCAGTATACATTTAAATGGTCAAGACTATAAAATTAATATAGTATTCTTTCTTTACATGTATTTTAATCCAAAAATAATCATAATATTTCTAAATTGGGGCAGAAAGTATACATGAAATAATAACATTTCCCTAAAATTAAAAAAAAAAGTGACATATGCTCAGGGGAAATGGGGGTACAGTGCTCTCAGGAAGCCCTCTGCCTGTTTGATTTTAGGCCCTAGGCAGTTCAAGCCCTCACAGAATTAGTTTTTCCAGGTCATTCTGCAGCAGTCAAAGCCTCACAGTTTGAAAGTACGAATTTACTTTACTTTCCCTCTGAACATGTGATTTTTTTTCCCTCACACGCAGCTGGTGTCAGAGAGGATACAAGCTCAGCATCCTTGGCTCTGGTTGGGGATTCTGGGCCCTTGGCTCTCAGCCTCTTCCCATGATCTCGCCCTCTTGCAGTGAACTCACTGGTGGCCTCACATTTTCATACTCTCTGCATTGAATTGTAATGGTCTCAGAGTTGGGTTGAATTAACCCACTTAAAATAAGAAAATGGAAACCAACTTGGAAATATTTTCATAATGGCAACTCCTTTCCCCAACAGTCTGAAAATGATAAAGAATCAGAAAAATCAATGAGACAGGGACCATGGGTGTAGTCAGAGTAGGGTGAGAGGGCCTCTGGAAAAAGCAGGGCAGAATATTGTCAGAGCAATATAACAATGGGCAAAGAAGGCCCTTTTGAAACTCTGGGTTAAGCATTATGCAAAGGCAAGGTCACACTAATTCTCTAGGATCAAGATACCAGACTAAGAATATAGACGTCTTCAGTGAGGTCAGTTACAGATCAAAAGGCCAGGAGTAACTTGGCCTAGAATACTTGATTGTTTTACAAATAAAGAAGGGAATCTCAGTATAAACCCTGACTTCACTGTAAACAGCCCTAGCAAGCAGAGAACAGCCCAGCCCACCTTGAGGGCAGGGCAGGTGGTACAAGCCCACACCCCTAAGCTTTTTTTCATGTTCTCGAAAAATCCTCATTTGCCTATAAAACCCCCTAGACAACGCACCACCCCGGACTCCCTTGTCCCCTCCTGGCGTGAGCCGGCAGCTCTGTCCTTTCACTTTGTTTCTAAATAAAAGCCTGTACCTTGCTCTCCTACCTTGGATGTTTGCTAAGCTCCTTATTCAGCTTCGTGAACAAGAACCCCAGCATCATCAACTAAAACTGAACATTTTCTAGTAGATTTTGTCCATTCTACTCTGGAATTTCCTGAAATAGCAAGAGATCAGATATTCCCATGAGAGCCTCTCTCTCACACAGATGAATGCACACTTGGGACAAGCGTCACCTCAACCCAATGCCCTTGGGCTGTGGCTCTTCTTTCTCTCTCTCCCTTTCCTATTTCCTTTCTCTATTACTTCATTAGTTTTTACATTACTTTAAAAGAGTAGTTTAGCACTTAAATGGCCATCTTAAACTATCCATTCAAATGCATTAAAAGATCTCAAGTTCATCAATCTTGGGTTATAATGCCTTGATTGTTCTAATTTGAATTTTTCTTTCTAATTTTGAACACTCAGGACACCATCTTTCATTGTTTGAGAAAGAAGTGTTACTGTCACATACAGGAAAAAATGTTCTTTTGGATATTAGCCATCCTAATCCTTTGTGGTTTTCTATGGAATTATAAAGGACAACTAAGGATTGCAGACATCACTGATAAGTAAATTTTCATTACTGGGTGTGACACAGGATTTGGAAACTTGGCAGCCAGAACATTTGATAAAAAAGGATTTCATGTAATTGCTGCCTGTCTGACTGAATCAGGATCAACAGCTCTAAAGGCAGGAACCTCAGAGAGGCTTCATACTGTGCTTCTGGATGTGACTGACCCGGAGAATGTCAGGAGGACTGCCCAGTGGGTGAAAAGCCAAGTTGGGGGAAAAGGTGAGTGACATAAGAGTGAGGAAAGTGGAGAGGGTATTTTGAAGCAACTAAAGCTAAACAAAGTGTGTTCAGATTTTAAATGGCCTTTCAAGAACATGTCTCCTGAATACCAGCTATGTCCTGGAGAAGACGTGAGAAGTCTTAGGATACTACCCGGAAGAGTCCCAGTTGTAAGCTCTCCATGCGCATGGACACACAACCCAAGTTATCCTCAGTCTCAAGTGCTCGTGGGTGAATTTAAAAGTAAGACGGAGATACTGACTTTTCCTGGTTTTCTCCTGTAATGTGCTACTGTAGCCACATACACAGCTAAAGAACTTCAGGGTAAAAGCTACAGAAGATCATGAAGCGAGCCTCAAATTGCCATCTAGATACCTGGGACCCACTGCTCATTACAAAATGGTTCCAGAGCTCTAACATTTTCAGTGTAAAGGTGGAAAATGGCCTGAGAATCTGAGTAAAGGTGTCTTTGATAATTGTGGTAGAATAGTGGGCTATTGGACATCCTGCTGCATGAAATTCTGCTCAGATGGCAGCATTCTTGAAGTAGAAGACTTTCATTGGCTTAATAAAGTTTGAAACAGTCTCATGGATAAAGATACTTGGGTCTACAAAGGAAAAAAATAAATGTATATGATTTTTTACATTTTCAACATATAGTTGAGATTCTAACCTTCAAAATCAAGGTTTGATAAAGCTCCAGGCAGTTTTTAATGCTTGAATTCCAAACACGTTTAACAATAATAAATGCTTCCCATGATAAAATATACCAAGTAAATGACTGGATTTTTTACCAAAAATAAATGTGAACTAGATTGATGCTCTTCTTTGAAAAACAATTTATAAATATTATCTAGCTTTGCCATCTAGCAAGACAGGAGAAACAGACCAATTTACTCTATATATGAGGTTCAAAAGCAAAAAATCTCAGTGTCAGTATTTGACATTCAGAATCCAAAACAGAGTAACTGTGGCAACAGCTCCCAATAACAGAACTTCAACTATTTCAGCTTAGACCTCCCCCCGCACCCTCTGTGCTATCAGTTTCCAAAACTGTGAATTGTTTCAAAGCAGGAATATGACTAGAAGGAGAAATGGAACCATGGTGTAAAGCAATGTCTGTATTTCCATCAAGGAAGCCCATATAAGTGCTGCCTTTTACCACAGCTTCATCCCTTCTCTCTGTTCTAGGTCTCTGGGGTCTGATCAACAATGCTGGTGTTCTTGGTGTGCTGGCTCCCACCGACTGGCTGACAGTGGAGGATTACAGAGAACCTATTGAAGTGAACCTGTTTGGACTCATCAGTGTGACCTTAAATATGCTTCCCTTGGTTAAAAAAGCTCGAGGGAGGATTGTCAATGTCTCCAGCATCGGCGGTCGGCTTGCCTTCACTGGAGGGGGCTATGCTCCATCCAAATATGCAGTAGAAGGCTTCAATGACAGCTTAAGGTAAAACAAATACGAAATAATAGCTGCTAACATTTATTGAATGTTTATTATGTACCAGACACTCTGTTAGAGCTTTAAATTATTCCCAAATTATATATAATACCACTGAAACTAAGAGAGATTTAAGTAATTTGTCCAAGGTCACGCAGTTGGTAAGTGGTAGAACTGAGATTTGCACATAGGTCTAAATCTTTTTTACATTTTGCATCAATAAATGTTAGTAGTGGTGATTTTGTATTCAACAGGTTAGTTTGTTAAACAGTTAGGGAATCATGTAGAGTGGCTAAATCTCCAGTACTGTCAGTTGCAGACACAACCTTATTTAAACCCTCAGTAGAAAATTATCTGGCAATGTAAATGTAATTATCACAAAGTAATGAGTCAGCTATGCAGCTTATTTTTCTCTTGTTGCAAGTTCTGGTGACCCAAATCTCTATATATCTCAGACAATATAGCTAAACATTCTCACCCCAACCCCAAGAACAAGAAAGACAGCTTTCCTCTGATGCTTCCAATTCCAAGTGAAACTCAGAGCAGTTTATTAATGAGAGGTGAAGGTTTTGCTCTAGAAAGCACTGGTGATGTCTTTTTCCTGTTTGCTCTCAGAGAACCTAAGAGCTTGAAAGAACAATTAAGCAAACAACAGTCCTAACTCAGTGCCTCCAGGCATGGATTTCTTTGGGTTTTTAATTTTTGAGATTCACTGGGTTTCTTGTATCTGTAAATTTATGTCTTTTGCCAAATTTGGAGAGCTTTCAGCCATTATTTTTTCAAACGTTTTTTTTTCTTCTGAGACTCCTTAACACAATTAGACATTTTGGTTTTGTCCCACAGATCCTTAAGATTCTATTCACTTTCTCATTTTTCTTTCTGCTGTTCATATTGGATAATTTCTAATGATCTATCTTCAAGTTCACTGACTTTCCTCTATCTCTATTCTGCTATTGAATCCAGCCAGTAAATATTTTATTTTGGTGATTGTATTTTTCAAGTGTAAGTTTTTAATTTGGTTCTTTACCTTTTCTTTCTTTTCTGAAGCTTTCTAATGTTCCATTCACTTCACAAATGTTTTCCTTTATATCTTGGAGCATTTCTATAATAGCTGCTTTAAAGAGTTTGATAAATCCAGCATCTGTGTCACTTGGCATTGGCATCTGTCCATTGTCATTTCCCATGTGAGCTGAGAATTTCCTAGATCTTTTCATGAATTGTATGCTGAACATTTGGAATAATAGGAGGCTATGGGTCTTATTTAAATCCTGTGGAGAACGTTGATATTTTTATTTTAGTAGACAACTGACAAGGTTGCATTCAGGTCACAACTGCCAACCATCATTCAAGGCTTTGAGATTCCAATCCTTGCTCCAAAGTTTTCAAAACCTTTGCTGTGCTAGTCAAATCTGCCTCACATATATGCTACACGGTAGCCAGTCTGGGGTATGGAAGATGTCCTGTCCCCAAGTTCACTTCTCTAAGTCAAATCTATACATGCACGTATACAGTGAATAAGCAATGTTATAGATTTGTTTTGCTTACTTCCTCCCTGGGGTCTCCCCAGTACTTTCTCATTCCCTGAGACTGCCCTTCAGCTAGAAATTACCCCATTTTGCCATCTACATCCCACATGTGTGACAAGTAAGTGGCCACGTGATGAGAGGAAAAAAAGAGACAAAAAGCAACAGGATTTGCTCCCACCCTCTTGGGAACCAATAATAACTTCTAAAAAGAGATTTTAACTGTGCCTGAAATGAACCAGTTGTGTTTATTTCTTTCTAAATCATGGAACTGGAATTGAAAATGGTATTGTGTATGCATACCACAGTCCAGTTACGGCTCCATAATTTCAATATGTAGGATGGTTTAGGGACACCAGTCCAGCTGGGAGAAGCCGAGGGCTTTTTAAAGTTGTATTTGCCCAGTAAGCATACTGGTTTCACACTGATTTTACTTAGTTGAGTGACCTAAAGTCATTTGTCCCTAGATAGTATGTTATTTTCATGAACTGGTGAGGAGATGAGTTTTCCCAAACACCCCCTTGGCACTGCCATACTTTTCAAAATTCAAAGGAGATCAGAAGATGGGTGAGTAAAATACAATGAAGTTGGAAAATAACCTTTTTCATTTTAATACAAGCAACACAACTTTCAAAATCTTTCAAAGTCAAGCTATTTTGCATTTTTTGTAAAATATACTTTAAACTAAACAATAGGTATGTTGCTAGAAAGAAGAACCTAAGATAAATTAAATCACAATTTAAATTCACTGGTAAAGTTCCTTAAAAATCTTATGGGGAAAACCTCTGTAAAATGAATAATTACTTCCTTATGTATTCCTAGTGGAAGTATAAATTAAATTTAGAAAATGATTATTCAGACAATGGTTTGTAATGTATTGGTTTACTTTCAAGAAAGGGGCACCATTCCCCTAAGATCCTGTCACCCAAGTAATTGAGACTTTTTGTTTTCTGAGGTGACATGATGAAAGAATTTGTTAAGCAGATCAGTCACATCAGGGATTTTCACATTGTGTCCTTCAGCATAGCCTCCTTTGTGCTGCAATGTCCTTACATTCCTAGAGTGGAGGTAAACTTGTCCACCCAGACCAGTCATTAGAACATTTCACCATCAGGTAGTTTGAGTACTGAGAAGAAATCTACCTTGGACCCAAATGCTTGTCAATTTAATGAGAATATGGCTTAGGAGGAACACTGGACTGGAGAGGAGTTGCACAGATCCCATTCCTGTTCTACCAGCAAACCAGACCTCACTGCACCACCATGAACCTCAGTTTCCTCATCTGTAAACTAAGAGGGTAAAACAAGATGCTCCTTTCTAATGCACCCAGTTCTGTGATTCCATGAAAAGATTCATAAGAAGATACTTACCCATAGCAAACATTCTCCAATTAAACTTGTATTAAACATCATTAATGGGTTCTTTTCACAGACGGGACATGAAAGCTTTTGGTGTGCATGTTTCATGCATCGAACCAGGATTGTTCCGAACAGGATTGTCAGATCCAGTAAAGGCCACTGAGAAAAAACTTGCCATTTGGAAGCATCTGTCACCAGACATCAAACAACAATATGGAGAAAGTTACATTGAAAAAAGTGAGTTTCTGGGTTGACCCAGCGTCCTCTTGGATTCACAGTACTAGGAAGCATAAAGGAGTCAAACATAAATGAAAAAATAAGATTCTCGTAGTAATACACCAACACGTATCTTAAATATGTATCAGGGATTCCTGTTAATTCCAGTGCCATCTCTTGCTTCTTCAAGTATTTATAAACACTGACAGAACATTTACTAAGTGCCAAGTTCTATATTAAGGACCTTATGAATTATGTCACTTACTCATCAAAAGAACTATAGGACTAGAGGCTTGGAAAGGTGAAATGTCTTCTCCAAGGTCATACAAATCCTGCTGAGCATGCCGGGACCAGAGCCTACAGTCTTCACTTCTACATGACCCTCCTCTTTTCAATAAACACCAACCACTCACTCAACATTGTTCAAGGATTTCTGGAGGTTCTAGAATATAAATACTCAGATGCTGACCCTTAACTAGTTTATAATCTATTTGGCAACAAAAAGTAGCCAAGACTGTGCAGCAATAGGCTGTAGAGCATGTAAGAATTGATCCTTTACTTCTTAGACATAACCCAGCAGCCCGGATGGTGCCATTTTTAATTGCCCAAGGAATTCAGAACAGGATAAAAGCACTGCTGGTTAGGAAGCCTTTAGGGGACGGGCCAGGTTTGATTAAGGCGTAAGGGACAGAAAGGAACTATTTGGGTGGGAGCTTCTGGAGCAGGAATGCATAGGGGCGTGGAGATGGAAGAAACATAAGTCATATTGAGTCAGGGATGGAGGAATGATAATAAAGATTAGATTATGATGACTAACATATAGTGAACATTTACTATGTACTTGTCACCATTCTAAGTGCTTTACATGGACTCTCCCATTGAAAATGCCCAAATAAGCCCTATGATGTAGATATCACCTTAATTTTCTAGAGAAGAGGCACAAAGAAGTAACCTGCCCTGTGAGAGCAAGAGAAACTCCATTTTAAAAGAGAAAGCCATCTTGAGGAAGAGGCCTCAGTCCAGGCCTAGTTCTGAGAAAACTTTGTTCCAGTCATGAGAAAAAGCTACCTATTGTTCCAGTAACTTCCCCCTTAGATAGCTCCCTGGCTACAATCTCAAAGTCCAGACCTCAAGCTCCAGGCCTCAAGGTTCAGACACATCTGCTCCTTACAGATAACATACCTTACATGTTACATCAGCCGGCAGCTGGGCGCCAGCCAGACTTAACCCACGGAAAATATCCAAGTTAGAGGCCCCCTCTCCCTGCATCTTGTAATGCTTAAAAACCTTGCCTACCCTGAGCTCAGGGCTCTCACTTTGGAACCGCTGCACTGATGACAGGTGTGAGCCCGAGCTCGAGCTTTAATAAACAACCCTTGTGTGCTTGCATTGGAATCGGCTCCTTGGTGGTCTTTCGGGGTCTTGCGACTTGGGCACAACGGCCCCAGGTCACACAGCCAGGAAGTGGAAGAGGCGCTGGAGCCTGGGCAGCCTGGTTCCGCCGCAGGGCACTGTGTTACGGTGAGAGCAAGGCCTGCCTGAGCGGGTCAGACTTCCTGGATCAGGCTCTGCCACCACCTCAGACCGCCTAGCCCTGTTAAAGTTTACTTGCTATTGCTCAAGCACTGAGCTCCTGCTTTGAGCTGAGCAGGGCCCCACCTGAATTTGTGTCATTTTAACCCTCCAAACTGTGATCCTGCCTCTTCATCAGTGGGCTTGCTAAGACAGCCAACTGTAGTGAAGTGCAAGGCCAGGAGTTTTCAAGGTGGAGCCAAGAGCCAAGTCAGATCCATCTGAGGAGGTTTTTAGAATAACTGAAACCCCCAGCCACCCCTCCCCACTGCACACACACACACACACACACATGCACAAATACACAGAGATACAGCAACTAGAATGTCTGGTTTGACAAACCTCCCAGAGCTGATATGTCACTATAGGCTTAGAACCACTGCCATGTTGTGCTCCGTTTCTCATTTAGTTACCAACTCTAAAGATTCTAAGTAGGTTCAGAAACAAACCCCATCATTTAAAAGAGCTTTCTTTGTTTGTTATTTACATTGATACTTTCTAAATGCCGATAATGTATCATCAACTTCAATCTCATCATTATTTTTGACTTGGCCCCTGGTTCAGGTGTCCTGTCTCGCAAGTAGGAAAAGGCTTTGAGTTCAATTTTGCAAACTGGTTTATCTTATTAGAGTTTTCTATGTCAGGACTTGGAGTTCAGCAAGGCTCATAGTTCCAAAGTAGACCACAAATTTAAGCTCACTTTTCTTCACTCCCCAGAGTAGAGTAGTGATGCCAGGGTTCTTGTTTGCGGAGTCAAAGAATGAACTTTGCAAACAGTCAAGGTAGGAGAGCAAGGCAGAGGCTTTTATTTAGACAGAAAGCAAGAGGACAGAGCTCCTGGCTCAGGCCAGGAGGGAACAAGAGAGCCCCAGGGTGGCAGGTTGTCTAGGGATTTTATAGGCAGCTGAGAGACAAAGGGCTAGGCATGTACACCTGCTAAGTGGTCTCAAGTACTTTTGAAGAAACTAAGTTTCTTATTAGTCTTCCTGGTTATTTACAAGAATTTTACTGCTCTGATTTCCTCCCAGGATAGCAACTTCCTGGTCTGGGAGCATATCACTCAAGACTGCCTGCTTTGCTCCCAAAGTGGGCTGAGTTATTGTCAGTTTGTTAAAAAACTTTTTAAACTAATTGGGTTTTAAGATGGAATCCTCCCTGTTCTTGCTATGTTGTTTTGGGTTTGCTTGCTACATTGCCTAAGTTGCAACATATCATTTGTTTAGGGCTGGAGGAAGAAAAGCAGCACTTTGGTAAAGTCAGAAAAATAAGCTGGGCCCCCCTCAGTAGGCCAAAGCAAATCTCACAATAGATTTTTTTCCAGAGGCTCTCACCCTACTCTGTCTAGCCCATGGTCCCTGTCTCAGTAGTAGCAGTTTAAAATAGCCAATAAGACTTACTAGGTAACCTCAGTTAGGCTCTTTGGAGAAGCTGTGGTTACTGGGACCTGAAGTTCAAAGGAAGATTTAAAATAATAGATTGTCCATTGAGAGGACACAACTCAGGTATGTTTTAAGAGCAGAGGAGGGATGCTCCAGGCCGTCGCCAATCTCTTGGTAGGACATCTGCCTCATCAGAGGTCTCTTGGCTCATCACCCAAACACTTCATCTGCCTGAGAATCGGTGTATTAAGCTTCCCGAGTCAGGGCTTGCAGCAATGATTCTCTCTTTATTCACTGAATTACAGAGGCACATGGAATATGAGTGTGTGCAAGCACATGCATAAACACACATGCACTCCACATATCCCATAAGCATTGTGCTGCCTTCAAATTCAGAATCAAACCCTTAACTTCCTGGGCTCAGGGGCCTCACAGGCTTTATGAAATATCATTCCCTCACTGCTTTAAGGTAGTGCTTCTCAAAGTTTGGTCCCTGGACTGGTGCCATCATTATCACCTAGAAAATTGTTAGAAACACAAATTCTTGGGCCCCATTTCACACCTATTGAGTCCAAAATGGAACGGAGACTCAGAAATCTGGGTTAATAGGCCTTCTAGGAGATTCTGCTACCCACTTAAGCTTAAGAACCAGGGGTCTAAAGAAAGCACTGCCACATCCTTTTCTGAGGAATAGATAGAAACCTGTCACTACAGGCCTCAATTATAATGTCAAATCAAAAAATTCCCCACACATGCATCCTCCCCTTTGCTCCCTAACCTCACATACTCCTTTTCTCATTCTTCCAAAGAATAATGTACTTTTGTCTCTTTATAAAGGTCTCAACAAACTGAAAGGCATTACATCCTTTGTGAACATGGACCTGTCCCTGGTGGTGGACTGCATGGACCACGCGCTCACAAGTCTGTTCCCTAAGACCCGTTATGCTGCTGGAAAAGATGCCAAGACTTTCTGGATACCTCTCTCTCACATGCCAACAGTTCTGCAAGACTTTTTATTATTGAAACAGAAAGCAGAGCTGGCTAATCCTAAAGCAGTGTGACTTGGCTGACTACAAATGCCTGCCCCCGGGTATAAGGGACACATCTTCTTTTTTGATCTCATTCTTTATCTAATCCAATCTGGACTCATTTAGATTAGGGTTCTGTTGAAGAATGAAGGGGTCCCACTAATTACTGTTGATGTCTCAAGGGCTCCTTCTCAAGCCTTCTTTGAAAAGAAGGTCAGAGATGGCCCCTGGCCAATATTTAGGCTTTGCCTGCTTAGTATGATCCCAGGGAAATGGAAGCTTTCCCATCCAAAATGATCTCCATGACTGGCGCCTCATGTTCCTAGTCCCTACCACTTAAATTCCTGAATGTTAAATATTTGACACTTATCAAAATGTTAAGAGATAAGTAGAATACTTTCATACATGGATTAGATGTGTTATCTTTCTGAGAACAAGACTGAGGGACTGGACCTCAGTTCTGCGTGGGGACAGGAGAAGGAAGGGTAATGAGGCATTTTGTGACTGGCATGAGCTAAGGGGCAGCCCAAAAACAGTAGGGGGGACTGCAAACAGGAGGGAAGAAGAATAGGACTGAAGAAAAGAAACAGTATGTGAGTGGAGGTAGTGAGCTTCCAAGGTAAGCCTGCCTATTCCAGAGGGAGCTGTGGAGAACGGGCAGCCGACTCAAGGCCGCCGTGGACACTATTGCCCACATAGCTGCCTGTGGAAAGACGGTGACAACAGAGTGATCAAGCATTCTTGGAGAAGAAAGCAGGATATTTATGTTTATTCTGGTGACTGTAAATATAACCAGACCCAGAATATCTGATACAATTTAATATTGGAGAGGGAATGGAATCCTGTACTTGAGGTGTCCCTGAAGACCCATAAAGATACAGAACTAAATTGGAAGACTCTCTTCAGCCTGAAGTTACAGTGGGAGCAGGTCTGCTCCTTGCTTCTATTCCTGGTTCTAAATCGGGCTGGCCCTGGGGCCACAGCCCATCCAGAGACACTTTAGAAAACCCAATGCTTCCCCAGATTCCAGCACCCAGTATCATTCATAGAAGTTGGTTGATATTTATATGAAAGAGCTGGGAGTATCAAAATTCAACATTTGTTGCAGAATAATATAGGGTGAAAGAGCCAGAGAAATTATCTAGTGCATACACACACACACACACACACAGAGTCACTGTGAAAATCATATTTATCTCCTGCTTGAAGCCATGTCCATTTGATGACATCAATAATTCTATTCATTTTCATTCACCTTTCTGGAAACATCTGCTTAGGAGGTAGTTTCCTCCTTTCAGATTTACAACATACTGATGACTTTGAAAAATGAAATTTCCAACGGTGTCCATTCACTTGGACGTATTTCATCATTTTGAGGGAAGATACACTCATCCTTTCAGCATGAAAATGAAGAAAATCACAGCAAGAATCAGATAGAAGAATTCTCAGGCAAAGTTCCTTAAACTATTGTCACTGTCTACCTGTGAAGTCGTCTCCCTCTCAGCCCAGCCCCAGAGACAGTTCACCTGCAAATCTCTGATTTCTTCTGGTTGCAATCAGCCACCTATGGGTTAGGTGACTGTCACTCAAACTGTCCTTGGAGTGGGAGTTCCTCAGTGTTGTTTGCTGGAGCGGCCCCTTCTGCCCCTTGAATTCCCACATCCTGACTTCATTTCACTGCTTTAAGAATGTCTGCCCTGCTGCTGCTCCCTAACCTTCCAGGCCTCCAGGCCTGCCAGGACTTTGGAATCTGCAGAAACCTCCTTTGCTGAACTCCCAACCATCCTAGTCATGTTGTCAGGCCTGATGGCATCATTCCCTTTGTGTTGCCTGGAGCCAGTGCCTTGCTCTTTTCTCCAACAGCTACAATTGGTGACTCCCTGTTTCATCCAACCCAAAAGCGTTCTTCTTGAATGAATGCTCCCAAATATGGTATCATCTCAAAATAAAACCAAATATATTCACCCAAGAAACTTTTAGAGCTTTTTAAACCAAATGAGAAGGTGGGGTGTTCAGGGTATACAGGCACAATCTCAAAGCACAAGAGCCAGGAGGGAGGCAAGGAAGGAAATAAGGACATCAGAAGGTCACTGCACCATGAGCCTGAGGTGTGGGCTTGTACACATCTCTCCCTCTCGCCATTGCTTCTTGTATTCTGTCATCTTGGGGAAAATATCGTATTTTTATCTGTAATATTTTGGGGGACATATGCTGGGCATTCTGCTAGGTACTGGCCTATTATTCCTAAGCAAGGAACAAAATGGGCAGCATCCCTTCCTTCACAGAGTTTCACATAAATCCATAGGCTCACATAAATCCTTCACAGAGCTTCTCATAAATCCATCCAAATCAGGGTGTCTTAGAGGAGTTTCTCCAGGAGAACATAGTCAAGATAATTCAAGATGTTGTGTTCTGCCACCAGTGGAATAGAGGATCCTTCCCCACTGAGAACCTTCCAGACTCTCCCTCTGATCTGATCTAAAAATCCACCTGCATCCTCTATAACTCTACCTGGTCGTCCACAATATATTCAAGTCTGGAATTTCCATCTCCCTCGCTCCTCCTACACTTTCCCAGTCCAGCACCAACTACCGTCAATTTTATGAGTCTCAAGTCCATAGCATATTTACCCTGTGTACTTTCAATGTCTCCTCACTACAGTCAGAATTGTCCAAAATTAAAATCCAGTCATTCTGTTCTTCCCCCCACCACTTTCTTAACTCCTTCAGTGTGTTCCCATTGCACTTTGGCTAAGGACTAAAATGTATAACATAAACTACATTACCCAGCACTCCTCACTCACTCATTTTAGGTTACTATCCTCTGTATTTTGCCATCCTCAGGGCCTCTCTCAGAAGAGAGGGGAGAAATGGCTACTGTTTCTGCAACTATCATGATTATAAGAGTCTGTATTCATTGAGCCTTTAAAATGAGCCAGGGCCCACTGAGAGTGCTTCCATGCATTTTCTCATCTAACCTTTACAACTTTCATTGAACAGCTGTCCATATTACAAATGAAGAGCTTAATATCCAAGATTCTTTCAACTCTGACTATCTATTGATTCTTTAATTCCCCCTTGGTAAAATGTTAGTTCTAAGGAAAGAAAGGAAAGGAAAAAGAAAAATTAGAAGATTTTAAAACCAAAAATACTTTCTTAACAGTCTTTCTGGAACTCTAAATGAAAGACTACAGTCTGAGTGCCGAAAACATAAGAAAAGCCCCCTGGCCAGTGATTCCGCAGGTCCCTTCTCCATGTTCTTGAGCCCTTGAGAAATGATGGCTAAGAGTATGCAGGCTCTTCTCATTTTTGTACTCCCTCTCCACCTGTGGCTGCTAACACCCTTCTTAGAAATAAGACTTTTTCCTCATAAGCAGAAATACAAACAGATCTTGCCATACTTTACAAATTCCAATGCTCATTCTGAATGGGATAAATAAAAGCATCTAGTCAGGAAGGTCTCCTAGCTCCCAAGCCTTCTTCGGTACCCCTCCCAACACCAGCTGCTCCTTCACCGACAGAGTAGAATGCACGGAGTCTGACCTGAGTTCTGCCCTGAAAGGAGCACTCTTTTTATTGTTGTTCATGAAGACACAGAGGCAGGTCTGCTAACCCGGCTGGGTAATGTGTAAGATAGAATTCGAGTTTTGAATGCTTCTGTGACTTCTAACCATGGGCACACAAGCTGAAATGACATAGGAAGAGATGCAGGGCTCTGCATGGCTCCACAAAAGGCAAGCATGGGATTCCAGACCACACCATGGAAATGACTGAGGCGTTTTATGCAACAGTGAGCTCAAAGTGAGTCAACAGTGTGATGTAATGGTATAATGTAACTGCCTACACCCCTCCCTTCATGTCCACGAGGGAAAAAAAAGTAAATGATGCTTTGATCTTGGTTTGAATTTTAAATTTACAACACATGGAGTAAGGCTGGTGAGGGCTATGTCTACTCCCAATTGCTCAGAGCACTGGTAAAATTTGCCTTCACTGTTGGGAACTTTGTTCTCATACAGTCACAAATGTTCTGAAGAGGGTGGCCAAGAGATCAAGGTTATCTGAAGACCAGGCTAGCTGAAGCAGAGCTGAAGACTTTGGGGTTATTTATTTGGAAGAGCCTGAGGGGAGATAGGATAGCCAAGTGAAAGGGCCTCCCTGGGAAACAGGAATTAAACTTACTCCAGGTGCCATTGAATCCAGGCAGCGCCAGGGTCACAGGTAGAAGTTACATGTAGTTCAAGTTCAGCCCCATATGAGGAGGAGGTCTTGCCAGGAAGAACTCCGTTGAACGGCACACACAGCTAGTGGGTGCACACAGGAAGGACAGCCCTCGGAGATGCTGGCGAGTGGATTCAAGTGATATGGGGCCAGGGTGGCTGACATGGTGGGCATTTGAAGACTCTGGCAAACCTAAATTTCTGTGACTGGGGCAGGGGGCTTTCCTCAGGTATGGTACATAAATGGCTGAGAGTTTGCAGTCCCTAAAGCCTGAGGAAGCAACCAGCCAGGCAGCTCTTACTGCACTCTTACAAGGTCTGAGACTATTGCTTCACACCTTGAAAGATTGCCTTAGCCTCTGACAGAGATAGAAGAGGGGTCCTCAAAGAGAAACTAATAGACTTCTGCATGAACTTAAGCGAAACTCTAGCCCATGCCCAGAGGCAGTCCCACTGTTAACACAGAGAAAAGCAGGCTGACAGGATTCTTAGAACCTCCAAGGGGCTTGGAAACTGCGCATGCCTGACAAGCATAGCATTTGCACAGTCAGCCGAACTGTGAGGCTATCTTAAAATGGATATGGTTTAAATAAATTAAACTATGCAAAGGGTAGACAGTGAAAACCTACTTTTCCTCCCATGAGACCTCTAGTCACAGCTAGGACCTTCTCATGTGTCCCTACTGAGATGTGTGGGTAAATAGGTATAGATATCCTCCTTAAAGGTGTTTTTACACACTTTTCTCCATAATACGTTCAAATTTTAAAGAACAAAAGAGTAGACCCTTTAAAACAAATGCTTTTAGTTTCTTTTTTAAATCTGACCCAGCCTTAGGCAATAGGTAGGTATGATTCCATCATTTTACTTCTTCAGCACCTGCCTTAAACCAACAAATAAAGTCATTAAATCATGGTGCTATTATTTCATTTGATACATCTTAAAGTTTGTATTTCCTACACCCTGGTTTCCTCTCTAATTTAGTGCTGCAATGCCCCTTACCGTGGTAAAATAAGAGAAGGTAATTGTGTTGATTGTCAGCAGTTCATAAGAGTTTAACACTGTTTATTAACATTAGCAGTTACAAGTGGAGTTACCTGATGCACTAATAAATTATTCTGAAGGTAAGCTGATCCTCTATGAGAGGTTAATTAACTTCACTAGGATTCCAAAGAGAAAACACTACATCCTCTTTTGGAGATATCTAATTCCTGAATAGTGTTTGATTCACTAAGAGTCCATTACATGTCATCAACTGTGAAGAATTTCTAGAATTTAGGTACTGATTAAAACATTCCTTTTCATTCTTTGTTTCTTAAACATGTTCCTTCTGTTTTTGTAGGTTAGCACCCAGAGATCCTTTTCCTTGACTATTGGTTAAAAGTAGCAAATGAAGCATTAATAAAGCTGCCGTTTGACTCCAAAAGCTAACTTGGGCACTTCCCTGCCATGGGGAAGTAGAGTCACAATGCTGGTTTTTCCTTGGAAATGACAGAGGAGAGCTGTTATGGGTTGAATTGTGTCTCCTAGAGCACCTCAAAATGTGACCTAATTTGATGATAGGGCCTTTACAGAGGTAATCAAGTTAAAGTGAGGTCACTAAGGTGGGTCTAATCCAATATGACAGGTGTCTTTATAAAAAGGGAAATTTGGACACAGAGATAAATACCCACACAGAGACGGCAATGTGTAGAGACACAGGGGGAAGACAGCCATCTATAAGCCAAGGAGGGAAGCCACTCAGGTTGTGGTACTTTACTATGGAACCATGTGATGGTACCTTTAAAAAATTTGTGAGAAATTTGTCTAGTAGTGCTACACAGTGGTTAAGAACAAAGACTTGGATCAAGCCGCTGGAGTCAAAACCCAGCTCTGCCCTTAGCATTGGCTTCACCATTGGCAATTTATTAATTTCTCTAAACCTGTTTCCTCATCTGTAGGTAACAAGAGTACCTATCTCAGACAAAATTAAATTAGTTAATGCATGTCAGAGCTTAGCAAAGTGCTCAATAAATGTTAGCTATTGTTATTGTTCATTTCAGCTTAGGTTCACGGCAGAACTTACCTGTAGGTCAGAGCCATCTGGGTCTGTTGTTTGAAAGGACTGGCCAAAGACAAGGACAAGAGCAATACTCTGACTTTTGTTCTTCCTCATTTTAAAAGCTAAGTGTGAGAAGAAGGCATCGGATCTACAGTGGAACACTTGGAATGATGAAAGGGAGGACAGCCAAGACCTGTGGGAAAAAACAGCCACACAGAACATCCACTGGTCGCCATTCCATCACCGCCTGCTCTGTGGAAGGTCCTCCCTGAGGTGCTATGACTACAGAGGGCTAGCGGCTGAAGATGGGGAGGTGGCCTGACAAGGCCTTCAGTTAAACAGGCAGGTGTTGGAATTGAGAGTGGCAGAGCTTCAAGGTCCTTCAGACCCCTCACCCATATTCTATTACAAAAGAAAGGGCAGAGCCCTTAAAGGAGGTTTTGGGGGTTTTCTCATATGTGCAACAGAGTAAGGTTCAAATAAGACATGGGCTTCCTCTACAGTGAGAAAGATAAGACAGTTCTGTTACATAAAAGGAAGATTGACGCCTGATAATGACAGTAAGGAACTAAGAGCCTCAATTTATCATCCCTGAAGAGTTCTAGAAATAAGATGACGATGATAATGATGTTAGCAAATTTTGAGCAACTAATACATGCATGACACTGTGTTAGTTATTTTGCATACATGATTATCTCATTTGGTCCTCACAACAACGTGGCGAGATGGTTAAGAAGAGTGGAGCTCAGTGGGCACGCACCTCACCCAGCATCTAGAGCAGGAGTAGCAGTTAGAACTGTCAGTCTCTACTTTGGACAGCCACCTAGAGGCACGAGCTGCTAGGGGATCCTTTCTGTTCTGTGAATATATATTTTTAGAACATCCATGCCACAGCAATGACAAGTGTTAGCTTATATCGGTAAAATAGTTTCACTTGGTCTTTCACATAGAGTTCTGAACTGTGAAACTATCATCAAAATAGCCACCACAATCATCTTGGTGTGAGAACATGTTGTACAATATCTTGGGAATTTGGGTCTGAAACAGATCGTTTTGTGCTACCTTAAACTTGCTGAAATCATTGCTTTTCTCCTAGGTAACGACATAGCACCATTTCCCCTTGTAATTTTCTAACACAATGTAATGAAATGCAGTAGAAACCACAGGAAATACTGTGGTCGGATTTTGACTTGAGCTATCACACTCAATCTGAACTCTATGACAAGGGTTCTATACGATAAAAAACTGGGTGACATAATTGAGAGGTCCTGGTCCTTCTTTAGGTGACCAAACAGCCTAGGGATAACAAGAGAAACATCATTTGGGGGACCTGACTTGTGGCTCTTGGTCACAAATGCCTCCATTAAAACCCAAACTAGGAGTAAACCAAAGGGACCCTGCTTGGGACACCTACTCAGCTCCCAGAAGCAGTGTGCTGGCAAGAGGGTACACGAGAGGATGCCTGCACATGTAGATACGGGCACACTTCCTGGAAGTTAGCATTGTATCTGGCTCTAAGTTAAGTGACAAGCGTTTCTTGTGCAGCGTCTGTTTTCAGAGTCAAGCAGATGGCTGGCAGAATGTCCTGTTGCAGAATTGTGTAAGATCTCCCTCGATAACTCATCTTTGAATGGTTAAAGCAGAAACCACGCTTCCATTTCAGCAGGAAGTGAAGTAAGACCACCTGTACTTCTGTAAACTGCCAAGGAAGATTACAAAAGATACATTATGAGCCCAGAATGAGTTAATGCAGAAAGAAAGTGGGAATGAATAATAGTAGAAAGACATACCATTTATTGAAACCTTTTATGTGACTGTGTGCTATAATGCATTATCTGAGGTAATCTTCTCAACAACCTTACAGTAGGTGCTGTTATGATGCCTCATTTTACAGAGGAAAAAACGGATTTGGGAGAGGTTGAGGGTTATATCCAAGCACACACACACACACACACAAACACACACACACACCCCTGATCTGGAACTCAATCCTGGTTCATCAGATACTTGTCGGGGTGTTGTCCCTCCTTCCTCTTCCCCCACACACAGGGCAAGTTTTCAAAATGACCTAGTTATGTTTTCTAATTTATTCTTTCTTTTAAGTATTGAAGATTACAGTAAGAGAAGTTTGTCTGTAAAATATCTCCACATACCCATGCTACCTAGGCTGCCGGGAATCCCTCTTTTCTCCATCCATAGCAAAAGTGAAAGGCAGAAGGGTATTTTCTAATTAATCCAACCTCTTCTGTCATAGCACAGGTGCCCCAAATAAATTAAAGATAAGAGAAAACTAGAAGCCAAAATGATTTGAGATTTGTCAGGAAAATTTTTGATATTACATTGGAGTGGGTCACTAGGAAAATCTATTCATGACTTTTTAGTGAAGCCAGAAGCCCTGTATCAGGAAGATGAGAGTTGTCACTGTCTGAAGCTTCTGGCCAGTGACTATAGGGCAGCCCAGCAGTAGATCACTTCATCTGGTCAGCAGACAACACAAGCTTGAATGCCCAAGAGCCTCTCATAATTGTCAAAGAGCAAATGGCCATATCTCAGCTAGAAATGGCTGCATGAGCTATTTTAGGGTCAAGTTTGAGGGAAATTTACTTTTTCAAATAAATTAAAACAGCAGGGAAAATAACTCCACAAATGCCAGTAATATTCTTATAGACAGAAATAGCACCTTCGTGAACCCAGTCCATGCAGCTGTGTGTCAAGTGATTTGGATATGGGAAACTGTTTCAAATCTGTAAGGGAGGACAGGCAACAGGCAAAGGGAGCTGGGAGTTACTGAGAGGCAGCAGGCGCATCACACACGTTGCCTCATTCTCCTAATTAACCCTGCAATACACTATTCTTGCCACCCTGTTGAAGGAGCCGCCATCATAAAGATTAAGGGCTTAGTCCAAGGGCACACTCTTGGTCAGTGGCTAAATTAAGAGTTAAGATCTAGTATCTTTAATTCATAAATCCAACCTCTTCCCATTGCATGGACTTGGTCTCATGATGATACTTGTGAGGAAGGAAGCCTTGGGCGCAGTTGGCCCTTTCTCCAAGTCGCCTGGGTGCAGGACACTGTGGCTTCCAGGGGACTGGGCAGGCAACTTCCTGGAACCGGCCCTTTCCCTAAGTGGCTGACAAGAGCAGGAACAGCCTGGGGCCACTGTGCCCAGGTTTCTGCCCCCGTCTGTGGCGATGGGCAGGGGGCTGGGAAGCTCTGCTCCCAGATGCCTGGGCCCAGTGGGAAAGACATGGGACTCGGGTGTCACAGAGATCCCAGCTTGGGGTCCTAGCTTCATTGCTTGCCCAGCATATTCTTGCAGTGTGCTACTTAATCTCCAGGCACCTCAGGTTCTTTTCCTGAGGAAAACGGGGATATGAGAGTAAGCAGGCCCCTAGACTGTTATGAAAACCAGATGAGAAGATGCGGGGGAATGGGAGCTTGACGAATATAGAGACACATGCCTCCTTCGTGCTACAGCCCTAGTGTTCATGTCACTGTTCTCAGCGCTCAAGTATTTGCTGAATAAATGACGGAAGCAAGGCACTTAGCACAAGACCTGGAGAAACACAGCTGCTGTTACTCTACTGAGGTGGCCTCGGTGCATCCCGCAGCTTCCCCATCTGAACACCTACCACGGGTCCGTGCGATGCTCGCGGGAGGGCCAAAGTGCAGGTGGCCCTCACATTTGATCGTGAGTTGACTTTTTATTTAACCTATTTGATCCTTTAGCATTTGCACCCATCTGGCCAGCTCCTAATATTCCTCTCTCTTCCTCATTAGCGGGAAGGTGGGAGGGGACCCCAAGCTGAAATCCATTAAGGCAAATCCCCAAACTTCAAAAGTTGCGTATTCCAGAAGTCTCTTTATAAAAGTAGCTCTAGTTCTGATAATAGCCAAGATACATTTGTTAGGCAGGAAAATAGATATGAGTGGGGTGGAAAGAGAATAAGGCCAGGAAAACCCACTAAAAAAAAAAGACCCAGAGTTAATGAGTTAATCAGTTAAAGCTCAAAAGGCCAGGAGCAACTTGGCCTGGAATGCTTGAATAGTCCCCAGATAAAGGAGGGTACCTCAGCATAGCCCATATTTTTATTACATTAACCATGCAGGCCCAGCTTATTTTTTTAACTTTATCCATATGCTTTTTTTCTCCTTGAGCCCTAATCAAGTAATTTGCAACCTGGGCAACTAATTCAGTGTGCAGGCCCAGCCATAAACAACATAGTAAAAGGCAGGAAGGATTCCATCTTAAAAATAACATTGCATTTTAATACCCAGGAAGTTAAGAAGTAAGATTCTTAACTTACTCTTTAGCAAACGGACCCCACCTTGGGGGCTGGGCAGGCAGTCTTGTTTGCTATGCTCCCAGACCAGGACACTGGTATCTCAGGGACAATTCAGAGCAATAAATTCCTTGTGTTACGTTAATTTTAAATATTCAGAGACCACTTAACTGGTCTGCACCCCCAGCCCTTAGTCACATTCCTGACAATCCTTAAAATTGTGTCTCTGCCCTTCAATTCTTTGTTACGGTGGGGACAAGAGGTGGGGCCTGGGAAGTTTGCTCTTTCATGAATGCTAGAGCAGAACCCCCAAAGTTTCAGCTCTCTCCTCTCTCTGAGGTCACCCACACTTTCTAAGTGTGTAACCTTCTAATCTTAAACTTTCTCTCTCCAACCTTTCAGGGTTCATCTCCTTGCTGAGGTTGCCTGCTGCACTTTTTCTCTTTAAGTAACTTTAAATAAAACTTTTAGTCTGCTTCACTACTGTGTCTCTGCCCTTCAGTTCTTTGCTGTGGCAGGGACAAGAACTGAGGAAAATACACAACACCCCCCTAACACATTCAGGTGGGGTGAATGGGCATCCTGGCAGCCAGGAGGCTGTGGCACCCACAGACCTGCCAGCTACCCATGGGCTCCTCTCCCTGCATCCTGAATCCCTTCAGGTGACCAGGTCAGCCTTGGCTGCTGACGAGTGACCTGGCCATCATCCCCCTTCCCAACTCTGATGGGCCCCCAGTCACTGCTCTCCCAGGTAACGGGAGCCTGCCACCAGCACAGTAAGCCTTAATGGGGTGACTAAAAAAGGACTTCCCTTGCTGGTTTTGTTAGCACCCCTAGGGTTCTCACCTTTCCCCGGCCTTCTCTGCAGTTTAATAAGCTTCCTTCCCCAGACATGGGGCCCCAGCTGCCTCAGAAACTGGCTTGGGGAGAAGCTGGGCACCAAGACGCTGCTCTCAAGGCATTCTTGCCGCTGAGACTCGGCCAGCCTCTGGACCTGCAGTGCATACACGTCCTCTCTGCAGACAGGGCTCTGTCCCTCCTAGAACACTTTCTAGTCTGTTAAGGAGTTGAAGTGTCTTTGGCCTCCAGTCAACCCCTGCCCTACAGTTTATTCAAGAATTCCCTGCCCTGAGGCTGTCAGCTCCAGAGTCTGCCTTCACTCCCTGCAGGCCTGCGAAGTCTGTATTATACAAGCAGAGCTCCCAAATTCCGCCCACAAAAAACAAGCCCTGATCTGTCTGGATTCCAGGATAGGGCACAGAATGGGTTTCATTCTGAGACCTACGCCATTCATCATGTGTTTGGAACTGAGAATGAATTTCTCATAGAAACACTGTTGCCTTGCAAATGAGTTTCAGCTCCAGACAAGTTCGCTATAGATTCACTGTGACCAAAGAAATTTACAGCAAAGGGTTCTTGGGGTGAAAAGGTTATACCCAACTTTATTTCCAGGTGGCAGGTCAGTCACTAAAATCCCATTCACTCAGAGCGAGTCTGCGTTATCACTGCTGCTTCGGATGCAGCAAGCCGGTCTCTACCTCTGGGCCTCTCTGCACAGCCGTCCCGCACAGCCGTCCTCTGGGCCTCTCTGCACAGCCGTCCCGCACAGCCGTCCTCTGGGCCTCTCTGCACAGCCCTCCTGGACAGCCGTCCTCTGGGCCTCTCTGCATAGCCGTCCCGCACAGCCGTCCTCTGGGCCTCTCTGCACAGCCGTCCCGCACAGCCGTCCTCTGGGCCTCTCTGCATAGCCATCCCGCACAGCCGTCCTCTGGGCCTCTCTGCACAGCCCTCCTGGACAGCCGTCCTCTGGGCCCCTCTGCATAGCCGTCCCGCACAGCCGTCCTCTGGGCCTCTCTGCACAGTTGTCCCGCACAGCCGTCCTCTGGGAATCTCTGTCTTCGGCGCTGCCACCGCTCCAGCCTCCACTCCGCTCTCCTACAGCCTTGCAGCCCCGCCACCCAGTCTCCGGCAGAGCACTGGGCGGAACTCTTTATATAAACACACTAATGGCTTATTGCCTAAAGGTGTGGAAGGGGTAGCATAGCAACAGGCCAGTTACATTTAAGTTCAGTGAGAATCCTGGCCATAGGAACCCCACTTTATCCACGCTCCACCCCTCCAGGATTCTTGCCTTACAATCTACACGCTTTCCATCTTCCACAATGGTCCCTGTGCGAGAAAGCTGGAGCACTGTAACCAGATTCCACAACAGCAGCAGAGGATAACAACAACTCAGAGAATAAAAATCAAGATACAGGTAACAAAAATTATAATAATCTTCAAGCCAGAGGATTCAGCTAGGTTCAAAGCACCATGCAGATCAAGTCCAAAGCATGTCCATTCCAACCATCATGTGGTCTCCGGTTCTCCCCTGGTCCCTCAGGGCAGATACCTTGACATTCCCCTCAGTCAAACCGTGTTCCCCAATCATCTTCCTGTGTGGGTTCGAGTGAGGTTGGCTCACTTTCTAGCAGGAAGTCTTGCAAACAAAGGCCGGACTCGTGGCTCTGTCTCTGATCTCTGCCTCTTTGGTCTTAATGGCTGGAACTGCTGCTCTGGTTTCAGCTGTTGCCATAGCTCTAGTAAGATGCTATTTGAATTCCCATCTAATTTCCTTCCATCTGCTCCTGCCCGTATTAAATCAACCCACATCTGGGTCCTCGTAACCTTCACGGGGCCCTGCAAATTCTTCTTGTGAGCAACAGGTCTTACTTCTTTCCGAATTCTCGTGGCTTCAGCCTCTCCTAAGTCTGCTAATGTACGTGTCACCTCACTTATGGGATGCACTAAGTGAGGGGAAAGAATGGCCACTAGAGACCCAAAGAGGGATGTAGGAGCCGTTTGAAGTACAATATTCCTCATCCCAGTAGTGAAAATCTCTTCATCTGGGCCACAACTCTCTGGACCATAGATGGCATTTCTCATGCCTAGCTCTCGTAGCACCTGTTGGAGCTCAGCTTATGTCTACCATCTAACAGGAGAGGATGGTAGATCACCCGGATTGGGCCACAGAGCACAAAGTGCAGCCATGAGCCAGTCAAGGAGGGAGTGACTCCCTGGGGTCTGATGTGCATTTTGTAATCACTGCCTCAAGGCAGGCTGCACTGTCAGGGAAGACAGCTTTCCCGTCTCTGACACCGACAGAACAATTCCATTCACCCCTAAGTCCCACAGACGCAGAAGCCAAGCTGATAATGACTCCGAGGGCTTCTGCCTAAACCGGGAGCCCAAATCCACCAGCTCAGCCTGAGTATAGGGGAGGACCATAGAGGGCTCCATGGCCTGGGGAGGGGGCTGCTCCTCTCCCTGGGGAACCTTCAGCTGCTGTGTCTTTATTTTCTTTACTACCATGGGGCGTGCTTTCAATACAGGAGGCGCCAGTGCCTCTGGCATCACCCCTTCATCTTTCTCCAGCTCCTCCATTACTGGGGCTGATGGCACCTTTCTCTCCCCTCCCCTGAGTGCCTCCTCTGCTACAACCTTTACCTTTTCTACTGTACCTCGCAACAATGCTACCTCAGTCTTCAGGTCTCTTACCTTCAGCTGAATGCTTCCCAGCTGACGTTCTCAGACTGCCTCCGCCTGTGCTTCCCTCAGGAGTTCGTCTTTTCCCTTGATGGCCTCTTCCTCCTTCAGAGCACCTGGCAGCGCTGCCATCTCGTCTTCAATGGCTCCTTGCTGCCGGCACTCTCGTGCTGCCTCCTCTCGCATCAAAGCCATCTCCTTCCTCAGGGAATCCACTGAAGTTTGCAGCTCGTGTTCTCGTGCTGCCTCCTTTCGCATCAATGCCATTTCCCTCCTCAGGGAATCCACAGAAGTTTGTAGCTCGCGTTCTCGTGCTGCTATTTCTTGGGTCTCTTCTGTAGACCTTTTTAATACTGTGAGAAGCAGCCAAGCCACAGTCCCTGCTGCCTCACCGGCACTCTGCTTCTCAAAAGATCTACTTACTATACGAAGGGCCAGCTCTACAGCTTCAGGTGTCACCTTCTCTTTTTTAGTAAGAAACTGAAGTTTAGAGTTTAACAGCTTCTGCGAGGTCAGCCAGCTGGTTAGGGGAAGGATCATGTCTCCAGCTCTACTTCACTTTCCAGGACACTAAAGCTGACTCCTCAACAGGCCTTCGTGGCCATTTGCTTAAATTATTAGCATCAGTGGCTTTACACTCTAAACACCACAGATGAGCCCATTCTGAGAGGTGACTCACATGGCCATCACCCCTGACCAGAGCATTTCTGGTGGGGTGGGGCAGGGTGGGGCAGGGCTGTGTCTCCTGCCAGCTTTCATGAGGCCTGACATAGTCAGAGTACAAGAAGAAATGCCATGCGCCAGTGATTTTCAGAGCTACTATAGGCAGCCTTCTAAAGCCATCTCGGAAAACAAAAACAAAAACTGACCCCAGATACTAGATTGAGATTAAAAATTCAAGTTTAAAATGTAATGTTATGAATATTTTACAATTTAAAAATAAACTCAACTTTCAAAAAAATGGGAAATTATGAGACATTTGTTTTACCTTTAGGTTCATCTGTTCTTTGATCCAGGCCATTGGTGGGCCTTGCATCACATCAGAAGTCGGCAGGATGCTGTCAGCTTTTCACAGCTGACTGCCTGCTCTACAGCCAGCCTTACCCTCTGATTAGGGTCCTGTCATGCACCTTAGGAAACCCAGTATGGGCCCAGGGTCTCGTAAAAGGTCCCTGCAGCCTGGGATCTATAAACAATGTTTGCAAGAGTTTCCTGCAAAAAGAAACCCCTCATGGCAACTTTCAGCCTTGGAGTTGCCAGGCAGACTTTCAGATACTTAAAAACAAAAAAGATTTTCTAAAATGCATCTGTCTGAGGAGAGACAGCATCTGAAGGTAAAAATTAAGATGGTGTAATAGACTCTGCCTTCTTTGAAGTTGCTGTAAGAAGTTAGAACTTACTGTTACTGTTCTGTAAGCTGCTGTGAGTTTTAAATGGCTTGAATTCCAAATGAAGACTGAAGGAGAGACAAATCACCGAACCAAGGTCTAGCTTGAAAACTAAAGAACTTAGAGAACCTCGTTCAGAACATTTACTTTCCAAAGCTACTAATTGACTAGAAGGCAAAATGACTTGCCCAAGGTCACATGGCCCTTCAGTCAGGGTTTTGCTCTCTCCATGAGAAACGCTGCTTGCCAGTGTCACTGAGGTCTGTGCCAGCCATTTATGCGAGGCTCTTGGAAAGGGCCAAGGACAGGTAAGTGGGCTCTCTTGCCCACAGCTTGGCACTACTTCCATAATGTGCATCAACACTTCCTGCGCTACAAACAAAGCCTCCGTTGTCCTCCACTGAATGCAGCTGGTCCCTGTAACACTGAAAAATGGTGCAAAGTGTGCCAGGAACAACTCTAGACTGCTTATCTTTTAAAACTGACATATTGTTCTCAGGTGCTTTATTCCAAGAAGTAGCCCAAAATTAAAAACATAAAACTCAGCAAACAAAAACCTAGAAGCAGTAAACACTCAATCACACTTTTGGAAATGGACCACATCCTACCTGCCTTGTGTGAGAGTCTCCTCAGTGTCAGGAGGGCTCAGGACCTTCCAAAGGCTCTCTTCCCTGGCTGTGACCTCCTGAGGAATCACGGCCACAGGTGGCTAAGGGGAACTAACAAACAGAATGTGATGAAAGAAAAGTCCCTCGGAATTGAGTCTGGAAACAATGAATTCCTGTATCAACTTGTTCTTTAATTCAGCAAAGGTCTGGGTACTAGACAGTGAGAAATATGTGGAAGGCCCTACTCCTGGCTTGTTGGAACAAGAAATGGGACTCTGTCTCCCACGGTAGGACCTGAATATGCACTTTAGCTTTCTCGACCTTATGTACCCATATTGCATGGCCAGGGGTGCTTATTGCTTTCCCACTTTCCTTTCGTGACAATAAAATGAGATCTAACATGTTATCATCTCCACTCCAGCCTCATTACACACAAGATATGTGCATTTTTCCAAAGGTCCAGATAATATCTTGACCACATCCCAAACATCCTGCATTTAAAAAAGTTAAAGATTAGCACCTTCTATTTAGATTAGTACTTTTAACTCTGGCTGCACATTAAAATAACCGAGGTGCTTTTAAAAACATATTTAATTTTTATTTTATTTATTTATTTTTGTTATTTTGGTATCATTAATCAACAGTTACATATGCAACATTATGGTTACTAAACTCCCCACTTCATCAGGTCCCCCCCACTTACCCCATTACAGTCACTGTCCATCAGCGTAGTGAGATGCTATAGAATCACTACTTGTCTTCTCTGAGTTGTACGGCCCTCCCGGTGCCCCCCCCAACATTACGTCTGCTAATCGTAATGCCCCTTTTACCCCTTATCCCTCCCTTCCCACCCATCCTCCCCAGTCCCTTTCCCTTTGGTAACAGTTAGTACATTCTTGGGTTCTGTGAGTCTGCTGCTGTTTTTTCTTTCACTTTTTCTTTACTCTTATGCTCCTCATATGGAGTGAAATCATTTGATACTTGTCTTTTTCCACTTGGCTTATTTCACTGAGCATACCTTCTAGCTCGATCCATGTTGTTGCAAATGGTAGGATTTGCTTTCTTCTTATGGCTGAATAACATTCCATTGTGTACATGTACCACATCTTCTTTATCCATTCATCTACTGATGAACACTTAGGTTGCTTCCATTTCTTGGCTATTGTAAATAGTGCTGCAATAAACATAGGGGAGCATCTGTTTTTTTGAACCTGGGCTGCTGCATTCTTAGGGTAAATTCCTAGGAGGGGGATTCCTGGGTCAAATGGTATTTCTATTTTGAGTTTTTTGAGGAACCTCCATACTGCTTTCCACAATGGTTGAACTAATTTGCATTCCCATCAGCAGTGTAGAAGGGTTCCCTTTCCTCCCGTCCTCGCCAACATTTGTTGTTGGTTGTGTTTTGGATGTTGGCCATCCTTACTGGTTTGAGGTGATATCTAATTGTGGTTTTAATCTGCATTTCTCTGATGATTAGCTATGTGGAGCATCTTTTCATGTGCCTGTTGGCCATCCGAATTTCTTCTTTGGAGAAGTGTCTATTCAGGTCCTCTGCCCATTTCTTAATTGGATTATTTGTATTTTGTTTGTTGAAGTGCGTGAGTTCTTTATATATTTTGGATGTCAACCCCTTATCGGTTATGTCATTTATGAATATATTCTCCCATACTGTAGGATGTCTTTTTCTTCTACTGATTGTGTCCTTTGCTGCACAGAAACTTTCAGCTTGATGCAGTCCCACTTGTTCATTTTTGCTTTTGTTTCCCTTGCCTGGGAAGATATGTTCATGAAGAAGTCACTCATGTTTATGTCCAAGAGATTTATGCCTATGTTTTTCTCTAAGAGTTTTATGGTTTCATGACTTACATTCAGATCTTTGATGCATTTTGAGTTTACTTTTGTGTATGGGGTTAGACAGTAGTCCAGTTTCATTCTCTTACATGTAGCTGTCCAGTTTGTCCAACATCAGCTGCTGAAGATGCTGTCATCTCCCCATTGTATATCCAAGGCTCCTTTATCATGTATTAATTTACCATGTATGTTTGGGTTAATGTCTGGATTTTCTACTCTGTTCCACTGGTCTGTGGGTCTGTTTTTGTGCCAATACCAAATTGTCTTGATTACTGTGGCTTTGTAGTAGAGCTTGAAGTCAGGGAGCATAATTCCCCCTGTTTTATTCCTCCTTCTCAGGATTGCTTTGGCTATTCGGGGTCTTTTGTGGTTCCATATGAATTTTAGAACTATTTGTTCCAGTTCATTGAAGAAAGCTGTTAGTATTTTGATAGAGATTGGGTTGAATCTGTAGTTGCTTTAGGTAGTATAGCCATTTTGACAATATTTATTCTTCCTAGCCAAGAGCATGGGATGCATTTCCATTTCTTAGTGTCCTCTTTAATTTCTCTTAGGAGTGTCTTGTAGTTTTCAGGGTATGGGTCTTTTACTTCCTTCATTAGGTTTATTCCTAGGTATTTTACTCTTTTTGATGCAACTGTGAATGGAATTGTTTTTCTGATTTCTCTTTCTGTTAGCTCATCGTTAGTGTATAGGAAAGCAACAGATTTCTGTGTGTTAATTTTGTATCCTGCAACTTTGCTGAATTCAGATATTAGTTCTGGTAGTTTTGGAGTGGAGTCCTTAGAGTTTTTTATGTACAATATCATGTCATCTGCAAATAGTGACAATTTGACTTCTTTACCAATCTGGATACCTTGTATTTCTTTGTTTTGTCTGATTATTGTGGCTAGGACCTCCAGTACTATGCTGAATAACAGTGGAGAGAGTGAGCATCCCGGTCTTGTTCCCTATCTTAGATGAAAAGCTTTCAGCTTCTCACTGTTAAGTATGATGTTAGCTGTGAGTTTGTTATATATGGCCTTTATGATGTTGTGGTACTTGCCCTCGAAACCCATTTTGTTGAGAGTTTTAATCATGAATGGATGCTGAATTTTGTCAAATGCTTTTTCCGCATCTATGGAGATGATTATGTGGTTTTTGTTCTTCTTTTTGTTGATGTGGTGGATGATGTTAATGGATTTTCAAATGTTGTACCGTCCTTGCATCCCTGAGATGAATCCCACTTGATCCTGGTGTATGATCCTCTTGATGTATTTTTGAATTGGGTTTGCTAATACTTTGTTGAGTATTTTTGCAACTACATTCATCAGGGATATTGGTCTATAATTTTCTTTTTTGGTGAGGTCTTTGCCAGGTTTGGTATTAGAGTGATGCTGGCTTTATAGAATGAGTTTGGAAGTATTCCCTCCTCTTTTATTTTGGGAAAACATTAAGCAGAATAGGTATTATTTCTTCTATATATGCCTGGTAAAATTCAGAGGTGAATCCATCTGTCCCAGGGGTTTTGTTCTTCGGTAGTTTTTTGATTACCGATTCAATTTCGTTGCTAGTGATTGGTCTGTTTAGTTTTTCTGTTTGTTGCTTGGTCAGTCTTGGAAAGTTGTATTTTTCTAAGAAGTTGTCCATTTTCTCTAGGTTTTCCAGCTTGCTAGCATGTAGATTTTCATAGTATTTTTACAATTGATTGTATTTCTGTGGGGTATGTCGTGATTTCTCCTTTTCACTTCTGATTCTGTTTATGTGTGTAGATTCTCTTTTTCTCTTAATAAGACTGGCTGGGGCTTTATCAATTTTGTTTATCTTTTCAAAGAACCAGGTCTTGGTTTCATTGATTTTTTTCTCATGTTTTATTCTTCTCAATTTTATTTATTTCTTCTCTGATCTTTTTATTTCCCTCCTTCTGGTGATTTGGGGCTACATTTATTCGTCTTTTTCCAATTTCAATAATTGTCTCTTTAGACTATTTATTTGGGATTGTTCTCCCTTCTTTAAATAGGCCTGGATTGCAATATACTTTCCTCTTAGAACTGCCTTTGCTGCGTCCCACAGAAGTTGTGGCTTTGTGTTATTGTTGTCATTAATCTCCATATATCGTTTGATCTGTTTTAATTTGGTCATTTATCCACTGATTATTTAGGAGCATGTTGTTAAGTCTCCATGTTTTTGTGAGCCTTTTTGGTTTCTTTCTACAATTTATTTCTAGTTTTATACCTTCGTGATCTGAGAAGTTGGTTGGTATAATTTCAGTATTTTTTAATTTACTGAGGTTATTTTTGTGGCCTAGTATGTGGTGTATTCTGGAAAATGTTCCATGTGCACTTGAGAAGAATGTGTATCCTGCTGTTTTTGGGTGTAGAGTTCTGTAGATGTCTGTTAGGTCCACCTGTTCTAGTGTGATGTTCAGTGCTTCTGTGTCTTATTTTCTGTCTGGTTGATCTGTCCTTTGGAGTGAGTGGTGTGTTGAAGTCTCCTAAAATGAATGCATTGCTTTCTATTTCATCCTTTAATTCTGTTAGTATTTGTTCATATATGTTAGCGCTCCTGTTTTTGGTGCATATGTATTTAAAATGGTTATATCCTCCTGTTGGACTGACCCCTTTATCATTATGTAATGTCCTTCTTTATTTCTTGCTACTTTCTTCATTTTGAAGTCTATTTTGTTTAATACAAGTACAGCAACACCTGCTTTTTTCTCCTTGTTGTTTGCATGAAATATCTTTTTCCATCCCTTCACCTTTAGTCTGTGTATATCTTTGGGTTTGAGGTGAGTCTCTTGTAAACAGCATATAGATACGTCTTGCTTTTTGATCCTATCAGTAACTCTGTCTCTTTTGATTTGTGCATTCAGTCCATTAACATTTAGGGTGATTATCAACAGATATGTACTTATTGCCATTGTTGGCTTTAGATTCCTGGTTCCCAACGGTTCAAGGGTAGCTTCTTTACTATCTAACAGTCTAACTTAACTCTCTTGTTAAGCTAGTATAAACACATTTTGATGGTTCTTTTATTTCTCTCCCTTTTTCTTATTCCTCCTCCATTCTTTATAAACTAGGTGTTTTATTCTGTACTGTTTTCCGTTTCCTTTGAATGTTTTTGTGTATAGTTGATTTTACTTTCTGCCTTTAGTTAGTATTTGGATGGCCTGCTCTCTTTGCTATGATTTTATTTTCTCTGTTGACATCTTTTTAGCCTTAGGTGTGTTTCCATCTAGAGCAGTCCTTTTAAGATATCCTGTAGAGGTGGTTTGGGGGAGGCAAATTCCCTCAGCTTTTGCGTGTCTGGGAATTGTTTGATCTCTCCCTCAAATTTAAATGATAATCGTGCGGGATACAGTATTCTTGGTTCAAGCCCCTTCTGTTTCATTACGTTAAATATATCATGCCATTCTCTTCTGGCCGGTAAGCTTTCTCTTGAGAAGTCTGATGATAGTCTGATGGGTTTTCCTTGGTTGGTGATCTTTTTTCTCTCTCTAGCTGCCTTTCATACTCTGTCCTTATCTTTGATCTTTGCCATTTTAATTATTATGTGTCTTGGTGTTGTCTTCCTTGGGTCCCTTGTGTTGGAAGATCTGTGGGCTTTGGTGGACTGAGAAAATATTTCCTTCCCCATCTTGGGAAAGTTTTCAGCAATTATTTCTTCAAAGACACTTTCTATCCCTTTTTCTCTCTCTTCTTCTGGTACTCCTATAATGTGAATATTGCTCCGTTTGGATTGGTCACACAGTTCTCTTAATATTCTTTCATTCTTAGAGATCCTTTTATCTTTCTCTGCCTCAGCTTTGCTGTATTCCTGTTCTCTAATTTCTATTCCATTAACAGTCTCTTGCACCTCATCCATTCTGCTCTTAAGCCTGTCCATCACTAGTCTGATTTCTGCATTGTCTTTCCTCGCTTCCTCCCTTAGCTCTTGTATATTTCCTGTAGATCCATCAGCATTGTTATGACTTTTATTCTGAATTCTTTTTCAGGCAGATTGTATAAATCTACGTCATCGGGCCCTCTCTCTGGGGTTGTCTCAGTTTTTCAGGGACCAAAGAAGTTCTCGTGTCATCCTATTTATTCCCAAAGCCACACCGTAAGAACCCTTTTACCAATTTGTTTCATACGTGAGGAACTAAGTGATTAAATAGTTTACAAACATACCCAAAAGAGCTTTGCTGCCTATGGTCATGGCAAAAGTGAGAATTTTTGAATAAGGATCATTTGCTTCCTTATGAATTAACAGTTTTCTGAAGCCTGTAACCAGGAAGAATTAGATTTCAAAACTATCCTGGAAATACGTAAGTGTTCTAAAAGTTGGATTTGGTTAACATTTTGTAAACATGGCCGTTTGCTTTGCAAAGATATTCTACGGTGGACTGTTTCTGGAAACACCAGGTAGATCGATTGCATATTAGCGGACATGCACCTCAGATGCACATCTTGTCGTTTCAGACTGTGTTTATACTGGCTAAGACCACATACCCTTTCTTTGGTTTGGGTTTCTGGGTGTTCAGGGCTGGGGTATAAATGGCATTCTTACAGAAAAGCAGGCACGAGAGAGAAAGCCACGGGACAAGCTTGAGGACCAGCATGATTAGCAAATGGATGAGACCTCAAGGGCAAACTGGGTGGCAAAATGTATACTCAGCTCGATAAAAATTTGCAGAGCATCTCCTCAGTGGCACCAAAGAGTGTATACAGAAACAGACTTATCTGTGGCTTCCAGGAACTCATAATCTAATTGGGGAACTAGATACTTAACCATGAAAATATAACCAATTATTTAGCTTAGTCAGCTTTACATCTGTTAGAAATGGAGCATCCTTGGGTACTGTTTGATACAGTAATGAGCAATGTCCTCTTCAAGATTTTAGAATCATTTTTTTAAATAAATAAAGCTATGAGCCATAGATTCATCAGATCAGAAGCAGCATGAGATTTAAGGTATAGTTTTATGCTGGGTGAATTGTTAAGGGTCTGTGAGTAGCCTGTCAAGTTGGAATGAGGATTTTAATGCAGCAAAATTGAAAGGGAACAAAAATAAAGACCTGAACTTAGATCTTAAAATACAAATGCTGAATTACCGAATGGGGAAAAGATTTCCCTGCAGACTACTTGAGAAAAGACTGTAGGATAAATGAGTCAAGAGCAAAGGAGATGAGGACAGAAATTTATGGATCAGCTACTGTGTCCCAGAACCATGTGAGGCGCTCTGCTTAGGTTTTCCCCCTGCACCGCACGGCAATGCCGGAGACATTATTGAGCATGTGGCAGAGTGTGGGCCTTTTCTGTACATCTTGTGCTCCATTTTCATGACCATCTTGCCTGGCAGATGTCTTCTTCATTTAACTGATGAGAAAACTAAGGCTCAGAGAAGTTAAGTCACTTGGCCAAGGTCCCACAGGTAGCAAATACGGGCAGGAAATGGGATTTGCCGTAAAGTCTCTGCCTGTATTTATTTATTGATTTATTAACCATGCCATCTGTCTTTCCAGGACATGATTCAACTTCATTAATAAGCATGCAGTCCCAAGAATAAGGGAGATAGCAGTTCTGTGCTGTTAGAAGGCTCTATCATAGCAGTGAGTGATGGATTGTGGTACCAGATGGCCCTGGGTTTCTACTGGAGCTCTGCCATTTATGAGCTGGGTGGCTTTGACCAAAGTATTAAAGTGACAACACCAGCACGTCTCTGTGCCTCACTTCCCCCATCTCTAAAGTGAGGGTAAGTGTGATACCTACCTTCCTCACAGGTTGTTGACACAATTCAATGTTACTATTTTTAAAAATCAATTTTATTGAGGTGTACTTGACTTTGACCTATAACCATTGCTTTACTTTTAGGTCTATAATGTAATGATTCGATGTTTGTATATATTGCAACATAGTCACCCCAATAAGTCTCGTTAACATCTGTCTGCTTATGTAGTTAACAGCATTTTTTTTTCTTAAGATGAAAACTTTTAAGATTTACTCTCTTGGCAACTTCCAAATATGCAATATAGTGTTATTAGCTATAGTTGCCATGCTGTACATTACATCCCTGTGACTGATTTAGTTTCTAATTGGAAATTTATACTTTTTGAGCCCCTTCACCCATTTTGCACACCCCACACTCCCTAGGCTCTGGCAACCACCAGTCTATTCTCTGTATCTATGAGCTTCTTTTTTTTTTATTCCACGTATCAATGAGATCACACAGTATTCATCTTTCTCTGTCCATATATATAACACCTTCTTTATCAATTCATCTATTGATGGACACTTAGATGGTTTCCATATCTTAGCTATTGTAAATAATTCTTCAATGAACATAGGGGCATGTGTACTTTTTAAGGCTATTGTTTTCATTTTCTTTGGATAGATCCCAGAGGTGGAATTGCTGGGCCATAGGGTAGTTCTATTTTTCACTCTGTGAGGACCCTCCATACTGTTTCCCACAGTGGCTGCACTGATCTGCATTCTCACCAACTGTACACCAAGTGTACAAGGGTTCCCTTTTCTGTTTAGATCCTCACTGGGATTTATCTCTTGTCTTTGATGATGGCCATTCCTGCAGGTGTGAGGTGATATATCACTGTGGTTTTGATGTAATTTTCCATGATGATTAGTGATGTCGAACATCTTTTCATGTGCCTGCCGGCCATCTGTATGTTTTCTTTGGAAAAAATGACTCTTCAGATCCTCTGCCCATTTTTTTAAATCAGATTGTTTATTCTTTATGCTACTGAGTTATATGAGTTCTTTATATATTTTGGATGTTAACCCCTTATCAGATACATGATTTGCACATGTTTTCTCCTACTCCATAGGTTACCTTTGCACTCTGTTGGTCTCTTTAGCTGTACAGAAGCTTTGTAGTTTGACGTAGTCCCACTAGTTGACGTCTTACTTTTGTTGCCTTTGTTTTTAGTGACAAATCCAAAAATTCATCACTGAGACCGATGTCAAGGAGCTTACCACCTATGCTTTCTTCTAAGAGTTTTATGATTTCTGGCTTATGTTCAAGTCTTTAATCCATTTTGAGTTACTTTTTGTGTATGGTATAACACAGTGGGCTAGCTTCATTTCAATGACTTACTTTACGTAAAGCTCCTAGAACGGTGCCTGGCACATCTTAAGGACTGTGTGTGCATACGCTATTATTACTCTACTCAGATCAGGTCTCACATTTCGAGTGGCACACTGACAAATGATTTATACCATAAAACTGACCAAACAGTGGTGATAGATGGAAACAACTTCCCTGCAGAACTATAGAAGGGTTTGAGACATTCAGTCTACTTGAGGAGAGTCATTTTAAAACATTCAAACGAATTTGTCCCGTTTGGCCGTAAACTAGAGTAGTAGAAGAAAAGGAAGAGTTCTTTGGTAACTTTTAAATTATGACAACAGATGACTGTGTAAGTCCCCAAAGGACTGCCTGCCTTGGGAGGTGCTGTTGGGGCCACATCTCTTGGGTCTCCTATGTGCTGGTGCTGGGCTTACATGTCACATGTGTCTCTGTGGCCAGTGCCCTTCATTCATGATGGAAAGAGAGGGCTCTTGCTGCTCATGACGCTGATGTGGCTTCTAAGCCGTGGAGAGGCAAAGTAACTTTCCTAGTGGCATATTCATTTGTTCAACAATATTTATTGAGTGTCTGCCATATTTCAGGCATTGTTCTGAACACTTGAACAAAACAGACCTAGTTTGTCGTGCTGGTGAGGCTGACATTGTAGCCGCCGGTGACAGAACTAGGAACTCAGCTCAGCGCTACCCAACCTTGAGACCTCACACATGGAGAGTGAATGAACTGAATGAAACTGCAGGTGCAAAGACTGGACCTTCAAACTATCTGACCTTTCTCCTTCAGTCACTATCTGCTAATATGATCAACATTCAATTAATCTATTAACTACCATTACCATTATATACCATATATTATTTAACTGCCAGACCAAATCTTTTACAGAAGAATTAGTCCACTTTTCAGGTACAGAAACAGGCTGAGAAATGTTGGATAACTAAATGTACTCCTGGGAATTCACATCTGGCACAATTTAAGTTACAGTGACTGCCCTCCAAGGAGAAATTGAGGGAGGAGTGTGTGTTATCCTCTATGGAATTTCTCTCTGAGATCTAAAGTAATCCCTTGACACAGGAACTGTTCAAGCTTAGCCTATCATCCCTGATACCTTTTGGTTATATAAGCTTATGATATATAAATTAGATTAGATAAAAGTCTAAGCTGGCTTACTGGTCTTCAGTTCTGGCTGCACATTAGAATCACAGGAGACATCTCTAGAGGTGGGTCTTACCCACTGTTTTAAAATCTCATCACACTGAGAAACACAACCATGAGGGATATCGTAGATTTTGAGAAATGTCATAGAGAGGATTCAGGTAGGTGAGTTTGGGTGAGTGGCGACAGGAATAAATAGATGGATTTTCTGTGATCTCAACAGTTACCCCAGTTGCTAATATATTACCTGTGATTCTCCAAGTCCTCATGTGTCACTAAAGAAAAGATATTGTGCCAGGTACTTCTCTCTGAACCCTTGATTCTTCTGCAGTCCCAGTTGGAACAGCAGCAAAGAAGCAGGAATTTAGGCTGAATGGGGTCCCCTTGGTATAGGGACCATGACGTGCAGGGTGACATTGAGAGAACTGTTCAGAGACAGCCCACCTGTAGTCAAGATGTTTGTCTTGTTCACGTACCTCAGATCCTCTGCAGAGTCATGGCTCGGCTCTCAGCTCCATACAGTACCATCGGGTGAGGCTGCCTGTTTCTCAGGGCTCTACTGTTATTGTCTGTCACAGAGCTCATCCCAGGGAACTAGCCCTGCCGCCCACCTCACCAGAGACTGGGGTTGGGGATCATTCTTTCCACACAGATAGATGGGATGGCAGGGGGGAGTTACCACAGGGGGTTAGGAAATCATGCACTCATGGTGCCACTTCTGTGGGTACACACCCTAAGAGCGATCCCTCAAGGTGGGGAGGCGGCTGGACAATGCAGGGCTGTGCACACTGGGTGCTCCCTGGCTTCAAGCTGGGCAGCAGCCTGTGGTGGGGGGAGAGCAGGAGGGAGCACTGGACCATTGCGTAGCGCACAGGAGCCCGAGATGAGGCAACGCAGACTCTGTCCTGTGTCCAGGACGCTGGTGTTACACAGAAGGTGGGAACCTGGGGCACAACAAGTCTGTGAAGGGACATCCAGTCCTCTTGGGTGCATGAATTCAGGGTCTCTATGGGTTTCCTTTTACAACGGAGAACACACACGTGTTTGAGACAGCCTTCTTTAACTGACAGGGCTCTCTGAGAGCCATCCTTCAGGAGTTGCAAGTCTATCTTTGCTTCTAGAGTTTCGATCTCATTCTTCCCCGAGTCCCACCCCCCCAGTACCACATGGAACAATGCCCCTTCCGTCCGTGGTACTTATCCCCCCTCTACAGGCTTGCAGGCAGAGAGCCAAGAGCCTCCTCTCTCTTGGGGCACTGTTCTGTCTGCTTCCGAACTAATGTTTAGCCGAGTTAGACACATTTATTTCGCTTTCTTAAATAGCTGATTCTTTTTAATTAATCTTGGGACT